>NDFG01000031.1:1530997-1609402 GCA_002167245.1 Sporophila hypoxantha
CAAGTTCCTGGTACCCATCTTGCAACCCATAAACTCTTTAGGAAATAAAAAATTAAAAAAGGGAAACTATTAGGAGCAGGGAATTGTTGAAAACAGAAATCCCATAAGGCTCACCTGCTTTGTAGTTTTATTCCAAACTCTACTTCTGTCATTTTCCAATTSACWGAATTCARTGAAACACCAAAGTTTTACGGCAGCAGAGCACCCCTGACTCCGAGTTTTATATCTAAATAAAGGAAAAACTAATTTCACCTGGTTGTGCCTCAAACCTCAGGTGATGTTCATCTATTTCRAACAACCTTTAACTACCAGAAGCTGCAGGGTTTTCCCGACACCCCTTATCTGTCACCATCGAGTTTTACACCGCCCCCGGCGCAGCCCGAGAGACAAGGCCAGGTTCAAATGTCAATATTCCGAATCCATCCCGGAGCGCTGCTCCCAGTTCAGCTGGAGCCCAGCGAATCTCATTAACTGGGCACAGGAGGCTCTTTATGAATGGAATGGAACATAACCACCAAAGTAATCTCGTTACGTTGGAACAAGAGGTTAAATACCACTTCCTGCTATGTAGGAGCTGTTAAGTATAGTATTGATGAAAAATATGCTAATAACGCCTCTGAAAAGAAAGGCTCGGTTCTTGTTAGCTAATCTCCGCGGGCCGGTCCTAAGCGGCTTTTGTGCTCCGCTTTATCACATGCACATCGAGCTTCTGCTCCATCTCCCGCCCCGCTTCCAGCCCGGGGCTGGGCTGTTCCCTTCCTCCGCCGGSAATTCACATGGCCACACAAATAAATGTAAATAGAAAAATAAAATAACTGTAAATATAATTGTAAATGTCATTTTATATATAAATATAAATGCAATTTAAAGTGTAAATATAACGGTAAATAAATATAAATATAAATATAAATATAAATATAAATATAAATATAAATATAAATATAAATATAAATATAAATATAAATATAAATATAAATATAAAATTTGCCTGGCCTCCAAACATCTGAAGAAAAGGTACTCCCAACAGGCAGCAAAGGCACCCCAAACATCTGAAGAAAAAAGTTGGTTAAATATGATATAAATATAAATACATATATTTAACAGTTTGAGAAATATAAATATAAATATAAATATAAATATAAATATAAATATAAAGGCAGACAAATTAAATACAATATAAATATATATTTAACAGTTTGTTAAATATAATATAAATGTAAATATAAATGTAAAATATAAATATACGGGTAGACAAATGAGCAGGGGCTGCTCCTCTGTGCCCTGCTCTGCCTCCCTCCCGAGGAGCTGCCAGGCCTGGGGTGGGCACTGGGATGYTCTGCTGGGCCAGGCTGGAGGCCGAGCTCAGACTGGACCCCAGGTGATGCCAAGAACCCCCAAAGTTTCACACAGGACTTTTTATACAGATTTATTCTGCTTTTTACACAGATTTATTCTGCTTTTTATACACATTTATTCCGAGAAGGAAGAACYGGGCTGATCCATTCCTGCGTAAAGCTGCTCATAAATCATTACAGCTTTCATCTGGGGGATAATCATTAGGCAAAGGTGGCAGTTRGAGCTGGAACTTTAACTTGAGAACAAGGCTGGGAAGGTCACTGGGTGCTCTCCATGGCAGCAGCTGGGCTGGGCTTTCAGTGCCTGGGCTGGGTTTTTGGTCCCCAGGCTGGGTTTTCAGTCCCCAGGTTGGTTTCTTGGTCCCTGGGCTGGGATTTCACTCCCTGGGCTGGGTTCTCTGTCCCCAGGCTGGGTTTTCAGTCCCCAGGCTGGGTTCTCAGTCTCTGGGCTGGGTTTTTGGTTCCCGGGTTGGGTTCTCAGTGCCTGGGCTGGGTATTTGGTCCCTGGGTTGCGTTTTCAGTCCCCAGGCTGGGTTTTCATTCCCCAGGCTGTGTTCTCAGCCCCTGGGCTGTTTGCAGTTTTCTTGGGCCAGCAGCACCTCCCAGCAAGTGTCCCCATTTGAGAGGGCCAAGGGACATCACTGAGGCAGGGACAGCACTCACAGGGACAGCACTGTCAGCCCCAGGTTTGTCCTGTGCATGGGCCCATCCTCAGCTGCTGTCCTGCTGTCCTGCTGTCTTTGCTCCCCTCCATTCCCATACACAATTTGCACAATTCTCCCTTCAGTCTGCCAGGAAAGGCAGAGGGCTGAGAACATTTGCTCCACACCAATTATTTGGGTGAGGTCGCTGAGCTCGGCACTGAAGAGCTGCTGGGATGAGCACTGGGAGCAGTGGGGTTGGTGCTGAGAGCTGCACAAAAGCACTCGGTGCAGGCAGAACAGGACATTTATTGGGGAGCTTTGTTCCCCCAGCTCACAGAAGAATAATCCTTTTCTTTTAGCAGCTCTGAGTTCCTCGTTTTACTGCAYAACCCAGCTGCACTGTAAGTCACCTTTGTAAGTCACAGCAGAGGAAAGAAAGCGAAAGAGGTGTGATTTCAGGAAAAAAAAATAAATATAACTGATTGCTTAGTTCACTGTGGAGCTGCTTTGTTTCTCTGCACATCATGAGGGTGAGCAGTCGTCAAATTATTGTGCTGTGTTTTCATGCAAATAAAATTCCCCAAGGAAAGAACATTTAAAGAATCAGAAGCCAAGTGAAGTGCCAAGAATCCAGCTGCTGTGGGYTTGCATYAGGTTATTGTCACCCTGCTCCCAGGACTTCCCTGGTGGGACTGAGAGCTGTAAGGAGCTGTGACAAAATGCTGGGCACATGGGGAATTGCTGATGATTGCATTCCACACAAAGGGCTGGGGCTGGAACCCAGCAGCRGCACAGAGATCCCCACTGCAAGAAAAAATTATACAGCAGCTCCAGTGCTGTTAATGCAGGAAGGGATAATCTAAAGTCACTCAGCTCCTTTTGGGATGCCAGGTCAGAGTCAGAGCCTGATACTTCAGGGGAATTCAAAAATCAAAATTCAATTGTGCCTGAAAAAATTATAGATCAGTGGRAAAACCACTGCAGGTTGAGATCCTTTATCAAACTTCCTGGGAGACAGAGCTGGAAAGCAGAAGMTGKGCTGGTGTTCTAAGTGAGACTGAGCTCTTTATTTTGGAACTGTTCTGTTCCACAGAACATGGCTACTACATGTATCAATAACAGAAAGATAATCAAGTTACACATTTGATTATTCAGTAAAAAATGGGTTGTAAATGATACATTTCAATCCAAATAAAGCTCATGGAGTGCCCTTTGGAACCAGCTGAAAAGCCAAGTGCAGCAATGGCCTGACTGCTCAGTGCCAGGTCTGTGTGTCCCAGAGCGGTGCCCAAATCAGGGATTGCTCTCTCCATCCCCACTGGAGATTCCCAGCACCAACCAAGGACCAAGGCAAGGGCTGAGTGCCTCTGTGCCGGGCTGGGGGTGGTGCTGCACCCTGTCGATGCCAGGCAAGGAGCCAGCTCTGCTCAGACCAGGGGCTGGAGCTGCCCACAAAGCCTGTTTTCTAACACTTGTGGGCTCCTGTGCTCTCCTTTTCACTGGCACCCACTCAGCACCTGGGGGGCATGCTGGCTGCTGCCCCTTCCCAAGGGACCCCGGAGCCTCCCACCCTCTGCTGCACAGCCTGCAGAGACTGCGTTTGGGGTTTTCCCGGGGCTGAGTCACCTCCTGTCCCATCTCTGAGGAAATTCGAGTGCTTTGCTCTTCCCCATGGAGCACAGACCCGCTGCCCCAGCCGGCAGTAAACAGCAGTTTCATAAACTGATCTCTGCTTGTTTGGAATGTGGGGCCATTTCTCCATCCGGGAATGAACGGSGAGATTTCCCTGAGCCATCTCCCCACGCCGTGCACAGGGGAAGGAKCTCGGTGCCATCGCTCCTCTGCCGGGGAGCGCGGGCTGGGGCCGCTCTGAAATGAAAATAGCAAATTCCACAGTTATGACTCCAGTAAAACTCACCCAGGCATTTAAATAATGGGACTTCCTACTCCCCTGATATCTTCCTTTCTGTGGGGTTGTCTCAGGAAGGGATAGCATCAGGGATCATAAATTGTCTTTTGGCTTTTCAGCACTTTACAGGCTCCCATGCATCGCCAACAATAGGACTGGGGAATGACTCTTAACAGCTCATTAAGGCTGTTTTTGCCAAATGCAAATAATAAAAAGGCCTCTTAAGAGGCTGTCTCATTTTTATTCAGAAAAGGCTACTGCAGAATATAAAAAGATGCCATAAAATGGAAATGCAATAGAAGACCCAGTGCAGTTATCTTTGGGGTCCTTTGAAAGATTTCCAGGCTGTCTTCAAACCTCCTGGGCATTTCTGGGAGGATTCTGGATGGTGAATTCAGGAGAAAAATTAAAAAAAAAAATCAGATACTGATGCTGTGCTGGCAACACACAAATATCTGGGGAGTAAGGGAGCAGAAGCAAACAGGAATGAGATATTCAGACTTGCCTCACATTTGCCAGTTTTTATACCCACAATTCACTTCTGCACTGGTCTGCCTGCAGGTCTGAAGCTTCAGTGCTTTTGACCTTCCCTCAGACAAAGAAAATGCACTTTGGCCATGCATGAAGCACAGTTTGGTGTCTCCAGACAGGAAACTCTCCCCACTCAGGGCCAAGTGCTGGATGAGTTCCCTGAGCAGTGCAAGCCATGGAGGAGCACCAGGGTGGAGTTTGGGGGTTCACATCTCCCCCTTCCCCACCTGCCCTGTGGCTCCCCCTGCTTGGGAGGCAAATCCCAGTGACCCCCATGGCCCAGCACCCTGGACCCATCCCAGTGACCCCCATGGCTCAGCACCCCTGGGCCCATCCCAGTGACTCCCATGGCTCAGGGTGCTGGGCCCATCCCAGTGACCCCCATGGCCCAGCACCCTGGGCCCATCCCAGTGACCCCCAAGCACCTGGGCCCATCCCAGTGACCCCCACGCAGCACCCTGGGCCCATCCCAGTGACCCAGCACCCTGGGCCCATCCCAGTGACCCCCATGGCCCAGCACCCCTGGGCCATCTCCAGTGACACCATGGCCCCAGCACCCTGGGCCCATCCCAGTGACCCCATGGCCAGCACCCTGGGCCCTATCCCAGTGACCCACCAGCCACCCCTGGGCCCATCCCAGTGACCCCCCAGCACCCTGGGCCCATCCCAGTGACCCCCATGGCCCAGCACCCCTGGGCCCATCCCAGTGACCCCCATGGCCCAGCACCCCTGGGCCCATCCCAGTGACCCCCCAGCACCCCTGGGCCCATCCCAGTGCTCCTGGCTGCTGCAGCTGCTGCCCAAGTCACCTGTGAGAGTTTTGGCACTGATATTTCTTCCTTTGTCCTCCCCAGAACGATGCAGGATTTTGGCTTGGTGACGTTTCACCTAAGTTTTAGAGATGTTTTCTAGCTCCTCTAAATTTTCCTTCATTCTCTCATTCAGGGGACTGGAATATTCATTAATTTAAAGCCAGGCCTGCCGGCAGCCTGTGGTAAATGGGATGTCTGAAGGTTCTTTTGGACACTGTGACATCCTGGTTTGTATGGACAGGAGCTTTGGATCCAKCTCCTCCTGTTGTTAAATCCCAGTTTGCACCAAAGGCACGGAACAAAGATSCATGGATTTCAACTGAATAAGACAATTCCTCCTGCACAGCTTTAGAATGGCTCCATGAGAAACCAGAATGGTAATGGCAATGAAAAAAAATTGATTGTCATTCTCCTACTGCCATTGATTTACACAGCTGACCAATGGTAATATATTTTTGAGATATTTACTTCATCTCTGTCCCAGAAAGACTTTATTATATTGTCTGGGAAAAAATGCTTCTCAAAACCTGAACAGTTTCTTAACTATCAAAGGTTTGAATGTTGGTAGATTTTCCTTTTTTTTTATCATAAGAATTGGGATTTATTATGTAGCAACAGCAGAAATCCCCCAGTAAGAGCCAAGCTGTTGTTGTGGGAATTGAGTCTGTTACCAGAATTCCCCAGAAAATCACTGAACGCCCCCATGGGGAGCCTGCAGTCTGCAGAATCAAGACTCTTCATAAATTTACTCCTCTCTCTTAAATCAAGTTTAAGAATTAACATGAAAATTGGATCTGGTTACTTCTCTTGAGCAAGGCTTAAAAAAGAAATGAAACACGAGGAAAATGCACTTGTAGAATTTGCACCAGGCATGATCCATCYCTGGGAATTATTCTTGGGCCAGTGCTGGCCCAGATTAACTCCTCCATCACCYTCCTCAGCACTTACCTCTGATATAAATGATATATACATATATTACACCTCTGTCCGGCCTGAGCAAGCAGGGCCACACCTGGAAATGTGRGCTGGGTTTTCCTGAAACAGAAAAAACCAACACAAACCAAAACCAACAGAACAAATCCCAAGCAGACAACCAAACAACAGAAAGATGAGGAGAAACAATACAAAAACTTTGGTTTGGGGTTTTTCTCTGGGGTAGGACCCAGGGAAGGATCCCTGGCTGATGCTGTGCCACACACAAATTCAAACTGTGATTTATTGCACTTCTCACTTGGTGTTTCAGGGTGCAAGGAACGGGCAGACTTGACTTTTTAAAATGCAAATGAACCAGAACCTTGAAGGGCCTTGGGATATTTTCCTGACTTCCTGAAGCCCATAAAACCCATAAAAACTTGTCYCTGAGTTTGTGTCATGATGGGAGCCCCCCAAGAAGCAGCACAATGCAGAATGGGCCGGAGCTGCTGAGAGCAGAGATTAGAGCCAGCCCGAGCTGCGGCTCAGGCTGGAGATTCCCCCTCGTGCCCTGCTTTCCCTGTGATCCCCACACTGACAGACCCGATAGTGCTCCCTCAGCTGGGATGTTCTGGCCCTGCTGTCCCTGTGATCCCACATTTACAGATCCATGATCCAACGTGCTCCTCAGGTGGAGGGCTCTGGCCCTGCTGTCCCTGTATCCCACACTGACAGATCCCATGGATCCCACAGTGCTCCCTCAGGCGGGAGTTCTGGCCTGCTGTCCTGTGATCCATATTTACAGATCCCATGGATCTCACGGATCCCACAGTGCTCCCTCAGGGGAGGTTTCTGGCCCTGCTGTCCTGTGATCCCACACTGACAGACCCCATGGATCCCACAGTGCTCCTCAGGCTGGGAGGTTCCCCCTCTGGCCCTGCTGTCCTGTGATCCCACACTGACAGATCCCATGGATCCCCAAGTGCTCCTCAGGGAGGTTCTGGCCCTGCGTGGTCCACTGTGATCCTATTTACAGATCCCATAGTGCTCCCTCAGGCTGGGGTTCCCCCTCCTGGCCTGCTGTCCTGTGATCCCACACTGAGAGATCCATGGATCCCACAGTTGCTGCCTGGCACTGGCCCTCTGAGGAAGACAGGCAACCAGGGTTTCAGCTGTGAGCAGCCCTGAAAACTGCTGAGCTCCACCATCTGGGCTGCTCCGTGGCAAGGAATATCCTTTATTGGCATGGCTTGGAGGTTTACAAGCAATCTSCTTGAAGTTTTAATGGTTGCTGGGGTGATTTATCCTGTCTCGAGAGTCAGTGCTGTTAGGAGGCACCCAGTTCTTGAGCTCTCGCTTTCYTTTATTATGAAAACCTTTAATCTTTCCTACATGTACCATAAATAACCCCATTATGGCCACACAAATGGAGCAGTCCCCATGTAAGTTTGGACTTTCTGCTCCACACTTTTATGAGCTGCTTTCACTTCATGAGGGGGATGCTTAATATACAGCAGCAGGACTTTGGGGTCTGAGGAGTAGCAAAGTGTCACATTCAATTTTTGGCTTTGCAGCCATCAGGCCCAGCAGCATTTTCCAGGCAGGATTTCTGGCATGGACACAGGCACAGCTTCCTTCAAACCCTCAAGAGCATCTTTGCTTGTGCTGCTGCTCCAGAGGGTTGGTACCTCAGTGTCTGACACCTCAAGCCCGTGTTTCTTCCCTGTGTTGGTGACATCTGTTCTGTGTGGAAGGCAAAGGGGACACCCTGGGAGCCTGGGCTGCCCTGACAGAGTTAAACCAAAGGCACCAGGGTTCAGGTTCACAGCAGGAGAAACATTTCACTCAAGACACCCCCTGCATGTATTTCAGACCAAATCCACAAACCTGCAGGACCTGCAGGACAAGGGAAGGTGGGGCTGGCCCTTGCTGTGTCACTCTTTGTATCCTCATCCAGGAAAAACCAGGGAATAACGGCTCAGGCAGCAAATCCAAACCTCTGTGCTGCACATCAGGGCTGCCTTGTCCAGATCCATCAATGGGACTTTCTGCTCTGGCTCAGCTCATCACCTCTAAAATGCAGGGGACAACATTCACTCCTCTTGGGAAGCTCTGTCAGCTCTGTGGAGAGAAAATAATCTGCATTAATGGTCAGCTCTAGTATGGCTATTTTTTTTCTTTAGCTTTAGTGATTCTGCCCCAGGGGATTTTCTTTAACAAAACCTGTCCTGGTTTGCCTTTGGGACTATGATTACCACACCCATGGGTGGAAAGCCTCCAAATCTCTGATAAGGAGGGAACAATTAAAGAATTCAGACTGATGCTTCATGCAAAAGGACGTTTAAATTAGCATGGAGCAGCAGAAACTGGAGAGGAGGGATCTGTATTGAGTCCAAGCTCTAAGTGCATCTCTTGAGCTAATTGCCATCTCAGAGATTGTAAAAAAGAGAGAGAGAGAGRGAGAAAAGGACTGCAGGGCAAATTACAACTTTGGAGTAGGGATGGACTCAAGTTAGAGGATGCATGTGAGAGTTATGCAGGGAATTTGCAAAGGGTTGGGCAGTGTTTTATGGAACATTTGCCCTTAAGTTTTAAAYATGTCCTTGGCTGGGTAAGGGGGATGGGGAGTGCAGGCTCTGAGAGGCTTCTCTTTTTGGATAGAGGACATTYGGTTTGAAAGGAGATAGAAGAAACACATAAGCCATAACAATRAAACATTAAATTAGGCCATCCTTTCCTTACTCACAGCAATCCTGATGTCACAACGTGAAGACCAAAGCCAAGCCCCAGTCCCAGCTCCAATATTCCAGCTGTGCCTGGGAGATTTCCCCTTGCCCAGAGCACAGACATTGTCCCCAGGCAGGAGCAGGACTCAGAGCTGGCAGACCAGTGGCAAAATGGCAAAACCCCACGAATAACATCATAGAAAATCCCTCCTGGCTTGATTAGCACCAGCTCATTTCTGTGGGAAGTGCATTAGTACACAATGTAGATGGGGATGCTTTATCAATATGCCCAATAAGTTGTCCAGTTAAAATCTAATCATAAAGCTTTATTGCTGGAATTCCAGAGGTTCAGATTCTCAACCCAACCCATTTGCTTTCTGTGCCACTTTGTTGTCTTTCCTCACAAAGAGATTGAAGCWGTTTGGAAAAGAAAGCACTTTTTTCCTCCCCTAAAAATATTTTCAGCACCTAATACATTCAAAATCTGGGATATTATGTATTTATACACTCCTGCAGGATGGAATAAACACCTCATATTAAACTAGGATTTTAGTTGTACTTTACTATTGTTATCACAATAATGTGGCTAATTCCCCCTTTGTGAAGCTCAGTAAGGTCTGTGGGTGAAAAAGGGACGTGTCATGTCAGTAGTAAACTTATTTTTTTCTTCACAAGAAGTGATTCTGGTGAGGGAGCTCCATGAATGACACTCAGGCAGCAATCCTGGTGCATTCCAGGCTGGGCAGCTGGCTCTGGAAGCAGCAGGAGTGAACCAGGCTGTGGGTGAAGAGAAACCCAGCACAAAGGAATCACATCTGGGCTCGAGTGCACGCACAGGGAAGGGATCAATAACCAATCCTGCAAAATGAATTCACTTCATTTGCATTAGTGGAGAAACAGCCCCTTTTGGGGGAAGCAAAGCCAGCCCCAGGGCAGCCTGGTGCCGTGGCAGGGGAGCACTCAGGGCTCTGCTCTCCCTGCTGGGTGGGCACAGAGCTCTCCCCTCCTGCCTCTCCCAGACTTCTCCCTTCTCCTGAGAGGATTTGGCCTCCAGAGGCAATTTGCTGGGATAAAGGCAGATTATACAAGTTAGCAATATATTATCAGATGCTTTCAGCTGCTCCTGCTGTCAGACAATCAGTTATGGACCTGAAGRAGCTGATCCCGCAGACAAACTGCCATCATCTCCCCAAAAGTGAATGTTCCCCCTTTGGGGCTCCCACCTGTGCCTGTGGCCACACAGCCTGTGAGAGCTGTTTACCCGAACTCAGCAGCATATTCCCATCAGTCTGGGGCTGTTTCCCAATTTTGAAGATGGTGTGGGGAGGGGATTGGGAGCTGATGATAACGGGATGGAGGAGATTAGGCAGCTAAGCCATCCATTTTAGTTCCAGTGATCAAATTTCACAGTCTTTATCTGAAGCACTGCCCAGCTAACTCTTCCAGGGAGGGTGAAATGAGGGAGTGCAGCTATAACCAATAACTTAATGCCTGCTGATCACCACCACAAAATCACCATCCACCCAAAGGTGCTGGCTCGTTGTGCCTCAGCTGCAGAGTTTGATCTCAGAAATGTTTATTCTTGTCTGCAGAATTACTTGTGGCACAAATTGATTGCAATCTCACAGAAAGCATCAGGAATGGGGTTTGTTAGATCTCTGCAGATACCAGCACCGGGCCTGCTCTGGGGCAAACAAAATGCTCAAMGTTCAATGGAAAATGCTGCACTGGACCATTAGGCAGAAATTTCTTATCAAGAAGAGTTAAAAACCAGCTCAGAAGAATTGRAAGTCGGTGTTGCCCAGACATTTTACAAGGAACTGTAAAAGCTTAATACTATGGGTGCAAAATGCTATGAAATACAATTAAATGTTATTAAGCTTTTTTATGGTAAGTGGGAACTTTTTCTTACAAATAGTTTTCAGCTAGCAGCTTTACTTGTTTATCCTCAAAAGAAAGGTCTTTACATGTTGTATTTAAAACTGGAAATGCAGTGTTATACATATTAACATTCTTTGAAAGCTCCCAAGAGTTTTCCAGACCTCCCATAGGTACCCTGAGGGGAAAATCAAAAGCACATATGGGGAAGTGTGGGGGTGAGAAGAGAAAGAAAAGTTAGTTCCACGTGGATTTTAATGCATCTGATCTCAGGAGGCATTAAACAAACAAAAAAAAAAGTGCATTTTACAAGGTGAACACTGTATTGACTTGAGACTTTTATATCAGAAGGAGCTCAATTAATCTGATTCCAATTGAGTGACAAAACATCCCCACCTTTCAAAACCAGAGGCAACTACCATAGCAACAAAACCTAAATAACCTCCCAGCAAAGCCCACCAGAACTAGTGGGTATGGGTAACTAATAACTAAAGGCTAATGATGTGCATTGTTAAAAATGGCAGAGATTTTAGCAGAGGTCCCCAAAGCTTCTGAGGTGCTCACAGCAGTATTTCTGTCCCAGGGAAGACTCCAGGTCACCTTTAAATACAGATGGTGATTTGATCTTTGTTGTTATTTTATTCTAATGATTACATGCTCTATAAACAGAACTAGACAAGTCATGTTTCTCATGAAGTGCTGAAGTAATAAACAGGTTATTTGCATTAACCCTGCAGGACTGACTGGAGGGAGGGGCAATGAAATGAAAAGGTGGGGAGGGAAGGGCAGAATTCAGTACCAGCCACACAGAGCTCAGGTCCCTGTGGCTCTGCTGTGGCCCAGAGCTGTCCCGTGCCATGTCAGAGCTCTCAGCAGCAGCACTGGTGCCACTTCCCAAGGATTTCCATGGGCACTGGCAGCAGCTGTGCCCAGCTGGGACGCTGCCAGTGCTGCCATTTGTAACCCAGAAACCTCTTTTTGTTTGCTCGTGGAGGGAGGGATGTGTGGCCTGGAGCTCCTTTGGGCAGCTGGCCACAGAAGGTGRAAAGGCATCTCTGTGTCTGAGTGGCCTCAGCTGCCCCCCAGAATGGGCAGGGACACTCGGGGGGCACTGCAGGGGCTACAGTCAAAAACGCACATTTAAACACATTAAAATCTAATTTTCAAAYGAGACTAGAATAACTAATTCCCATTCTTTTGCTTTAACAAACACCACAAACCAAGCCCATGAGAGCAGGAATTCCTGCCCAGTTTGTTTAGAAGGGATGACCCAGGATTTGGGCTGCAGGGCTACCTTGGCATTGCAGAAATGGCAGCAGGAGCCTGCCAAGGGACTGTCCCCTYCTCCAGGGGACACCTGGATGCACAYTTACAGAGACTCTCAGCCACAGAGTGCCAGGACAGGGCTGTGACCATGAATSTGCTGCTGCCCAGGCACCTGCTCAGCAGAACATGACTGAGACCTTCCCCACTTCCCTCAAAAAGGAATTTCTGGAGCAGGAATGTTTTCTTATCAAGARCAGCAGCAGCTTTCAGACAGGCAGACTCACGGCTGCTGGATCAGATAAAGCAGCTATGGAATTTATATGGTCCCCATTAGGGAGTAGCTGAATATGATGTGTCACAACAGCACGCTGGCCTTGGGAAACATTGAAACCTGCACRGGGGGAAACTGAGGCAAAGGGAGCGGCCAGGTTGCTCCAGGTGGCCCGGGAAGTTTCCAGCTGAGGGAGGACGTGACCACTGTGAGTGTCCTCAGCCAGCAGGGYGTCCTTTCCCTCTGCTCTTCTCTTGAGAGCCCGGGGGATGGCACAGTGATGGGSAGGGGTGTCAGAGCTCTGCAAGGGCCCACACGTGCCCCTCTCATGCCCTGGGAGAGCTGTGCTGGTGCCTGTGGCACAGAGAGCTGCTCAGGGCTGTCAGCAGCCCAGGGGACGGGCAGCTCCTGCTCGGTGTGCTCAGGGCACAGTGAGGCTGCCCTGCAGCTGGGAACTTCCCTCTCCCCAGGGAGTTTGGGATCTCAGGGGTCAGTGAGGACACCAGAGGGCTGGGCTGGGGTAGAGACAGCTGTCCTGAGAGAAACCAGGGCTCTCAGACACCACTAGCCCCTGGCCATCACCAGCCCCAGCTCTCAGCTTCCCCCTTCCCTCRCCCCTCGTAGGGATGAGTTCCTACCCTGGAAGCTTGGGCATCATGGAGATCTTTTGTCCCCTCTGCAAGGAGCTGGACCCCAAACCTCTCTGAGGGACTGATGGAACTCCCAGGGAGCTCCTGGAGGGACATCCTGGCCTATCCCCACTGCYCTGCTGCTGTCACTGATGCCCTGTGCAGGCTGCCCTAGAGCAGAGACTGGATGGAGCTAMAGAATAAAGCAGGGATTTATTCAAAGGATCTCCTCCATGGACCCACCYTGGGCAGCACMAGAGCCCAGCCAGGGCTGCACCCAAGATGAACCAAAATGGCCCCAAAATGCACGGCCGGGCACGGGGTCTGTCCCTGGGATCAGTTCTGCTCCATTTGCACCTTGCAGTTCATTGTCCCATTCCAGCTTTAGCCCCTGCAGTCCCACCCTGCTTGTTTTTCTCTCTSCAGCCCACGGTGTTTGTGCTCYTGGGCTGAGATTTGGGTCATTTGTCCTTGGTGCCCAGCTGGAGCAGGAATTGTTTTGTCTCCCTGCTCTGTGCACAGAGCTCACCATCCCCTCATGTGAACCCAGACCCACACACTAAAGCAGCACAGAATCTCAAAATAGAAAAGCYAAACCTGAGGCATCATCACCAGAGTGAGAAGGCCCTGTCCCCTGCCCTGCCCTGCCTGCTGTCCCTGGGGCTCACTGCAGAGGTGCCCAGGGCTCCYTGGCAGGTGAACCAGCTCTGTCTGTCCGTCTGTCTGTCTCTGCCTGCAGCGACCACAATAACGGCCCAGGAGCAGCTGAGCCTGAGAAGAGCAGCAGCAACACTGTGAATTAACCCCAGAGCTTTGTGCTCACACAGAGATCTTATCTGCTCTCAGCAAAAGTCATTTTTGTGCGAGAGAGGAAGAGATAAGAGAATATGAAAAACATCAGACCTGYATTTCCTCTGCTCATATTCGGATGTACAAAGCTTTAAAGTGTTAGAGGGCACTTTCTTAGGAGAGATTACAGAGATAWTGCCAGTCTAATCAAAGCTTAAGAAACAGGCTTGCTCAGGCAGCAAATTAGGAGTTGATAGACAGCTCTGATGAAGTTAACATTATTTAGATTCTAAATCCGAACAAAAAATTGCCAAGAAGTAATTGCTTGGGTTTGGTCACACTAAGGAAAAGGAGCTATTGAATAAATGCAACTGTTGCTTTTTAATAGTCAAAGTGCATCTATCCAGAGTGAGAGCACACGTGTAACATGGATTATATCATCACATGGATGTTGTAAATCTAGAGATAAACCCGGACTTTACATCCATAATCTCCACTGTATTTATTTTTTGAAAGACAAATATCATGTTTATGTGACTTAAAAMCCCCAGAATGCTCCCCCTGAAAACTTATGAACCCTGTCTTTGTTCCAGGTGATTGTAACACTTCAGAATTAGCCAAACCATTTGGTGTGTGCGTGCGAGAGCGGAGAATGAATTTTATTACAGCTACAAAACAGATTTTGGGAGTCGCTGAGTAACTGTGAGCAGATGAAAGGGAACCAGCTGAGATCTGTGCACTGCAAATTGTTTCCCCATGATTAAACTATTTCATCCTCCGGGCTAACATCTCTGTACTTGTTTGGCAACAAGTGATAATGTTGGTGATAAAAGTCCCTCCTGGATGATCAGGGAAGGATGAGAACAGTTATTAGCACTTTTTTTGTGGTTAGTAATCCCTTCTTTTACAGGTATTTTGTGAAGTACAATGAAATATGATTAATTAAAATCATCATCATAATAAAAATACTCACATTGTCCTACTGAAGCTTTGCAGAAGCTGGARATGAGTTTCTAGAGTTCTGCCTAGGGAAAATGCTGAGAGCGCTCTGTTGGTATTTAAAAAGTACAGTGTGTGGCTGTGTTCCAGTTTGCTTAATTATTTTTGCTTCAATAATAATTTTTTTGGCTTAATTAGAAATAATTAATGCAGATTCTTTTTTTTGTACTCACAGCAAAACCTACAGTCAGCTACTAAATAACTGACTCGACAGAGGGAGAAAATATTAYTTATTGCCCAGGGTAAAATGTACTTAATGCGTTGAACAAATGTTGCTCATTGCTTTGGTTTTAACTTTTTTTACAGTGCTACATTTTGGGCAGGGCACTGCAAACCTGTGGGCCTGATTTTCCAAGGTGAGTGCAGCCCAAACCTGTGCACTCAGTGGGAATCTGAAGCTTTCTGTAACTCTGCACAGCAAATCACAGTCACAGGTGCTGTCACAGCCTGAATTTTGATCAGTACTTAAAAATATGGTTTGGGCCATGTTTAAARCATTCCTGAATAAAGGCTTAATTATCAATTCCTATGTTTGTTTTCAGCCATCCAAATTTACAGTTTAGCCTTCATTTGCATGAGTGTGAAAACTTTGAATCACCAGTTTCAAGAAACACAGATAAGCACAAAGATTTTTTTGAGGCATTGAAAATCAGATAGAGATTTAAAAAAAAGAAATAATCACAGGAAGCTGATAGCAATGGAGAATCACTGCTACAGGAGTCTGAGCAGCTGGAGTCCCCAGTGCTGCTGGACAGAAACCCCCCCTCAGCCCAGCATCCGTGTGGGAGCCTGGGAGGCTCCTGGGAAGCAGCCAGGGAAGGTTTCTGTGCAGCCTATTCAACAGCAGAACTTCTGCTCCTAAATGGTTTTCAAATACAGTTCATTTTCATGGCATGATCTTTAATGAAAAGTGCCTGCTGAGTGCAGTACAAACCATTTGGTGCCCCAGTGTCAGGGGAGGAAAAGAACAACATTCAGCAAAGCTGAAGGTTTTTATTATCACGTCGTAAATGAACAAATGGCATCTGTCAATACAAAGGAACTCATAGGGGGTATAGAAAGGAAGCTTAGTTATTACACTCAGGGTGTGCTGCTGAAGTGACAAACTGGAGTTTTATTAACATGCCAGTTATAGATCTCCTCTTCCTCCCCCACCACCCAGCCCTTTTACCTCCCTCAATTTGGGCCATAGCAGGACTGCTGTAAAACCAGCTCTGCTCAGACAGTGCTCACCAGCTCGTGCTGGAAGTTCCAATCATCACCAGCAGCAATTAAAAACTGGGGGGCCCCACACTGGGAATTAAACCTGGCCCCACATTCAGCCCCTCTTTGGGCAGTGTCAGCACAGGGATCAGGGAGTCTCCAGGAGCCCTGATGCCATCAGAGTKTTCTATCTGGCCAATAAACATCTCTGCTGCTCTGATAAATGACAAAGGTGTTTATGAGCTCCAGGAAATGTTTATACCAAATGGATCAAGCCAGGGATGGGTTTGCTGCCAGCAGTGAGGAGCTGGGGCTGCGGAGGGACGGGAAGGGAGGCTCAGGGGGTGGCAGCCTCAGCAGTGACTTTACTGGAAGGAATTAAGGTTTTCCTCATAAAAGGGGTTAGGGCCTGGAGCAGGTGTGGCTGCAAGCTGGCAAACAGCAGCCAGGGAGGCAGGAGGCAGCCCTGGGGAGCAGGGTCCCTCCCTGGAGAAGGAAATGGGGCTGGAAGTGCCCCTGGGGACAGCCCTGGGGCTGTCTCTTATACACATCTAGATGTGTATAAGAGACAGGCCCTGGGGACCCTGCTGCCCCCTGGGGAAGGAAATGGGGCTGGAAGTGCCCCCTGTGCCCCACTGGGACACTGAGCTGGGCTGCAGGGTCACAGCAGGAGCGTTTCTGGGCCATGGAAAGGGGAAACCTGGGGTTCTCTTTGGAAAAATGGTACAATCAGACCTACAGTAGAGAGAAAAGAGCTTAGCAGGCCTGAGTGAAATCACAYTGGCAACCGTGCAAATACAGGAGGTGGAGCATTTTTAATGGGAACAGGAAAATACCAGAATCACTTATGTGCTTTCCCAGCTTTTTCAAGGGCAGGGACCAGGCTGCATTGATGGCCAGTGAGCATCAGAGCAGCATTTAAAGGGAGGCATGAAAGAAGTGCCTCTCAGTTATGATGGTAAGCAGCAATTTCAATGAGACTTCCTTTGCAAACTGCCCAGAGCACCACAGCACRTTGCTGATGGGCTAAATGCAAGCAGGACTTTCCTTCCATGCCCAAAAGAAAGGATTCCATTCAATGAACCCAAATGACCAAACAGTGAARCCAGGAAATTCAGAGGATGCACAAACAGGTCTAGATCCACAACTCAGACTGACCTTGTAAATTCAAGGSTGGCTGGTGCCTGGCAATGCCTGGCAGTGCTGGGATGGTTGTGCCCATCCTGGGCTGGCCTGGARGGTGTCCCCCTCCAAAGGAACATCTTTAGCTCCCCTTTCTAACACCAGGAGGGTCCCCTAGGGTTTTAGGGACACTGCAGTTCCCAAAGGATGTGTTGTCCTGCTGGGGATGAAGCACAAGCAGCCCCTGTTGCACCTCTGGCAATGAATTACAGCCCTGAGTGCTGGAGCAGACTTGTCACAAGTGGAAATTGTGCAGCCACTGAGCAGAGTGCCTGGGATAACACCTACTCATTATTTGTCACCTTCACCTCCCGATTCCACCTTGCTCAGACGTTATTGATGAAAATGTGTCACAAAAAGAGATGTGCATCTTAGATAGGCTGTGATATTGAAGAAAAAAAAAACCCAAAAAAGTTTGATCAAAGCCTTTTGGAGGCTAAGCTSTGCTTTGCAGGGATCCTGCCCTCAGCTACAGCCCCGGGTGGGCACAGAGCCCTTTCACACCTGCAGGGAATCTGTCCCTGTGACTTGTGCACTGCCTCTCCTCACACAGAGATTTATCAGAACCTCTGCACAAAAGCCACGTTTCCTTTCACCCAGGGCCAAATTAAAAAGCCTCTTAAAACCAGAATAATCTCAGGGATGTCACCTTTTGTAGGGGATGGCTTTATGTGCCCATTTCCTTCTGCTGCAGACTCCTGCTTTTACAGCTTAATGACAGCAAGCGCTCAGCTCTGCATGGGGAGAGAACAAACCCCAGCACCCGGCTGGGCTGCCCTCCTCCCCTCAGAGCTCCTCACCCCTGCTCTGGGAACACACACTTGGCTGCCACAGAGGGAATAAACCTGACCTGTCCCAGCCACCAGAGCCCTCAGTGAGCTCAGGACATTCCAGAGCTTCCCAAAACACTGATGCAGGAACCTCGCCTGAGTAACCCCCACCCTGCAGCASAGTTACACTGGGCTTCTGCAAAAGCAGCTACCTGTGCCCTGCCAGGGATGTGGTGACACTCTCACAGACAGAACTTGCCTTCAGCAGAGTTTTAACTCAAAATTATCATAAAATGCTGATGAACAAGATAAAGATGGCCAGGCTGYTCCAGCAACTTGCTTGGTTTTAGTTTGACATGGTGGAGATGAAAGGGATTGTGTGTCTTTGGCACAGGGAACAAACTACAGGGCTTGTTTYAAATTAAAAAACCTGCCTTATAGTGATTTTTCTTGGTTGTGCTCATGTCCTTTGGGTTTTGCCCTCTGCAAGGGATTTACTTGCTAGGGGAARTCTTACAGAAAGATTGCAGCTGTAGCACGAGCAATGAGATTAATGAAGGTTTCCTGTGTATTTTACATTTGGATACCTCTCAGCCCAATAAGGACTGAACACATCAGAGCCCTTTCTGCAGCTTGGAAATAAAAATGCCCTTCTCTGATATCCAGCACTTCTGATGAAATGAATCACAATCTTTGAGACTTCTGCCTCCCCCTCCAGTTCAGGTCAGACCAGGCCACAAGTCTGAGAGCCGCTTGGGGTGAGCTGTCTACAGMAAGAGACAGACACCACGTTATCACCGGGCCTCCTCTCCTGCATAAATCACCACAAGAGGCTTTAAATGAACAACTTGCAATTTATAAAGGTTTACTTATCCCATGAGAACTGCAGGCTGTGATAAGAATACTGACTGTTCCTGTAGGTGCCRCAACAACGTGACCAAAATGCTTCCTTAGCTGTCCTGCCCCTGCTCCTACAGAGGCTGGAGATGGTTAATGAGTTAATTGTTGTGAATGAGATACCAGTCACGTAAAAGTTGCCTATTTTCTCTCTTAATGCAGATTTATACATAACATGCCAAAGCTCCTTTTGTAACTGATACGCATGTGACACCATCACATGAGCAGTTTAAGCACAAAACTCTCCCCCCCAAATTGTCATGTACAAACAAAGGAAAAATCCATTCAGTTGAGAAGGGGGAAAAGCTTCAGCTGAGGGGTTTGGGGTTTTTTATTTTAACGAGAAAGTAATTTTTTGAATCATGTCAGGAAAGGGGGTTTTATGAAAGMAAGCCCAGACAACACCATCCTTATCCAAGGACCCTAAAATAAACAGGGTGAGATCACCCAAAGAAGTTATAAAACACATAAACTGTGCTGAGCACAAGCTCTGTGACCCACGGTCATCTTTAGTGCAGTATAGTGACTACAAAAGGGATATAAAATGTATGGAACTTTTTTCCCCTTTTAGCTCATGCAGTGGTAAATTGTCTCGYCCTGCTGATACATTGCTGTTTGTCATGAGTGATCTAGAAATGAAAGGAACAAACACAAAACAAATCACTGAAACATTTCACACCTCACCATCAAACCCATGTTCAGAACTCTTTTGTTGTGCTCTACCAATAATCAGGAGGGGAGAATCAGCCCATATATTTTTTATGAGAGGCACTAAAAGTTCTGCTGTCACTGGATAAATCTCTGCTGTGGATTTCTGAAATCTGTAATCTTTTTAAGAAGCAAAAAGATGGATTTCTGAAATCTGTAATCTTTTTAAGAAGTAAAACCAATACGGATTTATTGCTGCTAACACTTGACATCTTTTTAACAGTTTTCACCTAMCAAACTTCACAAACTATTCCAAATGAGGGGAAACACTCTTTGTGTGATAACTGAACCTTTCTAGTATTTTTTCTTTTTTTTTCTTTTTTTCTTTTTTTTTACACAAGAAAATTGAATTTTCTGTACATTTTCCAGCACAACACWGGGAATCCTCCCTGTCATGTTTGCATCTGATAAATAGTTTATTTTACCAGCTGTTTAAGGAGCTTTCCTTTTGCCATTCAGTGGCAGCACTGTTGGTTTGCTGGGACAGGCTCATTGTACTTAGAGCAGCTCAGACAAGCCCCAGGCTCACTCAGGGCACTCCAGAAGCCAGACTGGTTCACAGTAAGAATTTCCCACAGTGGCCCTGCTCAGATTCACAGTCAGAGAAATGAATCTGCCTAAATCTCTCCAAAGCCTCTTGGCATTGCACTGAAGTTATCAGGGATGAGCTCAGGAGTGTCACTGGCAGCTCTGCCAGGGTGGCTTTGGACACCCAGGAGAGGAGGTGGCACTTGAGGGCACCCCTGGGCACCTGGTTCTGCCAGATCTACCTCGGGGTTTATCCCCCTTCACAGGCTCCATGTCCTGAACTGAACAAATCAGCAAATAAAGCCACCATGACGTGGCTTTTGTTGAAATTTAAGGGTTTTCCCCATTTTCCTCCCTGTGCCAAGAGCTGTGCTGGCACACAGAGGGGACAGTGGCTAAGTCAGCATTACTGTAGGCATGCCACATGAAGAACAAGTGATTCCAGGCACCCTGACACAATTGCCTGGCAGACCCTGTGCTGGACAGACACCTCGTGTGCTCAGGAGCAATGCAGCTCCTTCTCCTTCAGAGGGGCAAACAGCCTCATTTCTCAGAAAGGAAAAACTCCTACTTACARTGAATTTGAAGAAATTTAGTGCAARTATCTCTTACCCTGCCCTGCTCCTCCTGCCATAAACTACTGCATTCCTTTAAGATGTATGAAAGATGATTGGAGTGAGAAGCAAATGTCTGCCAATGACTAACTGACCTTCCACCTGTGATCATGACCCTAAACCAGATGAGCCTTTTGAAGAAATATCTTGGATTGAGTTAGGAAATGGCAGTGTAATTGAAACAGACTTGGTGGGGCTGTTCAGCACTCTGGGAGGACAATGCCATGGTTGGGAAACCTTTGTCCACTGCTTTGTCCTCTGGGCTGAACTCAACAGTCCATTTTTGTCATGCAAGACAAGACATGAGGAACTTCTCAGACAGCAGTGGTAATAAAAAAAAAGAGTAATTAAAAAAAAATTATTTCAAGAAAATAGCTTTCATCAGGTCTATAMATCAGCTGGAAATTGAGTACTTGAAGTGTTTTTTTTATTTTTTTTTTAATTAGTTTACAGTGTCTGTCCATATTTCTGAACAGGGAGCAWTGGACATCCAAGGGTTTATCTTTCAGTCTCACAAAAGGCACCCAGACATTCAGACAATCAGTAATGCCTGGGTTAAAGAATAAAAAAGGAAGAGGTGGGGACATCAAAACCATGAGAAACTGTGTGTGGAGACCATAAATGATGACACTCCACCTTCTCAAGAGCTGCTGAGCCAAAGGTGCCAAACACAGGTGGGGTTCCTGTGGTGCCCAGGCACCAGGGCAGGTTTTGCTGGGGTTTTAGTGCCACGCTGGGCTGGCACACACACCCAGGGGCTGTGCAGGGCTCAGCTCTGCTCCTCACTTTGGGAACAGCCTCCAGGGAAAAGGCTTGAATGCTGAACAGCCTCTGCATTTCAAACAATGGCATTAACTGGGCAAAATAAAAACCTGGAGGAATCTCAGAGACTGATTTCATAAAGGGATTGACTTGGGCAGGAAAGTCTGACAAGAGAACTCTCAGCTGAAGCCACAATGGGGTTACAGACTATCACTAATTAACCCAATTTACAAACTGGAGCCCAGCCAGTGCCCTGGGCAGGGAGAGCAGTTTGCATCCTCTGAGTCTGGAACAAATAAATTTCAAACCATGCAGTGGGGAGTGCACAGACCTCAGTGACACCATGACATCCCTAGGYTTGTTTCTGGCTTTCTTTTTCTTAATTTTAGTTTTATTTTCATTAAGTGCTGCAGTTCAGATTCACCTTCACTATTATTGCCTAAAAGAGGCTAAAATGCCAGATTTACTCTTTTTGCATGTTTTAAATAATGGGGGGGACCCCAGTGATTTATCACAAACAGCAATAAGATACAGCCACAGTGCAAGGTCTGCTTAGACATTTTAGTCATATGACCTTCATCTTTGCAAGGATCTATTGTTACATTCCATTTATTTTTGTCAATATTGACATCTGACCATGGACACAAAATGATCTTTTTTCCCTGCCTATACTCTCCTGTCCAACTTTGCATTAAGAAAGCAATTCAAAAGCCTAATGCATGGAAAGTGAATCTTTTGTATTCACTATAATGCCCAATTTTTCCTTTGGAGTTACCAAAGCTGTCCAAACAAGAGCTAGATTTTCCTTTTCAGGAGAGAATAATGGAAACTTTAAATGAAATCAGAAGGTTACTTGACCTGTTAGAAACTCTGAGGTAAAAGTGATGTGAAATTATAATGTGAAGCCATGTGAGGCTGTTATATAAAACATAGGAGTGCATTATGCAATCTCATATTTTCAACAGGGCTAAAGATGAAAAGAGCTCAGAAACTTGCAGTGATTAAGCCAGCTGCTAAACTACCCTGTGCTGTGTTGTTGCCAGGATGGGAACCTGAAGATGATTTTATTTCAATTTACTCGCAGTGAAAGATTGATTAGAAATAATCAATCTGTCAAAAGGCCTTTCAAAGAAYGAGGGAAATCTTGCTGCTTGCAGCTGAATTTCCCTGATCGCTTGCAGGATGAGTGCTGGGTACATCCTGCTCACCCCAGCATTTCCATCAGATTCCCAGTCTGACAGTCCTGAACCTCAGCAGCATTTTTACATTTCAGCTCCTGAAATGAGCTGTAATTTCAGATATTCAGAGTCCAGCTGTTTCAAGGAGAGCTCTCAGAAAGCAGTGATTCCACCCAAAAGAACAGAACCCCTCCTTGGAGACACCTCCCCAGCCTTTGGTGGGAAGGACAGGGGAGCAGAGGGGGACAAAGCTGATTTTCATCACCTCAGCAGACCTGGCCCAGGGCTGCCCCACTGAAGGTGCCATAGAGAGGGAATTGGGATTTTTGCTCCAGCTCAGCCCGGGGTGTGTTAAAGCACCAGGGCAGGGATCAGATCCTGGGACTSTTCAGAAAAACCAGCATTTACTGCACTCAGCTCTCCCCTGGCTCCCTGATAGTGTGGGATACGAGGAAAGGAGGTGGCATGGCGTGGCAAAAGGGAAATTGTGTTTTCGGTCATTTTCCCAGCAAACCCCTGAGCAGCAGCCTGTCCCTGCTGTACTGGGCATGCCCCAGGCTCTGCTCCCTCTCCTCAGGGAGAGGGAACCCCTGCCTTGGATCACCCCAAGTCAGTTTCACCAGGGTTACAGGGACAGAGCCAGCTAAACACGCTTTTCCTTTCGTTTTCAGGAGAAAGCAGAATATTTTATGAAGATGGTGGGTCACACATGAATATTTTGCCACACAGTCATTGCAAGCTCCAGCATTTCCCAGCATTATCCAAATGGGATCATGAGTCTGGCTTCATCTGCCTTTCCCTGGGAACTTTTTGCTTTACATTACAGACCAAAAAAAAAAAAAAAAAAAAGCATATTTCAACAACTTAATTTTTTTTAATGCACAAAAATTAAAGGAATGGGTGATACTGTCACTGCACAGAAGGGTGTTTGCCCTTTCAGTCTTTTTGTCTTTCCACATGCATTTTGCAACCATTTCTTTGGGATGAAAACCTTTTCTCCCCCATTCTGKGCATTAGGTTGACAATGCACAGAATTGCCAGACAGTTTTGTCGCTTATGCCTCAGACTTTACTCTTCCTTTGAACCCTGCTCGGCGCAAAAGAAGTTTTTCTTAATAAGTAGTTGTTCATCCTTTGATATGCACATCTGGATGTGCCTCTTATCTGCAGCATGGTAATGCYGCTTCCTGAAGATAGTGATAAAAGAACAACTGCAAATAACACACACACAAAAAGAAAAAGAATGAAAAAAAAAAAGACCAAAATGCTTTCAGATTTCTTTCAAAAATGAAATCTGTGTGGAGAAGAAGGGAGAACAGTCTGCCCTCATTTCTTTGGGCTTTTATAGTAGCAAAACAAACACAGGAAGCCAAAAGGAAAATGGGCAAAAAATTTACATCTAGAAATGCATGGTATTAGCAGTGTGATGATATATAATGCATTTGAAAGTCTTACAGAGCTCAAACAGGCCTTGTTTTGAACTCACTGTGCTACCTGGAATTAATCRCAGCAGAAATGGGAATAATCCTGTTCCAACCCCAGATTTCCCAGTGCAGCTGATGAACTGATGAGGAGGAACAGCCTCTGCAGCTGGGGCTGAGTGCTTCCAGTCTGTGATGCTGGGCTGCATTTTGTCATGGTGTTCCTGAACTTTTAGGATAAAACTTTTCAGCATCACTTAACTCACGCCCCCACCAGTTCTGCAGTCAGCCCCTAATCTCAATTTCTTCATCAGTTTTCACTGCTGGATTTGAGGCAAATGCTTGGTGGGGGCAGGACCCCCACCCCACACAGTGGCCTGCCCAAACCCCTCTGGGATCCCAGTGCTTCCTTCCTGCAGAAGGTGACATCTGCCTTTTCCCTCACAGCCTAAAGCTAACTGCTCCAAAGAAAACGTTTCCAGGGCCCCAAATGCAGTCAAATTCGCAGAAATCTCAGTTTTCCCCGTGCAGCTGAAGGGATTCCTTATCTCTGTGAATATTTCACAGCTGCTTTTCCCCAGCACAGATCAGGAAATAGCAAATCAAACTTTTTGGTGGCTGCTGTGGGTCGTTAGCCCTGGCTGCTGCATATCCTCAGCCTGCCCTGGATTAAAGGTGAGCAGCACAAACCAGCCCTAAAAACGGAGGTGCTGAACGCTCCAGGGACTGGTGCTGGACCCTTCCCAGCCCTACAGATAACAGTCATGAATTGATCCCTCATTAGTATGCAGCAGGCATGGGAAAATGATAAACTCCTATTAACACTGTCATGGCAACTGAAAAAATGGCTGCTTTGGAAGAACAAGGTCCACAACAGAAGAAAAGCAAAGGCCTCTTTCCTTTCTTCTGTTTGACATCTGTTGTTTAACAYACGAAATTGTATTATAGTGCCACACACTAGCACGGGCCCGGGGAAGGGGCTGGCAGTGATTGTCATCACTATCAGCTCCTGTTTGCAGGGCTCATCTCGGAAATTTCCCCCTGCGCTGGGACTGTCRTACAGGATTTCAGCCCAGGGCAGAATTTATTGTACACATTTCRGCTGGCTTGTGGCTGGGCAGAGAAGAAATAGAAAAGTTGTCCTTCATTCATTTTCCTTYGGGACAAAACCTCAGCAAATATACTGTACATTTTCTTAAACCAAKTTAGTTTAAGTACATCTCTCAAGAAACTTAGAGAAGTCCAAGATATCTTWAAAAAATATTGGATGACATAATTATTTAAATCCAATTAATTATTTAAATTTAAATCTTTATTGCTAAGACACTATTATTGTATAATATACACACTTTATATTAATTACAGTTTTTCCATAATCTACAGATTATGGAAACTCTAGAGTTTCCTTCTAGAATAAAGAGTTTGTGCCATTCCCTACTGAGCTCATTGTTCAGAAGGTGGATTTTTATCCCTGATGGATAATACCTTCTGTTGTACCTGACTGTAATTCTGGTGACCTTGGGGCTCAATTTTCTTGTTTTTAAACTGAGGAYAATTACCTCCAGTTATAAAATGTTTCATTTGTCACCCCGTCACGCAAAACAAGTGAAGAATTGTCACGGAGTGGGAATTGATTGGTCAGAGATGCCCGTGGCTGGTGATTACTGTCCCTTCCTCGTTAGGGACTCAAAAGGAGGGAGATCCATGGGCTGTGCTGCTGGGCTGGAGGGTCCTGCCCGCCTTCCCTGGCTCTGGAGGGACAAATGGAGCTCCTTCAGGCTGGCACAAGAGACTCCTCTAAACACGGAAGAGAAGGAAAAAAACCAAACCAAGCAGCCCAAGCAATCTGCCAGCACTGAGGGTCTGGTTTAGGTCCATTCAGGTCTCATCATCTCCATCTCCATGGATGTGGGGCAGAAAGTTCCTGTTGACACAAAGGCCCTTCTTCCCCYGGCCTCCTGCCCTGTTTTTAGAGATCCACTTTCTGTTAACTGCACCTGCCCTGTCCCAGCTGACCCCACACACTCCCTCTGGCTCTCTGCACCCCAGGATTTCTGATTCTGCTGTGGGACACAGCACCAGGCAAGGCTGGGGTGTCTCYAACAGCTTTCTACACGAGCTGCAGACAATTTACATCCCCTACCTCAGACCACTGCATTGCTACCTTTGGAAAGGAGCTCTGGAGAAACAAGACATTTTGCTAATTATGAAATTKGTGTGAAATAAATCAGCCCCGGTATCTGTGAAATTTGGTGATTAGCATGTCAAAGAGCCTAAATATCATCTGCATACTTCAGAGATCTGTAAGAAATGCATTTTTTTCCTGTGCACCTGCATCTATTAATTGCTTTCCCACAAGAACTCCCTCTCCTCGAGACTGAAGCTGTGCTGTGTGCAGATAAATGCACAGAGGTGATCTAATTTAATTTCCTCTCATTAATAGCCTTCCTCCATGGCAACATATCAACATCTCAGCTGTGACAATGAGGACACCTGAGTATACACATATTCTGTGCAGCCTCCTTATGGGCAAGAGCCTGTCAAGCTTATTAAACGAAATAAAAAGAGATTTTTTAAATGTGTTTCGAGCAGCTTATGGAGAGTTTCTTGCCCAGGGTCATATTTCAAGCAAGACATGGGTTTGGAGGGAAAGCTAAAAGCCAGGCCTAGGATTTTAGCTTTTTATAGCTGCTGCTGGATCTTCATTATCCCTGCRAAGATGTCAGACAAAGGGGGAGAGGCGCTGGGGCAGCTGAGGGTAGGAAAGGGCCGGGGCAGAGGTGTGAACYCAGCTCTGCCACCCTCCCATTACTCTCACCCAGTTGTTAACTACAATGCTGGCCTATTTAAATGCTAATATTATTTAGCATGCAACAATCATTCWGGTTGGAGTCCCGGATTTTTGGAGAGGGGAAAGAAAAAAAGAAACTTTGAAAATGTTGCCTCACTGCTGCCCAGCACAGCTCCACAGTGAAGGAAGTGCTGGCAGTGCCTCACAGTCGATACACAGGGTTTGGTTTTTTACTTTCACCTTGTTAAATACAGAGACCAAGTTTTGGCTTTTCTCTATTTTCCTGTCCTGGCTGAGCAGGAAAACAGAGTCAGGTGGAGAGCTGCACAAACCCCACATCCATCCTTGCACCACTGGCATCCTGAGTTTAGAAATTCCTTTCCCAAAATCACTTCATTCCTTTCARCCTCCAAAAAAAWWTATATATACATATTCTGGAAGGGTAACTGTGCTCCCTTAGTCTCCAGTAGCTGGTGACTGAAGGAGCTGGCCAGGGGAATTGCTGCCACAGTTTGGGGGAAACCTGGCTGTACATGAGTCACTTTAGAGCACGTGAGGAACTGAAGGAGCCTTAGGTCAGCTGAGCCATCTCAGAGGATGCCACACTTCCTTCAGTCCCTGATGAGCAGTAATTCCCATCACCTCATGCAAACTGGGGGGAACCAAACCCTTCAATGAGCTGATTTCAACACTCAGGTTTCTCCCTGCTCTCATATTAATAGGGACCTTGAAGTCTGCAATGGCCGTGATAAGATATTTGGTTACATTGATGTAATGTACTTTTTCTTATCAATATGCAAACAGGACCCTAATCTATTTATCTCCCCCACCTTTTATTTGGAGGATGGGGGCAAGGAGGGTTGTTTGAAGGTTGCTTTCAAACTTTGGTATCGAATGAAACCAGGTTGGCTTCTAAGGCAAATGATAATAGTGATGTGCAGAGGGAATTTATTTCTCAGTAGCATTTTCCAGGTTTTATCAGTCAGCTTTTGGAGCAGCAGCAGAGGGAGTTTGTATTGGTCACCCACTGCCAGCACCCGAAATAAGGGATAATAACAGCAAAATAAGGGATAATAACACACGGATATCCCTTGGGAGACCGGATGTATGAGGGAAGTACATGAGAGTCTTCAGTTTTCCAAGGGGAGAAGTCACTYTGGGAGCTGTGGGGAGCCACTGACATCTGGACAGCTGCAATCAATTCATTTCAAGCAAACTACAGTGGTTTGGATTGCAGGAAACATTGATCTGGGTGATAACAGCTCCTCAGTGCCATCCACCCCTCCCTTTCTGTGGGGTTCTCAGCTGTCCTGTGTGTGACTGGAAATCCTTGGCACAAACCCTGAGCCTTGGGGCTGAGAAGGGAGCTAAAGACAGCAGAAAAAGATAAGCAGAGTTTTATTTTCCCATCCATTTTCTCTCCAATCTTTTTGATATGATTTTTATTTTCCCATCCATTTTCTCTCCAATCTTTTTTGCTATTCCTTATCCTCACTCAGCAGCCCAGAATATTTTTGGTCCAACAGATCATTGCCAAGTCCCACCTTGTGCAAGTGGAAGCACAACACAAAATCTTGCACTTGYAGTAGGGAGATCAAGTAACCCCCTGTCCTTGTATTTTCCTGATTTCTTTCAGGGCAGGTTCTATTCTAGTTTTATTTGAATGATCAAATCTTTCTCTTGCTCAGGRAAAAAACCAAACAAAACCAAACAAAAGCCACAAGAGGTAAAAGCACTGAGCCATCTTTTAAGACAGTGTCTCAGCAGGGAAGCCCCAGGGGCTCTTATGGTTTAAGGACCATCTGCAATCCCCCTGAACTCGCTGCTCCCAGGCACTCCCAGWTATCCCTTTCCTCTTTAGGCTCTTCTTTTCCAAAGAACAGCAAATTGAGGGTGTGTATTTTCTCTCTGCTTATCAGAGGATCATTTCAAGTTGAGCCATCTAATCCRAAAGATTTTTTAGCCAAACAAAACTCCTGCACTTTATTGCCTTGGACTGTGGCACGTCCCCAGAGGCTGAGCTGGGGCTCGTGGGCAGCCACCGCGCCCTCGGGGGTGCAGCACTCACTCCCTGGGGTACCAGATCCTATGGATTCTAGATTTCACTGCAGGATTTTTGCTGCCTCTCTCTGTTGGCAGATTCTCTGCACGACTGAGCTCARCACAGTGCAGGCCTTGCTTCTGTTTCATCATTCCCACAGCCCAAATATTTATTTGAAAAATATCTGCAGGGAACAACACAGTGTTTGGCCTGGGCAAAGAAGTGCCACCAGTCATAACTCTGTGCCYTTCACAGAATCATGGAGCCATTAGGGTTGGAAATCCTTCCAAGACCATCAAATCCAAGCTGTGCCCATCCCCACCTTGTCCYYAGCCCAGAGGTCTGRGTGCCACCTCCAGCCCCTCCTGGGACACCTCCAGGGRTGGGCACTCCAACCCTCCCTGGGCAGCCCCTGCCAAGGCCTGAGCACCCTTTCCATGGGGAAATTCCTSCTGRTGTCCAACCTATTTCCTCTTTTATAATAGTGACAGAASTCTCCCTTCACTCACATTATGTTCTCAYAATAACCCACAACAAAAAATTGCAATATAATACTCAGGRATCACAGAATGGCCTCCTTGCCAGTTAAGTCCTTGGCTGCTTTGTTACCAAAAAGCAAATATTTGCATTGCTCCATCATAAGAGAATATGAAATGTGTAGTTCCTGCATCAGCAGCAATTCCCTGCAGGACATCTGACAAATAAATCCTGATCTGTGACTTTTTTCACACCATGCAGTCCCCAGGTCACTGCAACCCCAGGTCTCCCTGGATAGACAGACCTGTGAACATYTCTGCCTTGCCTTCAAGAAATGATTTTGGAGCATAAAGCTGCAGAGTGTTTACAGTTGAAACACTAACACAACATGGCCACATTTCCATACAGTGTATGGGAAACACCTGGCCCCGAAAGTGCAGCTAAAAACTGCTGTCAACCTTCTGTTTGTCAAAAGGGTATATTTATCCTCTGACTTTCTGTCATGACCTCTGCATTCTGAAATGAATTAAAGGTTTATGTGCAGGAATGCAGAGAGCAGGAAATCAGGAAATAGCCTGGGAAATGGCTTTCCTGCCCGTTTCACTGCTTTACGTACTGCAACGTCATGGGCAGCACCATCCTGTCAGTGTGCGCTGCCTCCTGCTCTGCTGTCACAGCACCCTGTCCCTCCCCTGCAGCACCCATTGCAGCCCACGGGGCTGCTTTAATCCCACTGCAAGGAAGAGAATAGTCAGGAGAATAGCCCAGTGAATACTCAGCTTTCAGAGGTGASTCCTGTGGGGTTCACTGGGACACTGGCCATGTCTGAGCCACCACACACAATCAGCACTCGCTGGGCTGCAGCTGCCCAGCGCTTCCAAAAGGAACAGCAGAAGGACCAAATCTACCCAGGAACCACAGAAATCACCCAGCACTGTCATTGGCACCAACTGATTTCTCTGAGGAATGTTCAGTGTGGAAGTAAAGTTTCTAAACTAAAAGTGCAAGAAGAAAATTATATTTTGCAACCAATTTTTTATCAGACTTCTATGTTTTTAAGCACTACACACCAAGGAACCAGGTGGGCAAAGAGCATGACCTATGTGGTGCTTAACAGCCTTATTGAAATGCATTGAAATGCCCTGGTGGGGGGAATTGCTCAATCTGTCTCTGCATGGTAGCAACAATAAATTGCCTGAATTATTTTCGAGTTGCAGCACTGAACTAAAGAAGATACAATTTTAAAAAAGGCAGAAAAAATAGTAATAAAAAAGAAAGCAAAGAGGTTTTACAGTAGCTGGATACTTTCTATGAAAACTTATTATTACTATTTTCTGAAAGTGCTTGGTGGCTGCTGCTTAGCGGAAAATGGAATCTCTGAGTGTCTTAAACATCAAATCTCTTTCACTCAAGTACTAAAATGAGCATCAGGATCCAGCCTTAAATTAGCTCCACTTTGGCTTGGCAGCCTTTGGAAATAAGCAGTGTCTGTGGCGCTCAGTGGGAACAGGGAGAGCTCCCAAAGCAGCAGAACTCAGTGATCACTCTGAGACCCTGAATTCCTATTGTCTTTCCTGCTGAATTTGACAGCAATTGTCAAATGTAGGACAGTAAAAAAGGCCTTTTTCTCAGCTTTCTTAGCAATACCCCACCTAAGACAAAAGGGCYAAATACTACAGTAAAGATGATCACAAAACATTCATTAAAATTGTGCTCAGCTGAGCTTTTCCTTTGATTACACTGYTGCAAACAAATTCCAAATATACTCACATCATTCAACTCCTTCCTCCCCAAAATAAGTCTCGCTGTTTGTTCCCATATCTGGATTTAAAAAAAAGTCATTTTTTTAATATTTTGGTTTCTATGCCTTTGTTTTAAGAGGACTAAAACCCAGAGGTTTTCATTTGCCTGTTTAAAAAGAGCATTTGGAAGCAGCGGGCGCTTACAGGAAGCTCCAAAACAGGAATGTATATTTTTATGCAGTAATTAGTGATTGTTTAATATACCAACTGGGAAGGCAAAGCACAGCATAAACACATAATTGTTACCAGGCAGGGAGAAGTAGAGCATTAGGAGATAGCATAAATAGTCAAACGTGACCTCCAAAGGTCAAAAGAGAACTAAACAATTTTGTCACAGCACTTGCTTATTTAAGTCAATGCAAGTCCAATTTCCTCTCTGCTGCCTTGCCTGCTATTTTATACTGTCCAGTATTATTCTTATTTGCCAGGGACACACAGGATCAGTTGTCCTGAGCACATTTACAAGTTGTGTGTGGCTGTTTAGAAGAATAATCCAGAGCATTTTGTGAGTCAAAGATGAGTATTTTAAACACAGAGCACTGAGCTGAAAATGCCCACGTTATATTAATTTCTAGCAATGATTTACTGAGGTCAATGACAATAAAAATGCAAGTCAGCTACAGAGGCATTTTGTAACCTCGTTGATTTTGTTTTAACCCCCTTCATGCCACCATGTACAAGATTACCCTGGCACTGACTAGCAATAAAATTTAAAATTTAATCTCTGAAACAAACGATTTCCACTGAATTCATTCATGTTTTCCCCCCCTCTCCACTCCCTCCTGAGAAAGAATCCCCTTTCTATTGCAATGCAAGGCTAGGATTTCACTGTGGGGGAGTAGCCCCTATGTATGAACCACATGGAAGACAGGATTATTTGGTTACACTTTAAAACATGTTCATTTTTAGACCCTGTTCTTCATAACAAATAAGGCATTTTATCCTCATATTCTCTCTCCTTTTTTTTCCTCTTTTTTTTTTTTTTTTTTTTTTTTTTTAAGTTTCCTTGGAGTGATTATAAAAATCACTTAAATCCTGAAGGGGAACTATGCCTCAGTGACAAAACAAATTTGCCACAAATCATTTTACAAAAGAACAGCAGGACTTTAGACCAAACTCGGGAACTGTTCCTATTCATCATTCATTTGTTTTGGAAACTCCACCCTCCTCCTGCCATGTTCAATATCTAATTGGCATTCTGACACTTCAGATAACTAAACATCTGCTGCATGGATGCTTCTCAGAAGTCTTTTGTTCTGTAAGTTGGAGTTCAAGGGATACAACTCACCGATACACTACATTCGTGCCATTGTTAGGGCAACTACTCTTCCTGAATGGAGAGAAAACAGTCCAATAAAAGCATTTGGCACAAATACTTCCCCCCTCCCCAGCAGCTTCCTAAGGGGTTGCTGTATTAAAATTCAGATGTCAGAGCTCTGCTGTTTCTTGGCTGTTTCCTCACTTTAGGAAGTGGGGTCTTTGCAGCCCTCCTGTTAAGAGCTGTTGACAAAAGGTTAATTTCTGTTGCAGTGACAAGGAGGTTTCATCACCCAACAGAGCTGGATACAGACTCCATTTGCCTTTCTTTGTTTTATTGGTATAGCAGTTCAATGAATGTAAATGAACAAGGTGGGTATYCACCACCCAGGGCTGCTGCCAGACCCTGGCAATTCCTGTTTTGAAAGCAATTTGGAAATCTACACAGATTTTGTAGACAACTGTGAAGCAATATTTGGTGGATCAAGAAATAAATTTTGTGAGCAAGAKCTGTTTCTGCTGGAAGGAGCTCCTTAGCCTAAAGGGTTAATTATCTGATGATCGAACCAATATTGTGACTGTATTATCTGTATTTGAGTAGCTCCAGAGTGTGCTGGGCCCTGAGGAAAAAGCCACGACCCTCATGTCCTCAYGGAAGGACAGGACAGGGAGAGCTGGGACAGGAGGAAGGCACAAGTTGGTGCCTAAGCTGTGATGAGCCCTGGTAAAACCAAGCCTAAACCCCACAGGCTCCTCCTGCCCCACCATCAGAAGTTTCACAAAGTGGCTCCTACTTAATTGCAGCTGGTTCTGACTCACCCAGCAGACACTCCCCTGTTCATGACCACAGCAAGCACAGTCCCTTCCCAAGCACAGCCTTCATGGCTAGAAACAGGTTTTTAAATGAATTAAGGAACTGGCCAAAAAATACCCAAAAACCTGAGCAGAAAAGGGCCCAAGAGGGGCAGTCACCAGGCAGTGGAAATGGCTGGGCTCCAAGGACTCTGCCAGGCTGAGCAGCTGCCCTGATGTCCAATATTCCCCTGCCTGCCAGGTATCCAAGCTTTGCTTGATTCATTTTTAATTTTTTTTTTCTTCTGGAAATCTAACATTCCCTGAAATCAAGTTCTGTGAACTCTGTGAGGCAGGTTTCAGAGGAGGGCACTGCTGAATGCCCCTAAAAACCCCACTGTGCCCACACTGCTGCATGGAAAAACTGCTGAATACAGGGCATAGGAAACAACTCAGCCATTGTCCTCCTGCACACACAATCACTCAAATGATGCATGGAAATAAGAGATTTTATAGGCACATTCACTTTGCAAATCCTTCCCATCTATTCCAAAAGAGCCACACTGTAAACATGARCAGGCTGATGGTAAGGCTGAATTTAGCAGAAATGCTTCCAGTAACACATGAGTGGGACTGAGTTAGCCAACCCCTGTATTCCAGATATCTCACTGCCTACAGCCTCAGACTTGGGCCTGGCCAGCATCCAGTGAGTTCAAAATCTCTTCTGTAACATCTAAATACACTGGCCTAGGAGCAGAGCAAGGGGATGAAATTGTGCTATTTGTCCAGACAGAGAAAGGGATTGAAGAATAAAATATCACAGCTACTTATTCAAATWAATGTCTGCAGGAGCTGACACAGAATGGCTGGTTCACAAAAATATATTTGCTACTTCTCTGTGCTATTTTTGAGGAAAGACTGGGTGGTTATAAAGAGCCAGATGAGACAGGTGAAAGTGGAATAGCCACTTCTACCTGCACATAACTACAGCCACGAGTGATCTTGCCCCTTGTCAAAGGCTGATTTAATTCACTGTGGATGAGTCCAGACTGGCAGGATGGAATTTGCATATGGATTTGGGAAATCTAGATTTAATTCCTTGTTTTCCTAAGCAGAATCTCTCTTGTGCTTGGCCAAGCATCTTAGCCATAGGATTTTCAATTCATATCATTTGGTGCTGCTGAATGCAAAAAAAAWGCTTGTAACAGAGCCTGAAACAGCAAATACATCCCATTTCCCTTCGTTTTCTCAGGAGATCTCCTAGTGCACGACTAGGATAATTAAATCCTCCAAGTAATTTTACTGAAACCATCTAYCTGGAAGAGCTGCAGCCTAGGTGTGCTTGGGGCTGTGTGTGCCATGGCTGCAGTGCCCTGCTCCCAGGCTGGTACAGACTCCCAGGTCCCAGGAACATCAGGGTGATGGCTCCCACTTGTGTTTTCCAAACTGTTGGCCCAAAGCATCCCTTGCAGCACTTTTCCTCTTGCTCCATTCCCTCTCAGGCCTGCCCTCATCCTCTCACTGGATCACTTTCTGGACGTGGCTCTTGGGGCCTTCTGCCAGTCTGTCCAACCCACTTTTCCTTTTCTCCCCCCTGCCTTTTTTTTTCCTTGTAAAGAAGAGAGAYGAACATCTATGTCAATGAATCCCTGACCTACATAGGCTGACCCTGAGGAGTCAGAGATAATACACCAGAGTAAATGAGGTCAAAAATGGAGAAAAGCCCCCACACGGTGAACTTCCCACCGAGGCTTCGCTGCACCGCGGCTTCCCGCAAATCCCTCTCCGTGGCCTTCCAGCTTCTTTAGGCAAACTTTTTGGCAAGTTTTATGGCCAGAAAGGGTCACCCCAGGGAAGATAAGGGGAGGTTTTCCCTCTGCACCCTGGGCAGGGCTGACACGCTTGAGCGGAGGTGACAAACTCGGTTCTGCTGAGGACAATGCTGGGCACGGCCTGTGAGGAGGGGACCCTGTCCTGTCTGGGAAATCCAGCTGCACCCCTGGCACCCCTCACCCACCTCAGGGTGCCCTGGGCAGCCAGGGAGAGTCTGATCCTGGGTAAATATGGATAAATATGGATAAATATGGGTCTGGAGATCGCCACACAACAGCTACCTGCGTGCTTCAGCCGCCCGTACCTGGCAACCAGGCCCCATGGAAACGTGCCAAAGCATTTCATCTGCATCACATAGCCAGGGACAAAAAGATGGAAAAAATGGGAAAAAAGTCCTTTCACAAATGGGGCTGAGCAGCTTTACCTGTTGCTGGCAAAGCAACAGTGTCAGATTCCCATAAATTCCCCCCCAGCATGGAACAGGCTCCTGGGCTGCTGCGAACACAACATCCAGGTGTTAGGCCTCAACCCCACTTCAACTATTGTTTATTGCCTTTGCATGGATTAATCCCTGCTGTCAGTCCAGCCCGCGAGATGCTCTCAGAAAGAAAGGTCTGCATAGCATCACGAGTGTCAGATCCTGCTTTGATACACTTTATCTTCCCTTATCCCTTCAAACTCACCATGACTACTCTGCCTGACATGCTAAAAATGCTTTAGAATTGGTGCATATAGGCTAAACTCTGGTTTCAGGGGAAAAAAACCTGCCCACCCCCACTTTTCTTTTTTYCCCCCTTTYTTTTGACAGAAATCATTGTTGATCTGATAAGAAGTTTGTGGAGTATCCAGTTACAAACTGAGAATCCCCAGAGTCGGTGATTCATTAGTAGTTATCCTGGTGTTACAGGAAGTAAACAGCTTTTAGATGTGCATTTTGCATCTAATTATGTCACAGTCCACTGGCCTTCTCAAAGGTGTGTTGTTTTTCAGGGTAATACATTAAAGATAACAGATTTTACAACAACAGCTGGGAAAAACAAAAATAGATAAGTCATGGGAGCTTTGTGAAAGAGGTGGGAGATCTTTGCTACACAGAGGAGACAACTGGGTGTCCTTTAAAGGAGGTGAAACTTTATCCAGCAGAAAGGRGGCTGGAAAAGCAACTCTATTTTTGTGCTCATATTCACCTTCCAGAAAGATCCTGAATCCATTTGCTTTCGTACTTCATCACTAAATGATTAATTGCAGTGGCTTTGTTGCATTCTCAGATTTATCAAAGCAAACTGTTCTGGATTTACAAGGCAGCACAAGGGGACAGAGCTGAGCCCACTGGGACTGCTCCCATAGCAAGGTCTGGTTCACTGTGGGGGTCAGACCTGAACTGCTGTGTATCCACCACTTCTGCCTTTTATTTAAAGTGGATTATCTCTGCTTTTACCCGAGTTTTTAGGGGCTCAGGCAGCAACAGGCAGGATGGCAATGCACTGCTCCCTCTGCTCCCTGGATTTTCCTGTTGCCCATTGCCCAGCCCAGCTGGCCATGATGTCCCTCACCGGCCAGCACAGGAGTGGCACTGGGGCTGGCACTGGGGCTGGCACCACCCTGCTGGTGAGGAGCTCTGGACCAGCCCAGAGGGGCTGATGCCACAGGCTGCCACCAGCCAGGGCACACTGAACCTGGGCCAMTGAATCCACACCCACAGGGGAGGCCAAGGAGAGCAGGCTTTGGGTGAGATGCTCCTGCAGGCACAGCCTGCCCTGGCCTGGCACCAGCAGCACCTCCAGGATCTTCACTTATTTTCAGAGATGCTAAAAAGAGGAGGACAGCCCAGTTTGGACACAAACAAGCACATTCCTTTGAATGCTGTCCAGGATGTATTTAAGTAGGGGATGACTGATCCCATTAGTCTGCTAAATCCCAGACTCAGGGGTGCAGGGAGCAGCATTCTTAAAAAGCAAGCAGTTTTAGTTAGTTTTGCTTTTAACATGAAATCAAATGAATAGCCTAAATTACATTAAGATAAATAATAATCTGATAGGGAATACAATTCAGAGGCTTCATTAAAGCACTTTTCCTCTGTCATACATCCTAAGATTCTGTMACCCATGTGCCAGGAAATTGTTTAGTGATTTTAAAGCGCTCATGCATCCCTTTTCAATTTGGGAGACTTCCGCTCTGTCATTTTGCCCTGGTTTGCCCTGCCCAGAGTTGTCAGACTGCCTGCCTGCTCTTCCCAGCCAACTCCAGCCTTCTCTCCAAGAGCACCAGCATGAAATATCTCCCTCCTTTGCCCCTGGCTTCCCTGGAGCTCTCTGTGCTCCCGCCCAGCACAGCACTGCCCGCTCCAGCTCTCCCCACCTTGGGCAGCAGCCCCTCCCATCTCAGCAGGGAAATTGAGATTTCCTTCCTCATCCTGGCAGGGCACTGCCAAGATCTTCCTGCTGGGTGTGAAATAGTTCAGATCTGCTGATGGAGGGAAAGCCACGTCCCTCCACCTCTGCAGCTGGAGCTGGGATTGCACACAAGAGCTGAATTTAAGGAATGCCTGCGTTTTGTTTTCACTTGTTAAAAGCAGCGTTCCAGTAACACAAACTAAACTAATCTGCTTGAACTCCTAACTAAACCAGTGGTTATGTTTCTAGGAAACTACCAAATGAATGCATTTGAGAGCACATTTAAAAAGAAATGCAAAAGTCCTGCTGGCAATGACAAAACAGAGTTTGAGYTGAGAATGGAAACCGGATGGGTTATAAATAACTGATGGCAAAACCTCAATTGATTCAGTTCCACAGTTAATCKATTATATTCTTCCAGTGGAATTTGTTTTGCTTGAAAAGGATTATATGAAATCATAACCTTCATTAACTTTGAGTGATTCATTTTTTTTTTGTAACCAGATGTTTAGTTACAGCTGATAAAGCATGAAAACCTGCATTCCTCACAGCTTGCTCTGCATGGGTGTGTTGGGTAATGATGACAAATATTAAGGTACAACATTGCTCTTCTCAGCTGACATGGCAGTGACTGATCTGCTTATCAGATTCAGCTGGGGACTGGAATGCCAAAAGAAGGGCAAATATGAATGTATCTGATAGGGGCCTAATGGCTCCTGAGAGTATTTATAGCTCAGAACAGGCTGGGAAAAAATGAAATGYAAAAAGAATTGGAGAGAACCYAGACTGCCATTCTGTGGGGTAAAGAAGGCATTGTGTGGCTTTGAGATGTGATTGCTGTCCAGAGGGGAGGTGAAGGTAAAAGGAACTCCAGCTGCTCATTGCTTTGCACTGAGGCCACCTCCAGGGATGGGCACTCCAAACCCCCCTGCCAATACCTGAAAAGCACCAGCCAGAGCACTGGGATCAGAATTTCTGTGAACAGCAGCTCCTCAGTCTCTAACCAATGGGAAATGTAACTCAATCTTTCAGAAATCAATGAAAACCTAGAAGGAAACTTCAAGGCTTTTCTTAAGGGAACTTTTTCTAAACAGATTAATCATTTCCAGAAATAGAAAATGTCACTCAGATCATCTTGTTTGACACAAGGTCAGCTTTCTGCAAGTGGGGCCAGTGGCCTGTCAGATGTGCAGATAAAACCAGGGCTCTGCTTTATGTGAGCCCAAGGTGCAGTTACCTGGGAAAGGCTTGCATTTCCCTCCTCCTGTCCCTTGCAGGGCTCTGCCCAGACCTCTAGGACCAGACTGAGGGACACAATTTTAATGTTGCTCTTTTGAACGTGCCTGTTGAAATGAGCAGTGCCAAATCTTTGGGWGAACAAGCAGCAGTGTCAGACCGAGCACACAGCAGGCTGACAAATGGATCTACCTGGAACAASTGAAGAAGTTCCTTGTTTGTTTGCTCCCACCTCTGGGGCAGTTATCACCAAGGCAGAGCCAGAGTGACACGGGGGCAGGCGGGGGGCTGCAGCAGCCAGCCCTGCCAGCATCTGTCACTCCCTGTGCTGMCAAACTGCCCTGCTCCTGTCCAGGGAATTTGTAGTTATGCCACAGTGGTGCAGTGCTTTGGGAACACAGCAGCACCCCACCACAGCACCACTAACTCCAGCTGGGCTGAGGATTGGTGCTAAAGTGACTATTTTGGTGCTTCTTAATGCAGTAATGAGGTATGGATAAGCTTCACATGAAATGTGGAGCATTTCTAACAGGACCACTGATTGCCCCCTCTCCAAATACTCAGGTGCTTCATCCCTGTGCCTTTAGGCTCTGGGTACTACAGATCAAGATATGAAACACAGCTCAGAAACAGGGACATGTAAATAAACATTATTGTTTTCCTTCATTAGAAATGGAAAGTGGATTTTGAGGTAAAACCCCACAGCCTCYSCATACTTAGTAATGAAACTTYAAAACRCTTGCATTCTGTTAATGCAGACTGATGCCCTGCTRTAAATAAAGGAATTTAAGGCTGCATTTTCTGAAATATTGGCTGTGAAGAACACAAACCTGGGGCCTGAGTGGCTTTGTGTGTTAAATTCTTGCAGCAAGTGCCTCACAAATGTTCACCCTCTCCTTCCCACCTCTCAGCAAACCCTAATGTCTCCCTCCTGATCCCAGCTATTCCACTGCCTGAGCTCACCCTTGGAGGGAGGATGAGCATGCCTTTCACTGATGAGGAACAACATTTACTGCACTTCAGGAAGATGCTCAGATGTGCCCTGACAAGGTGAATCAGAGTAGGCTCATCCTGACCTTGGGTAAAWCCTGGACCATTTGAATTTATGAAGTACAGCTGGAGCATTAATAAGTTAATGTATGATAAGGATGAAACCCTGCAGAGGCCAAGAGATGAACATGGGAGGAAGAGCTGAGGCCAGGCTGTGTGTTAATAGAGACTGACTGGTGTGAAAACAGCGACTGGAGGCAGAGCCTGGCTGCAAATCCCAGCTGAGCACGCGGTGACAGCCTGGCAGGCAGCAGCATTAGCATGTCCAGCTTGATGTGCAGCCCCAGAGCCAGGCCTGGGTCCCCACAGTGGAAGGTTTGCCCTGGCTGGSACCCCAGCTGGGCTCTCTGGGGCTCAGGTACTGCCCTGCCCTGCCCAAAGCCTCTGGGGCCAGCAGAGAGCATGAGCTCCCCAGGACTGGCCAAAAGTGACAGTGCAACCAGCCATGCCTGAGAAATAATGGGAATTGTCAACAGTTAATAAAACTGCTTTAGGAGGTGGATTGATCTCTTTTCAAAGGCAATCTTGCACCTGTGAAAACTTGTCCCTAGCAGTGCATGTCACTGAGCTGTACAAGTGGCACTGCAGTGGGATCAGCTGTTTGCACCTACAGAGTGGAAATCCAGCTGCCTGGAGGGCAGGTGAGCCCAGCCCTCCCGTTTCCTGTGGTTTCTTATGATTTGCAGTTCAGAATGSGACATTAAATAATGCAGATATTTGCTAGAGCAGAGCCCCATTTACCTCTCCAGTACAATGCCCTAACCCCGAGTTAGGAAAATTACACCCAGCCTTGTGCTCTCCTTACAACCCCATTTTAAACTGTCATTATTCCATGGAAAGTGGCGCAGTTTCAAGGGGAAAGGCTGAGGATGTGCTGCTGGTTGAGGGAGCTTTGGGGCAGGCTGGAAGAGGTGAGAGCTTCCCTGGAGCTGGGGGAAGAGCTCAGAGGGGAGGTGACCCTGGCAGCAGCGCTGCCCGTGCCAGGGCTGTGCCCTGAGCTCAGAACACTCAGCCAGGAGCCAGCCAGGGATGGCACCCTCACATTCCCATCTCCTCCTGCTCTGCGGGACAAGGACAGGGTGGCTTTGGCACAGGAACTGATRCTTGGGGACAGCAATTGCTGAAGCTGCTTCAGATGGCAGCAGCCTCTCCTGTCCTTTCAGAAACCCCACAGAGGAGCCACGAGGCACTGCAGCCCTCTCAGTGCACCAGGCATTTAATGAACCCCAGGACTAACTAAGAGACTTAATTTCTTTTTTCCTGCTTTCTTTCCTCCTCCCCCTGCCCAGGCTGGGTGCATTTCTTATGCAATGCTGATATGAATGACAGCCTGCAGAAGGCAGAGCAGAGGATTTCCACAACACCCGGGCTGGTATTGTGCTGCACCTTATTATCATTCCCTAACCCTGCACATATGGTCATCTTCCATTCTTCTAACTGGTTCCAGGGCCCTGGAATTCAGCATGACCCCTGAGGGCTATTCTAATGCAATCAGTAGGAATACTATATCCAGGGCCAGTCCAAAATCAAAGGCCTGGCCAAAGCCCAGGATAAATTACAGCTGTTATAAAGAAATCACCTTTTCACCTTGGCCCTCATATTCTTTCAGTTTACAGTCATAACTCAGCAMGGCCAGCAACATTTGTCATTAATAAACCTGGTTGGATAAACAAGACTGATGGATTAACAAGTCACATGTAAAGAAATCTGAGAAAGTGAAAAGCTTTAGACAGGAGGGAAGGATAAGCTGATTTCTTTTTTCTCTCAGGTATGAGAAAAATTGACACATTTTTACATCTCTTTCTGTGTACATCATGTTCTCCTGCAACGTGTGCTGCCATGACTGACAGCTCCAAGGACAGTAGGGCTGAGCAGCTGCTGATGAGAGGACACAGCCCTGGCCTGTGGGATTTGGGATTTCAGGATGCACGATGAGCACATGATCTCCCAGCCTGGTGTTACCAGACACCTTGGTTTCACTAAAGCAGGGACTTCTTCCCAGTATTTATCTTTTATCTTACTTGGACAACACTGTTCTCCTTYAAACAAAACCCTTTTGTGATTTTAAGTGAGAGGAGAGAATATCTGGCTCAAAAAGATACATAGCCAGTTAAGTCCCTCATTTCCAAGTGAATTAAAGGAACACCTTGCATAAAAGTAATTTCATTAAGGATGTTAAATGGAGTTGTTCCCAAATATTCAGTTCTCCCACTTGAACAACACAAGACTTTCCATTAATGAAACAAATACTCCACAGAGAGAATGGCATGCCAGAAAGGGAAGGGTTAAAAAGAGCTCTTGGAGACCTGTGAGAAAGAGGAAGAGCAGATTATATTCCCTAACTCTCTTGGGAAAACCTAGGGGGCTATGATTTTTTGTTATTAATCCCTCTGTGATTTATAGGATCTTGATTTGAAAGTTGGTAAACACCTGTTAAAAACAGGGAGAGCAAACGCTGTGAAACACATACAGCGTATTGATAATTTATATAAAAGATATATAGGAGTATATTACATTAAAAAAAAACAAAAAAGTATCTGAACTGTACAGTAACAACAAATCCCAGATTAAAAATCCTCCCCAGTACAACTCTGAGAGCACACAGGCAGCAAGGGACAAAACAGCTCTAAGAAAGTGATGTCCAGGTGTTCAGAGATGTTTGCATTGAAATTCAAACTGATTTAGAAGTCTGTAATCTCTCTATTTTTGTTTCTGACACAATTTGGTCTAATTAGTCCTAATTTGCCAGTGGGGCAGTGCTCTGCAGGCAGGGAGGGAGGCTGGGCTGGGGGAGCTGTGAATGAATATGCAAACACCCCCGTTCCGAGGCTCCAAACAATATCCGGGGGAAAAATAATTTATTGGGGCTYGGATGGGTGTTTTTTTAAACTATTTGGCCTTAAACTGTCTTCATGTGGCCATCAGCTGTTTACTCTGCAAACATCCCCACCCAGCCAGCACAATGCGGCAGCTGCGCTGCACCTTTTGTGTTTTCAATTTAAAGCCTTTGGGTTGATAGTTCACATTAACATGGAGAGAAATATACAACTTGTGAGTTTGAAAAGCAGTTTTTACTCATAAAAACCTTTGATAGTTTAGCCATCTGGTCAGAGTGAAAGAAGCTCATAAAAGAGGCCCAAATAGGGTCAAAGGTCTCTTGCTACGTGGGTCAAGGGGGCCGAGGAGGGTTTGCTGTAGTGGACTTTACTAAAAACTTGTCAGTGAGGATCTTTGACAAATTATGGCACATTCCATGGCTTTTTGGGAAAGTATTTGATTACAGTGTGCAGGAATGTTGTTGATATTTGCAAGCTTTAAGGAAAAAAGGCGTTTAAATCAGAAGCTGTAAAGGCCTTTCGGAACCGCGGCGTGCGTGAACACGCACAGGGAGGATTTTTATTTCGCTCTGCTTTAATTTTTTCTTTTCTTTTTTCCAGTATAAAAAGATTCAGGGGAAAACAAAACAAAAACCTCTCTACTGCAGAAAGCACAAAGGCTTTGACCTTTGATTCAGGTCATTTATTCTTTTAAATGGTCACAAATTATAAACCATCCAATTACTTTTTTTTCCCCCTTCCTTCCAACCTTTGGTAAGTGACAAAGCAATAAACAAAAATGGGGGGAAAGAAAGTTAAACATCTCCCTTATTTTTCTGGTTTGTTCTTATCAACCTAAGTTAATTACACTGCTTCTATTTAGAAGAGGTTGTTATGAAAAGTAACAGGATTTGAGCAGACTGAAAGCAATTTTCTTGTAAAGGCTCAGAAGAAAGCAGAGGAAATAACATTTTTATGAGGTGTTTCATGGCACAGCATTATAATAAGTCATAGTACAGTAGTCATGGCTTAAGGGACAAGGCTACATCACTAAAACCCACAGAAATCGTTGTTTTGGAAGTTTTGGGTTGTTCTTTCATCCTGAGGGAGGGGGAAAAGCAGCAGAGAAATGAGTCRGTTAGGACTATGTACTTAAATATGCAACACTAACATTCCTTAGTAGAATTCCACCTATTTCAGCTTAATCCAACTTCCAGTTGTGCACACCGTGGACTGTGGCCTCAGCAAATGGGATGCATACTCATTTCCCTTGGAGCAAAACCTGCATGGCATTTTCTGAGGAGYAACCTCAGTCAGGGCAGGGACAAAATTAGGACTATTGCAATTTATTAAAACTTGGCTGGCGGGGCTGGCAGTTCGAAAAGATTTTGCAAGTTCTTGATTGAAAGGTATTTTGTTGTTTTTAAGGTGGAGGGGCGGTTTACAGCTCCTGGGAGTGCGGGCTGGGGGGGCTCAGTGTTGCAAAAGCTGTTTTTTCTGTGCATGCACACAAAGCAGGGCTGTGCTGCTCCCTGCACCACCCTCCTGGGGACAGCTGAAATCAGACTCTGACCTGAAAACAGCGAGACATCAGGGCTGCCAGTGCAAAACAGAAATGCAGGATTACACCAAGGCAAATAAAGATATGCATCAGTCAGTTGTCACCTGACTGTTTTTTAACAAACATAAATCAGCTTTAATAAGTCGGATTAGTAGTTAAGTTTTCTTGTAAAGGAACTCTGATTTCTGTACCTACTGCTGACCCTGAAATGTCTGTGTGTCATACAAACACACCAATTTATCTGACTTCTGCATATCCATATATCTTCTACCTCCTGGCTGGAATTTATTTTACATGGAGATTCTCAGGGGATGCAAATCAGTAAAGCCCCATTGATTTCAGCAGATCCTGGCTGTTGGGGGCAGTCTGACGCAGCCACAGAGGTTCTGGCCTAGGGTGTTTATACTGCCTCTAAATAAATAAATAAGAAGCATTAAGAGGTCATTATGTTTAGAGTGCAGCTCTGCTCCAAGCAGGTTACAGTGGGACAGTTAAACAGAAACCTGGCCTCGTTAACTACCCCYGAACAGATTTATAATAAATAAGCTCGTCCATTACTCATAATGATCACTGTGGAGGGCACTGGCCTTTGGAAATAAAGAAAGGAATAAAGAAAGGTGGGAGGGCAAAGCCCCAAACTGCTGAAGGTATGGAATAGCCCTGGCCTGAAGCACAGGGCCAAAATAATCCTCAGAGCAGGGAGAAGGTGGGCTCTCAGGACAGTGTTTGATTGTTTGATTGACAAACACACTGATGCATCATCCTGCTCCAGGAGAGGAGAGCCTGGCCCAGGAGAGGAAAGCCAGGTCCTGGAAAGAAGAGTCTGGCCCTGGGGAGCCCAGCCTGGCCCTGGGGAGCTGCTGGGAGCCACAGGCTGGAGAAGACATTGCCTGTCCTCAGGCTGGTGGGTGTTTGCTGAACTCCTGTATTGAGTTGCACAGGGAAGAAATCACCTTTCCCAAACCTGGAGAAGGTAACCAGTAAATGCTCCTCTTATTCATCTCTCTAATCCCTAAATCCTACTAAACTATTTGCCTCAGTAATATCCCACTGCAGTAAATTCCAAGGGTTAATCATACACCAAACACAAGATTATTTGCCTGTATCCATTTTTGCTGATTTATAAATGGRCTTTTTCAATTCCTTTGACATTTAGCTGTAATCAGACTTGTGGGGATGGGTGGTGGTCCCTGTGTTCTCCAAGACCTCATGGCCAAACCTCCAGGCACARCAGAGGCAGGAGCACCAGCACAAGGCAGATGTGCTGTGGTTTCTCCCGAGGACAAAGTTGGTCTCTATCACTGRAATTCCTTAGAGATCCATTCAGTTAATGTGGGACATCAGTTGCCCTTTGATGGCAGAGCCCATGGAGCCTGTATGTGCCAGCAGCTGCTCTTTAATTATAACATTACCCCAGGACCTGTGGGGACAAGCATTGCAGAGCAGATGTGGGTCAGTAGCTGATGAAGCTGAAATTTATCATCRGAATGATGCCCAAGTGCTTTGCAAAGCAAGAGAATGATTAAGTATGAAGGTAGCACTAAGCAAGGTTTAAAGATTAAGCTCAGAGGAGAGGTATTTAAACTCAGATAATGATGTGAAAGCAATGGACAGTACTCCTGGTAAGATGTTAAAGGTTAGAAATACAAGTTTTACAATAGAGAGGCACCTCTTGRCTCAGGAAAGCCTCTCTGCAGTCAGCAAGAGACCAAATCAACTCCCAGTCACACTGGCCTAAATCACAAAGTTACTGCCAGTCATTCCTGGGTGAGGGAACTGAACTGAGCGCTTTYCACTTGTCCCCACCTTCAGTTCATTCTGTTTCATTGACATATGCAGATTATTCCATTTGATAGCGCCCTGTAACACAGGAATAAAACAAGCACTCATGGATATGCAGACAAACACTCAGTGTCTGTAGGAAATTGAAATTGTTCAACAAGAGTGAGAGAAGACCTCTGGTCCCAGCACACATCAGGGAATTGGGTTTCACATCCAGCTCCCAGACCCAAAGCTGCCCTGGCTGACAGAGCTCACACTCCTTCCTTTGGAGAGCCACAAGTCCCCAGGTCTGYGCTGGCTCAGGGGCAAAGCTTTTCCCATCACAGCCTGCCCTGAGCACACACTGCAGTTCTCTTCTTGAGSCTATCATTTCCTACAGGAAAAACCTAAAAAACCCCATCCCAAAACCTAAATCCACAGCCTGACAGGTGACAGCAGGCTGCAGGGTGGACTTACTGTATTTCAGTCACCTCTGGAAGTCTCGTTTTTACATGAGCTCAGGTTAAGAGACTCCTCTGATAAATACAAYAGCAAACACACAACAAGATGTGACTAAGGTTTGTCACCCACTTGAAATATTTCTGCCTAAAATCAATTTGATACAAACAATATTCCTGAATATCTGCACCGTGGAATAGCTGCTATTYTTAGGTGACTGTTTGACACCAGCAGTCCCATGACCAATTATTTAATTTTTTTAGCAAACTCAACTCATCTGTTGCTCAGGTATCAACAGCTTTGTACTTCACCTGGTGGKTAACATTGGCCACCTCCTTCAAAGTCCTTGATATTCATAAATTGCACAGACTGTAACCTGAGAGACTGTTTAGGTGCTATTACCAGCCAATTTACACTCCTTGGTTTGTTCTGTTGCCTTTTGAATCAGGATTTTAAATTATCACCTTTGCAGCACAATAAACAAAACAGGGCTGTTGTGCTGAACTTATCAATCTCCATTAATGATATCAGCACCGTGGTGAAATCATCTCTTCTGCCATCTCTGGAATATTGCYTGCCTTCAGCTTTGGCTCTCTCAATCCGATTTGTAGATACTTATTCTGGCACTCCTGACCTCCTGATTGGATTATTGGAATTCTTTGCTGACAGCTCTTCCTGATAAGGCCTGCACAGGATTCAATTAATCCAAAGGCAGGAGTGAAGAGATTCTGTTAAACAACTGTTCTCCCCTTRTGGTGTGCATAACCCTTGAGTAGCTGTGCCGAGAGCAGCAGAGGAGCCCAAGATGCATCAGGAGCAGCAAACATCTCACTCTGCCCTGCCCAGCCCTTTCACCAGCCTCCTCCCTGGCCCCTCAGCAACATGKGCCTGGTTTGGGTGCTCTTAACCTCTTTATCTATTCATCTTCCATCTGCTATGCCCTAAGTAATGAAATGTTTTCATCCTCAGTATCAGTGATCAAGGTGCAAAGTGTGGCACAGTGTGGCACTCAGCTCTGCAGTCTATAAAACTGAGTTTCCACAAGAGATCCTGAGGAGCATCACAATTTTCCACTGCTCTCTGTGGGCAGAAAAAAGTCTTCAGGCTCTTCCTCTATCTATCTATCTATCTATCTATCTATCTATCTATCTATCTATCTATCTATCTATCTATCTATGTGTATATATATATATCTTCCAGTCTATACAGAATCATGGATTCACTGGGGTTGGAAAAAAATCTCCCAGTCCATCCAATCCAAGCTGTGCCCATCCCTACCCCATCCCCAGCCCAGAGCCATGAGTGCCACCTCCAGGGATGGGCACTCCAACCCTCCCTGGGCAGMCCCTGCCAAGGCCTGAGCATCCTTTCCATGAAGGGCTTAAATTAATTTTTAAATTAAAATAACAAAGGAAGACTTTACTGAATACTTTTGAGATTTTCTCAGTAAACTCCTGCCACCATCTCAGGGCAGGGAGAACAGGCCCTGGGGTAAAGCAGCCTGCAGTGCACCAGCCCTGCAGTCAGGAATGCTGGATGGACCCTTCCACAAGACCAAAACTTGCAGCACAAGCTTTGCCTCTCGCTCSCAAGGTAAAAATCCCTCCCAGATTTGAGGGCAGCATTTCTTTGGGTTTCACCTTCAGATGAAAGGGAAGAGTCTGGGTGACACCTGCCTGTGCACAGAACATCATGGTTTCCCTGGGATGGCACCTGGAGATCAATGCTTGCATGGACCTCTCCCAAACCCTGCTGAAAGTTCTTTTTTGTTTTCCTTATCATTCTAAAAAGATCCTCCATCATTATTTTTCATATGACCTGTTATAACAACAACAGGGATGACACTCTCATATCACAATTATCACTTTTATATCACAGTTTCAACCTTTTAAAGTAGCTGACTTCACTGTCAGACACCAGAAAGCCAGAAAAAGAATKTCTGTTCTTTTTGCACAGAGCATTGATAATATTTATCAGTCAAAACATTAACTGGCTAAAAAAAGATGTGGCTTTAAACTGATATGAACCAGATTTGGACCTCCTTGGTTGTGCTCTCAGGACGCAGAGGGGTGCAGGACCTGGTGAGCCAAACTGCTGCTTCCATTTGTAAGACAAGGAGGAGAAGCTGGAGGTTATCCACACCAGGGGCAGCCACGTGCCCACACATCCTGCTCACACACAACCTGTGCAAATATTTTTAAAATTCCAGAGCCCACAGTGCGTGTGGGAGGGATGGGGGGACCCCCATGAATCTTCCCAGTAAATCCTGGGGCTTATTGAATATTTATCAAAACTTAGCAGCTGCATTGCCAAGGGTTTCTGATAGATAGAATTTAGATAACTCCTGAAAACGAGGAGGGGCTGATGGAGATCACATGAGGAGTTTGCTGGTGCTGCTCAGGAGCTTTGTCTGGCACAGAGTTCAAGGGTCCTGGCCTGGTGATATTTAAAGAAACCAACRTTTCACTGCAAATTTCCCTGGGTGGGTTTTACAGCGCAGCAAAGCACGCTTGTGTCAGCTGAGGGGAGCAGAGCCCAGGGCACAGAGACCCAGCTCTGGGGAGCTCGGGGCACAGAGACCCAGCCCAGGGCACAGAGACTGAGCTCTGGGGTGCCCGGGGCACAGAGACCCAGCCCTGGGCAGCCCAGGGCACAGAGACCCAGCTTTAGGGAGCCCAGGGCACAGAGACCCAGCCCWGGGCACAGAGACYSAGCTCTGGGGWGCYCRGGGCACAGAGACYSAGCTYTRGGGAGCCCAGGGCACAGACAGTCAGCTCTGGGCTGGGGGCACCTCTGGAGAYGGCCCWGGCCAAGCCCCTGCCCAGGCAGGTGGCACAGGGACGTGCCAGGTAGGTTTGTTTGTTTCCAGAGAGCAGGACAAAGCTGCCAGCACCCACTGAAGCTCTCACAGCGTGGCCTCCTTCCCCAAGTAAGATGTTCCCAGCCAGTGGATTATAAATGCCATGCTTCATTACATTTGCAACAATAAAAATGAATGACCCATCTCAGCGAGTGTCATATTTCTGGAAGGGAGGATAACCTGTGTGGTTAGGAACATGTCCTAAATCTATCTGCTCCATTAACCTTTGGGAGCTGGAGCAGCTCTGAGCTTTGAGAAGCAATTAATATCTCACAGGCAGCAACATTCTTGAATGGATGACCCAGGACTTCAGTTACACCTGAGCAGAAAGTAATACCTCAGCAAGCTCTCMCAAAGCAAGAAAACCTCATTTGAAAGTGCAGTGAGAGGTCATAAAAATTGTGGATTACTTTAGTTAGTCATTTGTAACAGGTAAATGCAGGAGTATAACTTCCTGGAGTGGGGGGAAAGGTCTTTATGATTTTTCCAGGGTTATGAATACATAAATAACAATGGTCACTTAAGAAGGACAGAAGCTTTGGGATTAACCTTTCTACACATTTCTAAGTAGACCACGTCACCTGTTGACCCAGCAAAGGATTTTTTTCTTGTTTGCTCTCCACATCAATCATATCTATAGGAGATGTAAACATTTCACCATCTAGCTCAAAATGAAAACTAGAAAATAATCACTCGACCTTTCCAATTAGTTGTTTACACTCAAGCTGCCTTTGGGTCAATGCATTACTACAAGAGCTCTTGTGTAAGAAACGAGCACTTTTAGCAGGGATTTCTCACAGTTCAGCCCCACAGCAGGTTTACAGAGACCCTCCCACCCCAGGGACAGGAGCCCCCTCCCAGCACAGCCTCTCCAGCAGGATGGCTTTGATGTGAATTTGCAGTGAAATGTTGGTCTCTCAAGGTGGGTGTGTTCCCAACAGGTGACCCCCCCTCCATGGGCATCTCCACCTCCCCAGCCTGGGGCTGGGTCAGCAAGAGCCCCAGTGAAASCCAGAAATGTAAGACTGGATATGTTCTCGTAGGCTTTGCCAGGGGACATTTTTCTTTACACTCTCCAACACATGGGTCTGCCTGGGGAGAGGAGAGGCCCAGAGTCAGGCTCTGCTCCTCCTGCCAGGGTGCAGAGCTCACAGAACTTACAGAGCTTCCCCRTGCAAGATTTCCAGCACAGAACACCATCATGTGTCCAAAGTGGGCAGTAGATCACCGAGCCAGCTCGCCATGAGGACACCACCACTGCTGCTGGCCCTGGGCTGGCCTTGCTGAGCAGCATCTCTTGAGTGAGAGCTAATTAAAGTGTGTCAGCTGAGACGCTGCCTCACCCAGCAGAGCTCTGCTCAGGGCTCCTTTGGAAACACAGCTATTATTTATAAATTGTGACTCACATGGAGGGACACAAAAACATCTGCACTGGTGCTTTATAGGAGCCTTCATCTAGTAAATAACAGTGAACAAGGTTTGTTGATCTGAAAAGAAAATCGACTCCAGACCAAAGGCTCCATCCTAATCACAAAGAGTACATTAATCTCTTAATAACACGTCAGGCTTCCTTTGGGGCAATTCTGCCTTTTTCCACAAGCTTTTTGCAGGCAAGGAATTCTYTCTGGGTTCAGCTTGTTCTGGTTTTGTGCCTTTACAAGGCAGGCATGGAATCCWAGTGCTCAGCCAGTTTCCCTCCAGTGAAACCACACTGTGAGCATTATCACAACACTGGTCCAGGCTGGAGAGAAGAAACTGCCCAAAACTGCCCTGCAATGGCACCACAGAAATGCAGCTCCTGCTTTGCACTCAGGCTCATCAGAGATGGCCACAGCATCTGGCATGCAAAAAAGCATCAAACACCAAATAGTGCCTTTAGTTTGTACAGGCATTGTCCATGAATACATCAGGAAAGAAGTTCATCCAAACCAAATTGCCCAATCAGCAGTGCCACCACTGCTGCCTGCAGTAAATGCCCATCCAAATTCAGAGTAATCCACATGGAGACTCCAGAAATGTAAATTCCCAGTTCGCAGGTGCATGATTTCACAGTGCAAAGACAYTTGCAGTGTTTAACTGATTCAGTTTTGATTAACATACTCAAATATCACCTACAAGTGTCAGTTTGGCACCCATGGCATAGCACAGCTGAGCCTGAGTGCCACTCAGGAGTTCTGTTTCTATTTGGAGAAGGGAAACAAACAGACATAAACAGAAATAAATAAGATTACTTGTTTTTCTGTAAAGGTTGGCTAAGCACTGGCATCAGAGATGCTCTCAGATTTCTCCCTCTCAACCCCAAAAGCTTTACCTAAAGCAGCCTCTGAGCTCTTTGCAATCTTTAGTGGCTTTTAGCCACATTCTAGAAAAGCAAAAGGAGCCACAGCTTCTGCCTGTGSAGGAGGCTGAGGCTCACCATGGGCTGAACAAGGTGCCCAAGGTCAAACACAAAATCTGCATCCGAGATTTTTGCTTCATGACTAATAAATGTAAGTAAAAATCGGTAAATCTTGACACAACTTAATTTCTGCCGCTCCCCATCCCACCAACAGCACTGAGCAGTGCTGAGGCAAACTGCAGCCCCCTCCCTGTCCCCTCATATCTGACAGCCAAGGAAATGGAGCAGAGAAACTGAAATTAGCTCTTATCTTGAGGAGGGGTAAAACGTGGCAGGGAATGTGTTGCTGCTTCCCCTGCTGAAGGACCCCTGTCCCTCCCACTCATGTCACCAATGAGGTGACATTCTTTGTCTGCTGGTTCTAACAGAGAACTTGCAGGCCTGCCCCACCACACACCTTTCTAACATCCCTCCAGCCACAGGAAAAGGGCAAGGACTGGCAGCACAGAAAAGCAGCAGTGCCTTTAGGTTAACACACCATAGACATTCCCATTTAGGATTTCCATTCAACTCCAGGCAGAAAATTATCTCAATCCAGTCCATCAAATCCCAAACGAATCCTTTATCGGGGGCACATTTAAAGGAGACAGTGGGATGGAGCACACAGAGTAGTGAGCTGAAACTCATCCCAGAGGGGGAGCACCCCAACTGCTCCCTTTGAGAGCCCCAGCCTGCAGTCCTGGCTAACACAGCACATGCTTTTATTAGTGCCCACAGAGCAGCTGAAGTGGGGCAATAATTGGCAAGGACTGACCTTGGGCGAATTTGAACAAACCAACTCCAAAGGAAACTTGTGCTTTCATGGAGCACCTCTCTCTATTCACATTCCTCCATCCCAGGCACAGGTTTCTTTTCCTGTGGTGATTTCATTTTGGTTTTGGTTTTTTAATTTTTTTTGCTTTTTTCGGGGGAGGGGGGGAGCTATACTATGAGATAATCTGAGGTTTTGATGTTATTGATAAACTCTAAAACCAAACTTTTGGGTTTGGGGTATTTTTTTCCTCCCAGAACATACACACTGCCAAAAGTTCCCACAAGTTAAATGACAGAATTGTGTTCAAATGGCCACAGCACCAAAGCTTACTGCTAATGAGTTGCAGATCTACATCATAATTGAACATCCAGATTTCCACTTACAAAAGAAGGATGTGGTCAACAAGAACAAATAACACCAGAGCGCCAAAGAAATAATAATTTAGAAGAAATCTGCCGAGAGGAGAGTACAGTRACTGCCATAAATATCGGCCTAATTGCTGCAGACAGGACTCGTGAGAAGCCCAGTCAACGCGGGCAGCGCTCCCTTTGTGCGCCCGCAGCATCGGCGGGGATGGAGCCGTCCCAGAGATGTCTGAGCGGCCTTTCCTCGCTCTCTGCCTCGGCACAGGCGGAGCAGGGAAGGTTTCCGTGCCCTGCTCGGCAGCAGCGGGGCAGGAGCAGCCGTGCAAAGGAGACAATGGCAGGACAAGGGCACGGAGCTGCCGCGGTGCCCGTCCCGCTGCGGGGCACAAAGCGCGGCCGGGGCCACGCTGCGCCGCTAATTAACACAATTACAGAGACAAAGCGGCTATCAGTGGCATTCCGAGCAGCAAACAAAGAGATAAACTAGTGAAGATTTAAATCGTCAATGGTTGATCTCTCCAGGATGGTTTTGATGTGGGGACCGCGTCTCTCCCCCAGTCTCTCTGTCCCCTCTCAAATCGGGGAGCTGCTTCATTTTAGGGTATTTCAGCACAAAAGGTGTGGGAATGAGGCTTCATTTTTGGGTATTTCAGCACAAAAGGTGTGGGAATGAGGCTTCATTTTTGGGTATTTCATCACAAAARGTGAGGGAATGGGCCTCTAAAATAGTTTCAAAAAACTGCGGTGAAGGAAGGGTTTGCTGTTTGGAAGTTTCTGTCTTGTAAACGTTGGGTGGTTTTGTGTTGGGATTTACAGGATGATTCGTTTAAAGCTCACTAAAGAGATTACAGCTTTTATGCATAACCCCCATCTCCTCTCTACCAGCAATTACAGGCATAAAACAGAAATGCTTCGGTTTTAATTCCAGGTTTTCACAGGCAGGGAGGATAAACATATATCAGGGAGGGAATCAATAGGAGGAGAATAGATGGCTGCATAAATTAGGCAAGTCTCTCAGATCCTGTTAAAGATTTCCCCCAAAGTTTTGATAAAGACAGTTCCACAGAGCAGTCTATATATAGAAAAATGGTAAGCAAGCTTCGAGTGTTTGCAAGGCAGGCTGGGGTAATACTTTAGACAAACACGCTTACCTTGAGCGAGGAGTGTAAACAGTGACAGTTGTTTTTCTCATACACCGAATTAAAGGCAGCTTCTCCAAAAGGGCTGTTCCATTTCATACCATCTATGCGCCCCGGCACAAAATGTTGCTTTACAGAACCCCACTTTTCAACACAAAGCTTTTTGGAAGCCTTTGTTGTACTGATTTYGTTATCTCCAGGCCAGTTTACCCARGGCTTACTGCGAACTATAGAGCAACTATGGGTAAAAATATGTGAGTTTACAGGGGTTTTTCATTTGCTAAATTAATCAGCGTAAARCAAAGAGCAGGGCTGGGTGTGGCAGCTCTGTAAATGCATTGCCTTCTGACTTCTCTCAGCTGTTCTTTTAATCAACACGATAAAGAGCCAAAAACTCCAACTGGCCAACGAGGAACCTGGAGGGGCAATGGCAGCTTTTTCTGATTGTTTCCTCTGATGGCAGAGAAGTGATTGGGGATGCAATAGTTAGGGAGAGATCAGCAGCTGAAATAAATCAGTAAATAAACTGTTAACAAGAAAAATTGCAAGCAYGGATTCTTTTTTCAGAACTGTCCCTTCAAAAATGTCTTTAAYAAAYTTGGAATTAAAAGCTGCATWGAAGTGTCTGCATAAATGTGCAGTTTCCCACCAAACCACCCCTGCAACTGTTATTAGGAAGACACAAACACTCTACCCACGTCTGAGAAATGAAGGACTAAGGATGGTAAAAGAGGAGCTCTGTTTTTAATGGGTTCTGAAACCTCTGCAAACAGCCTGAGAAAAACATGATTCTATGATTCTTTGTGAAAGAAGATGGTAAATCTGATTKTCCCTGCAGGTTCCATTTGAGTACATGTTTATATGTGCAGTTTTTTACTGATGCTGATGGATCCCCATAACAGGGAAGAGAGGACAGAATGCAGTTTTATAGCTTATTAAACATATTTTTGCATGGGGCAGATTATCATAGCCTCAGAATGCCAAAAGGCAATGGAAGCAAAACCCCYCTGAATTAGACTCTCACAATTTATTTGGAAAGAACTGAATGACAGGAAAGATCTATTTGATGTTTTAAACACGTCCTAAATGTAATATGACATTGTGAAGAGGTTTCAAGAAATGATTGTTGTTATTGTTCTTTCATTGCAAAAGCTCCATGAAACCTCTGATTTCTGCTGGGAGATTTCATGCTAATTTTGTAGTCACTYCTACATGAGGAGGATGTGAATAACCTGAGGATTTCATAAATGAAAGCCTCCCAAACATCAGAAGGATTAGGCTGACACTGAACATTTAACTGCTCTGCCAAACAGAAAGAACACATTACTCCTAGCACAGAAACATCAGCAAACCATGAATTCATTTAAACCCTCAAAAGTCTCCTCACTGAGCTGAGCCTCATTTGTGATCTGAATCCAGCCCCCAGCAAAACTGGCCCAGGATGGGTTTTCCAGCAGCCTCCTTGCAGATGTCACCAGGGTGGTGGCACCAGGGTGGTGGCACCAGGCTGGGCCCGGGCCAAGGGCAAGGCCAGCAGGAGACACTGACCCCCAAGAGAACACTACATGTGACCTGAGCCATAAGGAAAAATTCCAAAATTAAATAATAAAACTGACATTATGAGTGTGTAGTTTGAATAGACGTGTAGAATATCACATAGTAAAAAACTTAATGAGTTTAAAGGTTTAGAATATAGCAATATATATAAAACAACATGGAAGTTTTAATATGGAAGCTAGTCCTTCTTCACCTTCTTCTTCATGAGTTTGGGTCGTACTGTGTAATTAGATAAAAAAGTCCACATTGTGAAACACAAGTAGGTAGTTATTGAATTGAGGTAAAAATAATTTAAGTATCATTTCTTAATTAGACAGTTTATCCTTAAACAGCCTTGCAGAAAGAGAAATACAGCTCCATGTTTAGGTTTAAGATTCCCTTGGGAGTTCTGCTGTGCCCCCAGGAGCTCCTCTGAGCCCCTTTCAGCAGTGTCCCCACCACAGGATCCTGACTGGATCTGCCCATTCCACAGCTGATTCCAGCAACAGGAGGCAGAGCAGGTTCAGGAGGAAGCATCAGGGCACTGAATCAAAGGAAAGAGGGACAAAAAGGAAGATTTGCTGGCCAATGKTGAAATATTCCTTTATACAGCCCCCTGTTTCCTCTCTCTCTGCAGGTTTCACAAAGCCTCTGTTGGCCATTTCAGTTCTAACAAGGGAACTCTTTTTCTCCACTATAAGTTGCAGTTATTAACAGAATTACATCCCACAGCTTCTGAAGAGGCTCCAGCCACTCCATTTTCTGACAAAACCCAAAACTCATCCCTGGTTTTTATTAACCAGTGCAACTGCTTTGAACACATCAGGGAGAAAGACAAGGACTTTAAGCCCTGTTTGTATAATAATGGCAGCCCTGTGCATGCTGTTGGGCCTAACTCTGAAAACATCCCATCTTTTGTCTCTGCCACCAGCAGCAGCTTTAGGATCCTGCCCCACCGCAGCACTCGGGTGGGCACTGCCCAAATCCTTGCCAAGCTTTCCATCACACCCRCAGAGCAGAGGTGGAATTCACCCAGCTGCTCCTGGCACCTCTGGCTGCGAGCCCCCTTGCTGGGGCAGGGAGGCTCCTTGTGAACAAAGCTCTGGGTCAGGGAGGGCTGGTAAAGGAGAGTGTGAGCAGTGAGCTGGCACAGGAGGGCACAGCCACAGCTTTGGGCACCGTGGGAATCCTCTTTCCCAGAGCAGGACCTCTTTTACCATCCTTAGTCCTTCATTTCTCAGACGTGGGTAGAGTGTTTGTGTCTTCCCAATAACCACCCCTTCCCAGTTGCAGGGGTGGTTTGGTGGGAAACTGCACATTTATGCAGACACTTCAATGCAGCTTTTAATTCCAAGTTTATTAAAGACATTTTTGAAGGGACAGTTCTGAAAAAAGAATCCATGCTTGCAATTTTTCACATTAACAATTTATTTACTGATTTATTTCAGCTGCTGATCTCTCCCTAACTATTGCATCCCAATCCTCTTTCCCAGACCAGGACGTTTGGGATGCTGCTGGGATTTCCAGCCCAGGTGAGCACAGGTGGGTGCTGCTGCCTCCCTGAGGCACTCAGGGTGTCCCAGAGCTGCCTTCAGTGCTCCCTCCTGCATGGGTTTGGTGTTCTGAGCCCAGCACAGCCTTTTTCACCCAGCCTCTGTGGGCTGCTGAGTTGGCTCCTTGTGAGCACCAAGTTTTGCATGTCCCAGAGCTTCAAACCTCAGAGCATCACAGGAGCAGCCTCAGGGAGGAGGGCTGGATCTGCCTGAACACCCAAAATTCCCCTTTCCTGCAGTTCCAGAGCTGTGTGTGCAGTGCTGGCACAGTGACACATTTTCTCACCGTGTAACTGTTGTTCCTCAGAGCAAGAAGAAKTGAGCAGGGTCTGCCTTGGATCATTTCAAAACTCAGAGCATCCCCCAGCAGAATTTCTGGCAGAAACAAAATTAAAGTTGCTAAATAACAGAGGAACTAAAGCTGTTGTATTTTGACAATTGTAATACACGTAAAAATTCCCTAAGAAATAATTCCTTCTGCTTTTAATAATAGCTTCAGTTAGAGACCTTTTCTACTTAATCAACCTGCTTAAAATTCTTGCCTCCAGCAGGAAAGAATCTCAATCACAGGGAGACAAACATTCATTAAGCCTTGTACAATAAACCTGCTCTGCAGCTGAAGTGCTATTAATATCATTTTACAGAAAGAGGAAATGGAAGAATAGTGAGATGGGAGTAACTTGCTCGGGGTCACAAAAAGGTTCACGRAGCCATGGTCGAGTAGTAAACCTTGAATCAAGAGCTCTACCCCAGAGMCAGCACACCCTCCCTCGCTGTGCTTTCCACACTCTGCTGTTTACCRTCCATTACTTGTTTTATTTTAAAGCCATAAATTTTATAAGATGTGAATAGATTGTTTTCTTGGAGATCTAAACGTTTAACACCAAAGCTTCACCGTTCCACTGCTCAACACCAAGGCAATTATTTTCATCCTCACTTATAATCCTAATTAATGAGCACTGGTAAAGGGGTGCAGCTCCCCTCTCTGCCCAGAGTCTCTCTCGGTACAGAGAACTCAGAGGAACCTGGCAGACAGCAGCTTTCCCTGCAAATAAATAAATAGATAAATATTTAAAAAATTAAAAAAGAAATTAAATAAAAATTAATAAAAAATAAAAAAATAAATAAATAAAACCCAAAATAATAAAAATAAAATAACAAAATTAATAATAATAAAAGAGAAAAATTAAAAATGAAAAGTAAATACAATATTTTAAAATAATTTAAAAATTAATAGATAATAAAGAATAATAAAAAAATCCCAGACCAACAGACATGATGGGTTTTGTCACACATTTGTACTTCAGAGAAGTATGCTTTAATGAAAATTTATACATTGATTTTATTCCTATGAATTAGATATAGATATGGAGTTGTTCCTACTGTGTTGTACTGGCTGGGCAGGAATCAGGGCAAGGAGAGCTCAAACTGCAACATCTGACAAAATACTTTAAAAATCATAATTTTGTTTCTAGAAATATTTTCTATTTTTATAGATTTTAAATATTCAAATATAGATCTGTATTTCTATACCTACCAATTGCATATATGGGCAAAGGGAATGAAAAGTAGAACCTCTTTCCCAGTTTAACCCTGATTCAGTGCCAGATGCTCAGAGGACATGCAGCATCTCTGAATGCACTGGAGTAGAAATTCCACGTTCAGCTCAACTCATTGGAGTGCCCGAGGACTTCTCAAGCAAAGAGAGCTCTGGCACCAATCCCAGCTCTGTGGGTGCCAGCACGATGGGCACTACACATTTAATTGAAACATCATGGGAGGTTCTCAGTGGTTATTTTGGCCRAGGAACCTCTGGGAAACAAGGAGAGCCTGGGGAGAGGCTCAGCAGCTCAGCACAGGGAGAGTACAGAGTGCTGAACCTGGAGAAAGGACAGGGCTGGGAAAGGGGAGAGAAAGGCAACGAGAAACGTTTTGGGTAGGCTGCCAGGGAAGGTGCCCAGCCCTCGCAGGGCTGCAGGAGCAGCAGAGCCAGCCCCATCCCCTGCCAGGCTGAGCTCTCCTTCCCGGCTCTCCAGGAGCCAGCAGCAGGAGCAGGCAGAGCCCAGCTCCATCCCAGGCTGAGCTCTCCTTCCCGCGCTCTCCAGGCTCTCCAGGAGCAGAAGCAGCAGAGCCCAGCCCAAGCTCCATCCCAGGAGTGAGTTCTTCTTTCCGGCTCTCCAGGAGCAGCAGAGCCCAGCCCCAGCTCCATCCAGGCTGAGCTCTCCTTCCCGGCTCTCCAGCTCTCCAGGAGCAGAAGCAGCAGAGCCCAGCCCAAGCTCCATCCCAGGATGAGTTCTCTTTCCCGGCTCTCCAGGAGCAGCAGAGCCAGCCCCAGCTCCATCCCAGGCTGAGCTCTCCTTCCCTGCTCTCCAGGCTCTCTGGAGCAGGAGCAGACAGAGCCCAGCCCCAGCCCCATTCCCATCCCAGCTCCATCCCAGCCCCATCCCAGCCGATTCTCCTGCCCGGCTCTCCAGGCACTGCAGGAACGCAGAGCCCAGCCCCAGCTCCATTCCCAGCCCCAGCTCCATCCCAGCCCCATCCCAGCTGAGCTCTCCATCCCGGCTCTCCAGGCACTGCAGGAGCAGCAGAGCCCAGCCCCAGCTCCATCCCAGGATGAGTTCTCTTTCCCGGCTCTCCAGGAAGCAGCAGAGCCCAGCCCCAGCTCCATCCCAGGATGAGTTTCTCTTTCCCGGCTCTCCAGGAGCAGCAGAGCCCAGCCCCAGCTCCATCCCAGCTCCATCCCAGCCCGAGCTCTCCTTCCCTGCTCTCCAGGAGCAGAAGCAGCAGAGCCAGCCCCAGCTCCAGTCCCAGCCCGAGTTTCTCCTGCCCGGCTCTCCGGCACTCCACCGCCGGGCTCAGCAGAAGGAAATGGAAACGAACGGGACTTTTCGGGGAGTTAATGAACGCCTGTAAGAGCAGGCAGTTGCCATCAGCACCTTGTCTGTCGCTGCCGGAGGAGGAGATGTGTTAAAAATAACAGCGCGTTTCCTGCCGCACACGGCGGCCGCAGCCCGGCCAAGGCGGGCAGTGACATCTTAAGGCTGCTCACAGAACTGAGGGGATGRATTCGTGTTACACAGCCCCAGAGCTCAGCCACAAACACCTGGGCKCTGCTGGGGATCGGGCTGGGTACCCAGAGACGGCGGCAAAATACGCAGCTTACAGAGAAAGTTCAACTTGTCTGAAAGTAACAATAATAAAAATATAACCTCCCCCTACTATTAACAGTGTTTCCCCTTGTAAACTGACCAGCAGGGTCTCTGAACCGAGCAGTGAGTGAGAGAAGGGCATGTCTGAGACATCTCTTGTCCTTCCAGGCAGGGTTTGCAAAGCCCAGCTCAGGCTGCTGAGTTTAACTTCGCTGTGGATCAATGCAGACGAGAWACTTCCCAAGGGAGACTCAGAGCTGGCACTGCTGTGACTCAAACCCAGGGAAAACTGCTTCCCTGTACTCAGAGAGAGCAGGCAGGATGTGAGCAGCCCCACTGGGGGTGCCCAGCCTTTGTGATGCCCCCATCACTCTGGGCTGCAAGGTTATTAAAAGAGCTTTAAAACAAAAACGTTTTCAAAAGGTGATTTCATTTACCTTCTCTTTGCACGCCACTGGAAGAGCAGAAGGTGCTTTATAAGTAGAACAAGGCCACTTTTATCACCCTGCAGTGATAATSCTGAAGTTTCCCATCCCCAGGAGGACTCGGTGCCATCAGCCAGGGCTGATACTGGGCAGGAGGCTCTGGGAGGTTCCCCAGGTGCTTCCAAACCTTGCTGCTCCTGCTCTCTCCTGCAGCCTGTGAGCTTGGCCCCAGCAGCCTGGCTTGCAGCAGAGCTGTACCCAGCCCCAATAACCCCGTTTCTTTAGGAGGGTGGGCCAGAGCAGCAGCAGGGCAGAGAATGCTGCAGACAGCACACRGCGTGGTGCCCAGGAGGGCAGCAAAGCAGGGAGCAGCTCTCTCRCACAGGCACTGCTCAGGCCTGGAGGATGCACCTGAGGTGGTTTTGGGGTGGTGGAGCTGGAATACCCAGGGAAAAGGAGGAAGGGAATGTTCTCCACCTGTGGCCTGTTGGCCAAAGCAGCTCAGCCAGGGCGAGGAGCAGCTGGGTGATCCTCTGGGCTTGGCCTTCAGCTGAGGATGGTCTGAAAAGAAACCAAAGTACTCGGCAATTATCAACAAAACCTCACTGATCTCACCCCCGTGGGAGACTGTGAGGAAGAGGGGGGGTCTCCAAAAGTCCCTGATAATCTGYAATGCATAACACAGCTACACCTCAGCACAAGCAGCAGCCAGAGCCTTTGCAGAGCTCCAGCATTAAATTACTTCCTCCAGCCTCAGCACAGCGTAATTTATGTAGGATACAGCTGAGAGGATTCAAAGGGGGAGCTGTCCTGGGGGATGTTTCATTTCCCAGCCTGTGAGCTCACACGCAGGCTGAACAAGCTGCTGAAAAGCAGAGGTTGCCCTCCCTGCACAGAACAGGCTCCACACCTGCTGCCTGAGGACAGCTTTGCTCGTGTCCAGTGCAGGGAGGCTTTATTCCCTGTTTTATATCCACTCCTGGCTTGAAAGCCGGCTTTGAAAAGCCTGGCTGCTCTGTGGAAGCTATTTGGATACAGCTTGCTTTCACTGCTGCTTATTCAGGGAGTGTAGGAGAGATGAGATGTCTGAGTGGCTCCATCCTGGCTGTACTCTCACACAAAAAATGTCTGGTACTTTGGAGTCGGTCACCAGTGGAAAACACCAGGTTTAACACAAATACACCTTAATAAATAAATAAATAAATGCATGCTCCCTCTGCAGAGGTGCTTTGGGAGCAGCAGTTCACAGCTCTACCTATGAGGGCACGCATTGCACATCCTGTGTAAATAGGAATTCACTTGCCCTTACTCTTTACTCGAGGTTTAATTCCTCACCTGATTGACACACTCCTGCCAGGGGCTCCTGCCCTGTGGCAGCCCCAGCTCCTCTGCTGGCATCAGGACAGGGCTCTGAGAGGTGGGCAAGTGCAGCCTGCTCTGGCATTTCCATGAAGTTTCTTATTTCAATCACTGAGATAGCTCCTCTTTTATCAATTTACCAGCCAAACACATCCCCCCTGTGTGATCCCTCTGAGCCATGGCCAGATTTTGTCAATCGAGCCTGTTGGGACCTCTGGCACACAAATGACAAATCACAGTGCTACCACAGCTATTGACACACATTTTTAATACATAACCAGTGTTGTTATATATAATCAGAGCTGACAGAGTCCAGCAGAAAGGCTATTTTAAAGTGCCAATAAAACCACTTAGCTTTTACAACACACTGCGTTTACTCCGGTCCCCCCTTCCTCCAAAAAAGCTTTTTTCTTTTGAACTGAGCAATTTATACATTGGGTCAGTGTTATAAAGTCGGTATTTATAGCAGATTTCAATGGCGTGGGAGCTGGAATAAAGGCAGCTTGCTTTTAAATGCAGCACGGAGGCATCTGTGCATTGATAAGATTAGCAGCTGTTTGTACATGGGAGATGCTGTGCTCASCCCGGGCCTCACGTCCTCCTCCTGCAACTGTACCCACATCTATTTGCTTTTCTAACAAATCACTCCTGCTTCCATTTTTCTTCGATTCATTCGGTGTAAACTCAGTAACTGCTTTAACGACCAGGAGCTKAGCTGAAGAATTTGGCTGATAACACCACGATGCCTTTTTAATTGAATCCTYTTCTCTGCAAAGGCCACAATAAATGCATCACCAGGCCGGTGATAAAAGCAGCTCTGAGCTGTGTAACCACTGTAAGATGATCACATAAGCACAGTTGGCCATCACTCGGGCTTTGTTATGCCTCAGTCGGGTTTATCTTGGAAATCAGTTTGGTATTGATGGCATAACTCATCAGCAGGATGCTAAACAGCCCCATGCCCCAAACTGCTTTGATTGCCTCAGTGATACCGTGCTCCTTCAGAAAAAAGCTCACACAAAAGTAATCAACACCCAGATTTTTACCCAGCATGAATACAGGAAAATATACTCGATATTTAAATTATGTAYGGCTCTTAAATGTTTACAAATTTAAAAGTTTTTGGGAAGTCCCCTTCAAGGAAATTCTGCTTTGTAAATTTTTTCCCTCTAATAACAATGCAACAGGAAAGGGAGGAATGTTCTTTATTTTACRGTACAGTCTCTGTGTCTRAATATGAGCTAAAGCAATGATAGTCCTTGGGATTTAAAGAAATTAACATCTTTATAACGTGAGAGGCACAAAAGGGAAAACCTTTGATGAAGTGGATTTTCTGTGTGAATTAATACTGATTTRATGGGGAACATGTTTGTTTATTGTTTTTTTAACTACTTGCTGTTACTTGTAGTAAACAGAAGAATTGTCTGTGTGGCCCAGTTTTTTTTTTCTCCAAATAAAAAATATTTCTATTTACCAAATGCAAAAACTGAACTCACACAATGGAACAGAGACAAGGCAAAGAACAGAAATTTGCACATGCAAATTGACCAGTTCTGCACCAATGGGCCAAAGGCCTCTGGAATAAATCGGTGAAAGCTGAACCCAGAGCAGGAAACTGCCAAAAGGTGAAAGAACAAGTCAAGTTTTTTCTTCTGCTCGTTTCTGGTTTCTGTACCAGTCATTTCACAAAGCAGATTTTAAGGAGGGATCTGACCTGAAGTCAGTGGAAAGATCACTGCAAAGTTCAGTGGCCACATGGATAATTTATTCAGAGCTCAATACACCCAGAAACTCGTATTTCTGCCCATGGGGTTTATGGATCCTCCCTTTTCACAGCTGCTGGATTGATAGCTGGGTTTGTGATTTCAGACTTACCTACCTGGGGAGGAAAAGGGGATTCATTCCCACTGGAGCACTCTGCTGCCACTGCTCTGCAGCAGCTGCAAGKGGCCAGCTGGGCTTTCCTCCCTGTGCCCACCTGGAGGGCTTCAAAATCCTGCCCAGCCCATGCCAGGGGWGCCCTGCTCTGCTGCCAGTCCTGCCCATCCCATCCCATCTCATCCCATCCCATCCCATCCATCCCATCCCATCCCATCCCATCCCATCCCATCCCATCCCATCCCCTCCCCTCCCATCCCCTCCCATCCCCTCCCCTGAGCTCTGCCTGGCACAAACCTTCTCCAYGTGGCTCTGCTGATTCTTGCCTTGTGCATCCTGAATAAATTAAAAAATGGGGCAGTGAATTTATCAGGGGAAGGAGGAACAAGTGTCAGTTTTTGTTAACCATGTTCTATGCATTTTTATGAATTTGGTGTTGGAAGGAGGAGATGATTTCACTGGGGGGCATCATTGTTAATTTATGGTGCTGCCCTGAAGGACAAATAAAAGGCAGGTGGGTTTTGCCTGGGTTTGATCCCGTTTTGCCATGATCAATGTGCTGGACAGCACTCCTGAGGGAGTTTGGGATTTGGTGCAGAGGATTTATGGAGTTGTAGAAGTTGAAAACAAAAAAAAACMAAAAAAMCCMAAMCAAGTCAAATAACAACAACAAAGAAAAACAAGCAAAAACTCCAAAACAACAACAACAAAAACAAAAAMCCAACAAAAAACCATCSAGAGRGAAAAAAAAAAGAGAAAAKATGAAGAAGAAAAACCAAAAATGTTTAGATGCCCTTTACTYCACTGCACAGGAATATTGTGCCMCTGGAGTGGAAKTTAAACTTCATTTAAACAAAAGMATTCTCTTGTTTTCTTACTTTATGCAGAAGATTCCAGAAATCCATAGGGAAATGGCAGCAGGGGACAAGGGGTGTTTTCCCAGGACCCCAGGACAAACAGCTCCCCATTCCCAGGTACCCCTGAACCACTTTTCTCTTTTCCTTAGACACATTCCCTCCTCGATCTCCAGTTTCTCAATGGGTCCTACACTGACCATTCTCCCTTCCTCTCCCTCATTTCCCTTCCTTCGGGAGCCTGGCAAATTCTGGACTTGTTTGGCCCTGAGGAGCAGGCAGTGGGAAGGAGCAGGGAGTGTCTGTGCTCTGTTTCCACAGCAACAAAGATTTAAAAAATGAGGAAAAAGGCGCCTCCTCGGAGCTGCTCAGGTGTTTGGGGGCTCAGGAGCTCCCTGTCCCCCTTTCCTCCCAGGGAGGATGAATGACAATGAGAGCAGTCACTCTGGKGAGTCTGGAGCTGTGCCAAGGGAAATTTAGGTTGGATATCAGGAATTTTTGGATATCAGGAAAAGTTTTTTCCCAGAAAGGTGGTAAAGTTCTGGAAGGGCTGCCCAGGGAGGTGGTGCAGTCCCCATCCCTGATGTGTTTGAACAGCCTGGATGTGGCACTGGGTCTGCCTGAGGTGCTGCGGCTGGGCTGGATGATCCTGGAGCTCTCTTCCAACCCAGTGATKCTGGGATTTAAGGGCTGTCAGAATTCAGATTGCACTCAGGCAGCCCCCCCGGTCCCAGGGGCTGTGGCACCTCTGCCATGCCCCCGGTGTGTGTCCCCTGCCGTGGCTCCATCCAAGGGCTGCCTCTGCCCAGGTGGCCCCAGAGCTCTGAACTCCCCTCCTGACCCCAAAGGCAGCACAAATGGGAGCCACTGACACCACACTGAACTTTTAGGGCTGCCAGGCCACTCGGCACCTTATTAATGCTGCATCCCAGGGAATTCCCACCCTCCATCCCCTCCCAAGGGCTTTGTCAGGCTGCAACCATTTAAATTTCACTCCAGTTGCCCCTGGAGGAGCTGGTGAAAGTTATAGCAGCTGTACATCCATTTTACTGGTTTTACCTTTCTTTTTTCTGACCATCAGTCTGTCAAGGCTATCGAGATTTACATTTAAATGTAAAACTGGACTGTCCACCAAATAGCCTTTGAAGCTATTAGCTGTGAAAGATAATCAATTGGGAATGGGCCCCTGCAGAGCACTTTTCAAGCAGAGTCATCACCAAAAAGCAATTTTGCTGGCAGGCTTTTTTTTTTTTTAAAGGAAAAAAATCATGAGCATCCCCAGCCAATTAAAGTTCTATCAATGGCTGATCTGCATGATTTTACAACAAAAGCAAAATTTAACATTGTTAAGGCAAAGTGATTCAAAGGATGAATCCTGAACTTTTTAGGCAGAACTGAGCAGCAAGGATTGTAAAGTTTTTAATAATGCCCCAGCAATTTCATGTACTTTGAGAGCCAGAAGGATCCAASGTGCCCAGAGCCAAGGAAAAGTACTGCTATTTAAGGTAATAAGTCTTACATCAGCCTTGTAAAAATTTAAACCCGAGGTACATTTTTATCACCTCTTTAGCTTTACAACTCTAACATGGCATCTCACATTGCTGCTCGGTTAAAACTGTGTCACCATTTGTAGTCCCTTCCCTTTATTAGAATAAAAAAGCATGTTTCACAAAGAACTTCCATCTATTAATTATGACTGCCATGCATTATGCAGCTGAGCTTTATGCATTCCTGTTCTTTCAGATTTTCCTCTGGGCCATCAGGAGATGTGACTATCTCCAGGATCTATCTGAATTTGCATCTGGCTCATCACTGAGGTATCCAAGTTATTCCCATCCTCACCATCTCCTTCTGAGGCACCTCCTGCAGGTGGGGAGTCCAGCAGCACAGCTCCAGTGCAGGAATGACAGCTGATGTACTGATATTGCTGATGGAATAATGAATTATGGCCAATAATTAATTATGGCAGGAAGTGCAGTCCCACTTTGGGAGGAGGAAGCTGAGAGCTGTGCTAGGAAAAGGTGTGGGGAGGATTTTTCCCTTCAGTCTGACATCTGGAAAGTGCAAATACAACCACCAGGCAGAGCAGGTGAGGGCTCAGGGCTGGCCTTGCTCTGCCTYTGCTGGCCCAGGGCTTGGGGAGCAAAATGATGGAAAATTGTCTGACAGCTCAGAGCACCAGGCCAGCCTTGATTCCAAACCCTGCCAGTACAGAGAGCACAAAGATTTATCAGCTTGCCTTCACTTTGGAGGACATCAATGGGAAACTCAAGCTGAGAACGTTGGAGGTTTCTCCAAGGCTTTTTAGGTGTCTCCCATCAGGTTGGATAAACTGGCAGACATTGATAACAGGCTGTTTCACCCAGCAGCACAAGAAGGCAGAAATGCATCCTTGTGTCTTTAAAATAAAACCAAACCAAAAGACAACAACCAAATAARAATACCTCAAAGCACTCTGCAGGCCCCCAGTTAATTATTTCCCAGATCATGTTCAACTTTTACCTACAAAATGCAGCCACTCTCACTAACCAAGAGCTTTCACTTTCAGAATTAAAGGGAAGTTTACACAAGGTCTGAATCGAGGAACTTAAACACCTCTGTCAAAGCTGAATCTGCAGTCAGTGACAATTCCTGGTTTCAGAGAGGCAAGCCCAGCTCCTGAGGCTTGTGGAATGAACTGGCTGATCCCACAGGTACAGAATTCAGTGGTCTCATGGACACAGCCTGTAAAAAATCCACCTCTGCTTTGCCATGGCCGTTTTTCCTTCCCTRCAACATTGTGAAGCCTCTAAAGACAGCCCTGTAACCAAACACTGGATGTTTGATGAGTCCTTCTCCATGTCCAGCYGCTGGAATAAAGACAAAGGCAGAACTGGATACCTGAGAGACAGAGAAAAGAAAGCTTTTCCTGCCACAGACTTTTAATTCACGCTGATACCTGAGACATCATTTCCTCGGGTCACTATAGAAACCTTTATCACCTCATGAAAGGTCAYTGGGGAAGTGACAGGAGACATCAGTTTCTTGTAACAATATTGGTTTCTCTTCTTAAAATTTAAATAACAAGGCTAAAGATTTTCCAACTGGAGATGTAAAAAGCCATTAGAGTAGCCAGTCAATACTCCTGAAATTATAGGATAGAGGTCTTGCCATWGAGGACACAGAAAATATTTTTGCAGTCACCAGAATAACACAGTGCAAAAAGGATGACTGACTATGCTTTGACTTCAAACACAAATAAATAAAGAATCAGAAATACAGAATAAAATAAAGATATCTAAATTTTAAAAAACCCAAGCCTTTCCCCTGTTCTTTGTATTGTAGAGAAAATATCTRGGCATGTCTCTGACACTTTAAASCCCACAACAGAAGGTACTTTCCAGTGCAGTCAGAYGAGCAGTAATAGAGAGCTCATTCCCAAAATGATTGGGAAATATTTTGATTACAGTTTTTCAATTGCAAGCCCCACRTGTATTCAATACAAGTTTGGTTTCYCCCAGCTCCCAAYAGAGCCAGCTTTGGGCCAGGTTCTGCTGCTTTTAGGCCTCATCTGAGGTGAGGGATTGGTCCCATCCCCTCACCCAGGAGAGCTTCCTGGGCATATCCAGGAATCCCCCCTGCATGGGACACCTGAGGCTGGTTTGGAGCAGGAATCTCCAATTTTGATGCAAATAACAGTTAAAGTTTTTATCAAAACCACCTAAAAGATTCAACTCCACTGATAAGGTTTAATCCAGTGCTGTTCAAACCCCACTGGGAACACTRGGCTGGGGCTCAGTCAGAACCAGCCTCCCCAAAACACAGTTAAAGGGGTCCAAACACATTTCAGCAGCTTTTTTTCCTGATGTGTATTCCTGCCTCACAAAAGCACAGCAGAAAAGCACATTTCAGCAGGTCTGCTGGAGGATCAGCTCACGTGCAACCAGGTCTGGCTTTACAAAGCAGCGTCAGGAGCAGCAACRAGCCCCAAAGGGCTGGGAAGGCCCAAGGGCTGGGGTTGGTTTATTGGAAATGCACACAGGTTTTGCACCTCTGCCTGCCCAGTTTAACCTCAGATCTCTGGGCAGGCAGAAGTTCATYCCCAGAGAGGAGGGAGGCTGTGACACACCATAAACTCACACCTGGGAGCCCATGGGCAACCTGGCAAAAACCTGGCCAGAGAGCAGAGCCTGGCCAGGCTGTGCTGGTGGGAAACCACATTTACACCTCCCTCTGGAGCCAGGGCTGTTGCTGGTGGGATATCCACATTTCCCTTCCCTCTAGGAGCCAGGGCTGTGCTGGGTGGATATCTAGATTTACAACCTCCCTCTAGAGGCAGGGCTGTGCTGGGTGGGAAATCCACATTTTCCCTTCCCTCTGGAGCCAGGGCTGTGCTGGTGGGATATCCACATTCTCCCTTCCTCTAGGAGCCAGGGCTGTGCTGGGTGGGAAATCCACATTTACACCTCCTCTGGAGCCAGGGCTGTGCTGGTTCCTAGGGTGGGTGGATATCCAGGTTCTCCCTTCCCTTGGGAGCCAGGGCTGTGCTGGGTGAGCAGCACTGGAACACTGAGCTCTGCTCCTGGGCCCAGCACTTACCAGGGGAGCTTGGGGAATCTCCAGGCAGCAGAACAAAAACCCATCCCCAATATTTGGTCCTGGGAAGAGCCAGCCTGCTCCAGAGCTCTGAGGCCATGGCAGAACTCAGGGGAGGCAGGGATAGGATTTATTTACCACGTGCTCAGAAGCAGGAGAGCTCTACAGGAGACACTTGTTCTGAATTACCAGGCTCCCTCCTGGGATGGTTCTGCTGATAACATGAAGAATGTATTAAGTGAACATCAGAGATTAAAACAATCTGCTCCTGCCAGCTCCAAACCACACGGACCATTACTGTCACACACAGAAATCAAGCCAGAATATTGGAAGAGAAAATTGAAAAGAAATTGCCCCCGTGTCAGCCTCGTTCTCAGCTGGTTTTTCTCAGGGTGGAGGAAGAAGTCTCTAGATTGTTCACATGATGCAATCAGCCACACCAGGCTGGAGCAGCAGCACTAAGCTCTGCCTATTCACTCACACCATTTCCTTATCTTTCCTGTTTATCTCTGAGGCCCGGTACCAAGGTGAGTCTCCACAACATGACAGATCTACTGGTTTCCTACTCGAGAAGGTTCTCGAGGCTTCCTGAGCAGCTGCAGTGCCGATAACAGGGCTGTGGCATCTTCAGGGTGGCTCTGGACTGGAGGGGACACTCCTGGCTAAGGAAAACACAGCTAAACTGCACTGCAAACCAGCAGCTTTGCCAAAATCCCTCGGGTGTTAGCATTCCTGTAGTGCCCGACACTGGTACAGATGGGAACTACGAACAGGGTAAAATTCATTAACAGGGAGCAAAATATTAGCAATTTGACATGAATTGTGAGGTTAAGTTTGGCCACAGATCTGCTTCTTGCAGAAAACTTTGGGCATTTCTTTTTATCTGCAGCTTTTTCTCTTAAGTGAGATTTTCACAGCTGAGCTTTTGGTAACGTCTTAAAAAGCTGAATTTTGCAATGTTTTTACAGGGAAGTGTTAAAGAGGAACTATCATCCAGGAGCCAGAGCACACTCCAGAGCTTCCCTGGGCCTCTGGCACCACCTATGGATGACAGGGAGCACTGGGAGCTGAGGAAAGCCTGCCTGCAGTTCACCTCCAGCACCGAGGATGGGCAAATTCACTGCTGTCAGTCTGTGCTACCTTTGTGTGGGCAATTGCATAGTTCAAAATACAGCCTGGGATTCCTTCATCAGAGAAATGTCCATAATAAATTATAGAAATATAATTAATAAATGAGATAAWAATTAATTATTCATTAAGAATATTTACTCCACAAACTGATTAATTTGCTTGAACTACAAACTGATTAATTTCTTTAATTATATCAAGAAGTTAATTAATAAATTATAGTTAATAAATTAATAGATATTATTTAAATATAATAATAAATTACCACCTCCTTGTGATCCAACCTGAAATTTCTGCTGGAGTGAAAAACCTTGGATTAGAAGATTAAAAAAAAAAATTAAATTAAATTCAGTATTTTCCTTTAACATGAAAAGAAGACCCAAACTGTAAYACACCTTTAYCACCCATGCAACWCCCAAGAGGCAACATYAAAATAAAAACAAAGGGGAASTRGTGTTTGTAAAAAATATATTTCCAGTTGTTTTGCTCTTTAACTCACAGGCACTCTGACAGCCATCACCACGCCAGAGACGATTTCTGTTGCTACTAACAGAGTTAGTTACTACCGAGAGAGGGACAAATTCTTTTAGTTTCTGAAAACAATCACCTGCTCTCTGCACCAGCATCTCAAGTGCCAGGGGCTAGTGATTTCTACAGATACTGAGGAGCAGCCCCTCAGACTTCACCTGGGCTGGAGCAGCAGTGGGCTCAGAGCCCAGCCAGGAGCACTGAATGCACACAGAGCACAGAACTGAGACCTCAGTCCAGCAGAGTCCCCAAGGGCTCAAGTTATTGTCTTTCCATCTGTGCATCAAACAACAAGGCTGCTCTGGAGGTAATCCAGCACAAGAGGAGGATTTCTTCTTCAGGCAGCACAGTACAGGAGCCATACTCGCGGGTGTCACTGCTGGGGGACACTGGCAACAGCWGCTTCCCAAGGAGCAGGGCCTCGGACTACAGCAGAAATACAAACACACACCCCCCTGCTCCTCACACACAAGATGCTTCAGTGTACAGACAAACACAGCGTGGAAGTGGAAGGTATTTGGCTCCGGAGGGCAAATCCTGTGTTCGGTCGTTCAGTTGTGTGCTGTGCATTCCTGGCAGGCTCAGCACTGCCCCTGGAGAGAGCAGTGCCCGGAACAGCCCCCGAGACCAGAGCAGCCCCAGAGTCCAAAGCAGCCCCCAAGCCCAGAGCAGCCCCCATGCCCAGAGCAGCCCCCGTGCCCAGAGCAGCCCCCGTGCCCAGAGCAGCCCCCATGCCCAGAGCAGCCCCTAATCGGGGATGGAGTCTGCAGGACACAGCAGGGCCGTGTGAGCCCCGCTCTGGATGATGGAGTAGCTCTGCTTGGGGCCCTCAGAGTGGGATGAGGACGAGAAGATGGGGGGAGGAGGAGCAGCCGTGGACACGGTGATGCTCTGCCCGCCATCGCTGACCACGGTCACCTCCGTGGCCCCGTCCTGGATGAGGGCGTTGAGCCCCTCCAGGTCGGAGCAGCTGATGCCGGAGCCGGCGATGAAGGCCTGGCCGGCAGGGGGCTCGTGGCCGGGGGCAGCCGCGGGGAGCAGGGCCTGGTGCAGGGCGCCGGCCTCGCCCTGCTCGTGGGCGGTCAGCAGCACGGCCGGCTCTGCCCCCGCGTCCCCCGCGCTGCCCGCGGCCGGGGCCAGCACGCTGACCTGGCCCAGCAGCTGCAGGCGGCCGCCGCCCAGCACCTCCTCCTGCCCCGCGCCCAGCAGCCCCGGCGGCACCACGTTCACAGAGGCCGCCTGCACGATGCTGTTGGCCTGAGGAGGCACCTGGTGGCCCACGATGATCTTGACTCTGCCCTCGTTGTACGGGGCCACCTGAGCGGCCTGAAGCGGCACCTGGAGGTGGCTGACGGTGATGGGGGCGCCGGGCTGGCGGCCGGGATCCATCTGGAGCTGCAGCACGGCCAGCTCGCCGTTCTTGGAGCCGTTGTACAGGCTGTGCTGCTTCTTGTGGCTGCGCAGGGAGTCCTCCCGCACGAAGGACGCGTCGCACAGGTCGCACTTAAAGGCCTTCTTGGCGTCCAGCTTGGCGACCTGCCTGGAGCCGCCCTGCTTCGGCCTCTCTCCTTCCTTCTTGTCCGGCRAGCGCTTGCCGCCCTTGGCCTTGTCGCCGTGGGCCTTGCGGACGTGGGTGGTGAGGTTGCTGCGCTGCTTGGTGTCGAAGCTGCACAGGTCGCACTTGAAGGGGCGCTCCTTGCCGTGGATGCGCTCGTGCACCTTGAGGGCCGCCTTGGAGGAGCACGAGTAGCTGCACTCGGAGCACTTGACGGGCTGCTCGGGCTGGTGGCTGCGGATGTGGTGCCGCAGGCTGGTCTTGTTGCCGCACTGGAAGTCGCACTCGGGGCACTTGAGGGTGTTCTCCGTGCTGTGCTTGATGCGYACGTGGGATTTCAGGTTGCCCTTCATGGCGCAGCGCACCTCGCAGAACTCGCACTTGTAGGGCTTCTCCCCCGAGTGCACCCGCAGGTGCCGCTTCAGGTCCGAGTTGATCTTGAACTTGGCGGGGCACAGCTGGCACTGGAAAGGGGCATCTCCTGCCAACAGAAGGCAYGGGTTACACAGGGGACTGCAGGAGCCACTGCTGGGATGGAGSCCCTACTCTCAACACGTTCTCAAAGTCAAGAGAAATTTCATGACACAGGATTATCACCTGGTCTGGCACACTTGGATCTCAACCCGTTATTTTGCATTTTCTATATCTGCAGGCTGGTGTCACAATATCCATGACCATGTTAAGGTGGAGCTCTGCTAATCCCTAATCAATTCCAGTGAGGCTGTTCTAAAGCCATTAAAAAAGAATCCAAAGCAAACTTAGCAACCTAACTAAATAACTACTCCCTTTTCTTTCTTAAATCTAAAAATACAGTTCTCTGAATTTTTCACCCGAGGATGAAGTAGGCACTGTTCTGAACAAGTGGAAGAATTGTGTTTTTAGGTTCTAAGACACTCTTGGTGAAAGGAGGAAAAAGAAAGTGTATTTAGTTCAAGAAGCATTTATCCTCTTTAATAATCAAACTGCAAATGGCTGATTTATTTTAGAAGTTAATATTTTATAGAGTTTGTGAGAGCTGTATAATTTTGCATAATTTGCTTATCCAGCTACATATGTCATAGGTTTAGCTGCATATTTTTCAAATCGAGTTGTGGCCTACTGTGCTAATCCATGTATCTGTTTAATAATTGAGATACATGGTGTACTATCTGTATTAAACAGACTTTATTAATGAAGATGCACTGTTTGYTCATCTAGTTTATTTTACAGCCTCAGCTGCACACTCAGCCACTGMATTTTTATCTGCTTTGCTGATGAAGGCACAGTTCATATTTCAATGACTTAATTTTCATATACAGGGTAGCACAATATATATGAAAAAGAATATAGCAGCAAATGCCGGTTCTGTTTGTTTAAAGAGTGGCCTACTCTGTATTTCTTTACATTTCTGCCCATCCCTAACTGACACTGCCAGGATTAAGATAAAAATATGTGTCTGACCACAGGATTATTAATTCTAAGAGTAGTTTCACTCAAATTACCAGRAAGCTGATGTTTAGTGACTAGTTCAACAAGTGAAGATGATCTYGCTYTGAGCAATGGGGATTACACTCACCTTCTAGAAGATTRTTAATTTAATTCCAGTAAGCAATATATTCTACATACCAGTCTAACTTTTCTCCTAAAATTGGGTGTGTGCATGACAGCTTTGAAAAAAAGATAAATTTTGGAAAAATTGAAGAAGCAGCAAAACTAAAGCTTGAGTTTTAGCATAATTCAACTGCTTAAGATGCAACAGACTGAAATGCCAAAAAGAAAGGTTAGTCTAAAATCCCTTCCCAGCTACTGGAATATTGAATGGCACAGAAATCGAATTCTGCTGGAAATACCAGAGAGCCAGGAGCATTCCCAGGTGCTCACTCAGGGCTCACCTGCCCAGATTAGAAGGGCACAACCCATCCTGTGTTTGAGCGCAGGTGCATGGGGAGCTGGCTGGAGCTGTGGGGGCAGACCTGGCACTTGAAGGGGCACTCATTGGGAACTCAGATAATCCCTTTTGGGGATCTGAACACCTATACATGACTTGAAATTATCTCTGTGACCCTCCAACCTTTAGAGCCATGGATGTGAGCACAACCCATTCTGTGTTTGAGCGCAGGTGCACGGGGAGCTGTCTGGAGCTGTGGCTGGCATAGGAGCAGATCTGGCACTTGAAGGGGCACTCATTGGGAACTCAAATCTTCCCTTTTGGGCAACCTGTCCATGACGTAAAATCATCTCTGTTGACCCTCTAATCCTTACAGAGCAGAAGCCCACCGGTGTGCGAGCGCAGGTGCACAGTGATGCTGGATGGAGTTGCAGCTGGCATAGGGTAGATCTGGCACTTGAAGGGCATTCAATGGCAACTCAGATCATCCCTTTTGGGTATCTGGAGCCTATACATGACTTAAAATTACCTCCATGACCCTCTGACCCTTAGAGAGCATAACCCCACCTGTGTGCAAGTGCAGGTGCACAGTGAGCTGGCTGGAGCTGTGGCGCTTAGAAGCAGATATGGCACTTGAAGAGACACTCGTTGGAACTCAAATTGTCCCTGTTGGTATCTGGAGACCTATACATGAATTAAAATCACCTCCATGACCCTCCAACCCTTAGAGCCATGGCTATGAGTGAAGCGCCCACCTGTGTGCGAGCGCAGTGCACTGTGAGCTGCTGGAGTTGCGGCTGCGTAGGCGGCAGATCTGGCACTTGAAGGGGCGCTCGTTGGAGTGGATGCGCTGGTGCTTGTTGAGGCTGCTGCTGTCGGCCGCCGCGTACTCGCAGTGCTTGCACTTGTAGGGCTTCACGCCCGTGTGCGAGCGCATGTGCATCTTCAGCTTGTCCTTGCGGCTGAAGCACTTGCTGCACACCTCGCACTTGTGGGGYTTGTCTCCTGCAAGAGCAGCACTCACACTCAGCCCTGGGCACGGGGAGGGCGTGTGGTAAAGCAGAAAGCACAGACTGACCAGGAAAGGGACTCGGTTGTAGGGCGTAACTGCGACTAACAGCAGGGCCTTTGGAGCCTTCGCCCTCTGCTACTCCAAAATTGGGAGCTAAAATCATGGAACAGCTTTAATATAAAKAGCAAAGCAGGTGTGTGCACTCCCACCACACTGCACCCTGAYAGACTCATGGTGTGCATTCAGAAGTTAAACTGTGCCTCAAACCAACCTCCAATGTTCTCAGCTGTGCCTCACAGGGCATGTCCCCAACTGTTCCTCAGGCACAGGCCAGGACAATGCTAGAAAGTACAGACATGCTACGTCCTGTTTGTAGAGACATTACTTCATAGGAAAATGGCTTTTGTGAAAAAGCTGAAAGGAGGAAAGCAACCCAAAGGCAAATATAGGAACACAAACCTGTGTGCGTTCGCCGGTGACGTTCCAGATCCTTCATACCATAGGAAGTCTTGAACTGGCACCCTGAAAACAGGAGGATAAAGAYCATTAAATTCAAGGAAAATCTAGCAAAATAATTAAAGTACATTACCATATTCTGGACATGTTTATTTTCAACAATTCGACAATTCTTTAAAATTTACAGTTAACAGATATTTAATTTCTCATCTTGTTTACTCACATCTGCTTAAAATCGTGACCAGCCCACCTGTGAACTTGGGTTTTCTAATGCTTCCCCTTGGAGGCAGCTCACTCCAGAACTGCTGCAGGTATCAAACCTCCTGAGTGCCACTAGAGGAAAGCTCTCCACACTCAAATGGGTGCCATCCCCATCTCACCTGGGTACAGGCAGCTGAGTTTCTTCAGGGGCAGCGAGGAGGAGGATTTCTTGGACCTTGCTTTTGGTGGTGTGGAGACGACAGCAGCAGCTGGAGGCTCTGTGCTCTCGCTGGGCAGATAGGTTTGGTAGCCATGCTCAAARACAAACTCTGGGGCAGAAACTAAACACACAAAAAACTTCATGCGAGAGCATTAACTTCTCTAATCAGATAAAAAAAAATCTAATTATTGTCTAGTTTCATGAATTCTCTATTCTGTTTTTTTTTCCACCAACATTCCTGTTCCTCGGTTGCTCTTTACCTGAGGGAGGAGGAAAGGAAAAAGGTTTTTCTCTTCCAAATACCAAAAAAAGATATATTTGTTTTTCATCTCTGTCTGTGTTACAGACCAAATGAGAAAAAATATCATTATTTATATGGCAAATGTTGTCAAAAGGCATCACACAAATTATTTTTGTAATTGTTAAAAAAGTTCAGCCTCTTTCAACTCTACTGTTTTTAGCTGTTACTCACAAGAATAACAGGTGAAAATATCTCAGCCAAAGTAACAGCTTTTAAATCAATTACCAACACTATAGCCCAAAAGGGCAAATGGATAGAACTGTCCTCATTTTWAAGATGAGTAAATATGAAGCAGAAAAATGACTCACCCAAAACCCACACTGAGTTGAGGGATTATAATACMAAAATTCCTGGAAGTGGGCCCTGAATTCAGTTTGTTTCACTGCTCTTCCASATTCCCTGCCTTAACCTGTCTATCCAAATTAGAGTCAAATAATTTGGGGTTTAAAAAGGTCCCACACCAAAGTAAAACAAAACTATATATAGAAGGGCAAACCTTCACACACGGAACAAGATCCTAATTTTATTTAAATGTCTTCAGGATCAGGACCTCACTTGAGTCTTCACATAGGCAGAAATTTTGAGTAATATTTTTCCTGCCAATTAGTTGAGGGAGCAATGTTAGGRAATGCAGTGTTCTCCATAAAAAGGTCTGGATGGGTGCCTGACAGCAATTCTCTGTGTGTTTTCCATCTAGAGCACTCTTAAAAAAAATAAAATGCATAGTAATTTCAGTATTTTTCATAAGTATTGACAATTCTAATTAATTTGCACAAGCTGGTTCCACAACACAATAGACTTGAGCAATTCTCTGAGAGAACTTGTACCTCAATTAGCAAATTAAGCAACTATTGTTACAACAAACCCAAGAAAGCAGCACAGCACTATTTCATTTCCTTGGTTACGTGACAACTGATGTGAAAACTGTCATTTCAGCTGGGTGATGGGGACACAGGGACAGAGGGCTGGCACCTGGCAGGTGACATGGAGGTGCCTGTGATGGCTGGGTACCTGTGATGGGTTAAGGGTACCTGGAAGGTTTGGGTACCTGTGATGGGTTGGGAGTACCTGTGAAAGTTTGGGGGTACCTGTGCAAGGCTGGGGATACCTGTGACAGTTTGGGGGTACCTGTGCAGGGTTGGGGATACCTGTGACAGTTTGTGCACCTGTGAAACTTTGGGTGCCTGTGATGGTTTGTGAGGCTTTGGGTACCTGTGATGGTTTGGAGGTGTCTGTGAAGGTTTGGAGGTGTCTGTGAAGGTTTGGGTACCTGTGATGGTTTGGAGGTGTGTGTGAAGATTTGGAGGTATGTGTGAAGGTTTGGGTACCTGTGATGGTTTGGAGGTGTCTGTGAAGCTCTGGGTACCTGTGATGGTTTGGAGGTGTCTGTGAAGGTTTGGGTACCTGTGATGGTTTGTGTCTCGGAGGCGATGGTCCTGCTCGTGCTCTGAGCCGGTGTGCTCGGCACGGTCTCCTCGGACACRAACTGGACGGTGCTGGTGGCACCGGCCGTGGCACCGGTGAGCTGGCAGCCGCTCTGCTTGTGCCCCACGAAGGCGTCCAGGTTGTTGAACTGCTGCTTGCAGATGCCGCAGATGTGGATGTCGGGYGTCAGCTCCACCAGCACCGTGGTGCTGCCGGGGACTGCGGGGACACGGCGCGGTCAGCTCGGCCCGGGGGCCGTGACGGGTGACACCGCTCCGGGTGGCACAGGGACATCCCGCTGCCCAGGCGGCCCGAGCTGCGGGGCACCGAGGGACCGCCGGGGATGCAGCCCCAGGGGGCTCGGGGTCCTGCGGGGGCACTGCCAGTGGCTGCGGTAGCGCTGCACGGAGCCCTCCGGGGACACACGGACAGCACCATCTAGATGTGTATAAGAGGCTCGGGGTCCTGCGGGGGCACTGCCAGTGGCTGCGGTAGCGCTGCACGGAGCCCTCCGGGGACACACGGACAGCACCACCCAGTGAGCACGGATCAGTGCCGGGGACACACGGACAGCACCCAGTGACCGCGGATCAGTGCCCAGGACGCACGGACAGC
>NDFG01000031.1:1609427-1631836 GCA_002167245.1 Sporophila hypoxantha
GTTAAATTAACATACACAAGATTCAGATGAGCTGAGCCGCTGTGGCATGGCAAAGAGGAATTCCTGCGCCCTTTCCATCTCTCCTCTCGGCTGTCCTGCAGAAAGGCTCGCTCAGGAGCAAACTGCGCTGCTCAGTCCCTGTGCTGTGCTTCCCACCGCGGGAGTTTCCCAGCACGCTGCAAATGTGGGAATTCTCAGCCTCTTTTCCTTCAGGGAGAACATGAGGTGGGGCCGAGTTAATGCTTTTCATAGGGATTGCTGAATTTAGGTAATGGCTGTGCTGGGAAAGGTTTTTCAGGTCGTGGCAGCTGCACGTGGTTAAAAGCAGAAGGGAAGAGGCACTGTCAGCAGAAGCAGCAGTGGCTGGGCAGGCGCCTGAGGGCCAAGGGCTTTGGTGCCCCAAGGGAATTGTGACTGTCAGATCCCTCTCTCTGAGCTCAGTTCTACAGGGATGGTCAGAAGAAGAAAGACCAGTCACTGGCACCGACTTTAACCCACCTCAGATTTTGAAATTGCTGCAGAGAACAGCAACTTTCAGACCACAGCTGCCCACAGGGGCTCCTGACAWATGGCCCKGCAAAATAGAATTATGGAAGGACCGGGATAAGRAGTTGTGCCAGGGGAGGCTCAGGGTGGACATCAGGAGGAATTTGTTGCTGGAAAGGGTGGTCAGGAAGRGGCTGCCCAGGGAGGTTTGGAGTGCCCAGCCCTGGAGGAGTCCAGGGAATTCCTGGAGGCRKCACTCAGTGCTCTGMGTTGGGGACAAGGTGGGGATGGGCACAGTTTGGAGGTCTTTTCCAACCTCAGTGATGATGAGATTCTGGCTTTGGCACAAACATTGCAAACACCATTATTATCTCATTAATAACTAATAAGYCTCCCAGCCCAGGACTTTCTGGATGCTCTGCAGGAGTTCTCCCTTGCCTGGCTGAGGATTGATGTCTGAGAGTGTAACACTGCACTGAGGGCTTGAGTCATGGAGCAGAGCTGTGCTGAGATCACACTTGACACGATTTGCAGCCTCTGAGGCATAAATCAGTGTGCATGTGTAATGTTCCTCACCCTTAACCCCGCTGACATGAAAATACTGCACTGCTCCCAGCTCCCCACAAGTGCAGTGCAAGCAAACAAGGCCCAGAAACGACAAATGTCAATCATGAGGGACAAGGGAGAAGGCAATCAGAGGCATAAAAAAGTCAGAGCTCGTCAGAGCCTCGGAGACAGGCCTTCCCTCACAGTTTGGACAGCTGTGGCCTCAGTGCTCTCCTGGAGACAGGACAACAAGAAATGTGTGGATTTTGCCTTCATGCAGAGCTTCCATCCATCTCCTGTCACCCCAGACCACACAGGAGCAGCAGATCCCTCCCTGAGCTCAGAGAAAACGCAGCCCAGACCTGTGCAGGTGCTGGCAAGAGAGGTACCTGCTCAGCCAGCCCGGAGAACAAACCCTGATCCTTGMAATACAACACCATTCATTGTTCCCTTTGCCTTCCACATGGAGGAGGGTGTTTGAAAGAGAAAAATGCATTAACCAGCAGTATAAATGAATAAATGATCAGGATATACCAATAAGATGCAAAAACCCCTCAAAACCCATCCCTCTCCTAGGGAAAGAACAGAAACTTGGTCACAAACCTGAGGTCACTGAAGAGGGAGAGCTCTCTCCTGAAGGCCCCGCTGCAAGATCTTCCCAAGTGAGCTTGGAAATGTGGCCTAGGGGACAGACAGCAAAAGGAAATGCCAACTGTAATTAAAACTTAAAGGTGTTGAAGGTGGAGACAAACAAATGACAGATTTGGAGGAAAAAACTTAAAGATTCAACCCCCAATTTTTAGCATTTTGATGGATAATGACACAYACAGCAACATAAATGCTCTGAGCTCAAATTAATTATGTTAAAATAATAGGTAATTTGTCTCTGTGTTGAGAACATATAATTATGATGATTTTTTTCAAATGTTTTAAAATAATGTCATTTCAATTCATAATGCAGGGTAGGGATTTTGCTGCTCAGTGTATTTGCTGTTTATACAATATTTTCAATGTCATTGCTTTCCTGTACAATAAATAAAGCCCAAACAATCAGTTAGTACCCTAAGATATTCCTTACTGCTGTAGGAACTGTAAAATAACTCAATATGAAAATGTTATTCACTGCAATGGCACATTGACAACTGTGATTAAGCCTCAAACGAATACTGGAACAAAATAGAAATGTATTTTTTGTTGAGTTGTTTAATTCTTCACTGTCATAACTCAGGCCCAAATCCACCCAGGGGAAATGTCAGGCGTTTATGGGGTTAAATGTGCCTCAGTGCCTTTCCCTCCATGGAAAATGTGCAGTTGGGATAGAAAAGTAAGGGATATCATTTCAGGGCAGAATTCAGCTTCCTGCATCTCTCATCTCTGCATTTCTCTCTCAAATATTTTTTTTTTTTACTAAATGCAAATTGGCTGCTCTCATAAGAGCAAAGTTTGAAAACAAACTCACATGATGATGATGATGGTGGTGATGATGAATATGTCACACCTGAAAATGAACTCCTTAATTTATGGAATATATTTCAGCACTTTTTATATAGATATAAAAGCACAGTAAAACTCCACTGGGATGAACATGATAACAAATAAATGCTGAATCTAAGGCTGTACAGCTCCAGTCTCACATTTAGTCATTTTTATGATTATATTTGGGTTAAAAATGGAAAGCAACACCAGCAGAGGGACTCCCTTGATACTCCGTGGAGCTCTGCCTGCTCCCTGGCAGGGCATAGAGGTAATTTTATTCTGGAAGCTTTTGAATGCTTTACAAGTAATAGGAACCAAGTGGGAAAAGCATATTCCATATTTTAGTTCTGACATCCTCATAGAAAAGAATATAGAAAAAAAAATTAAAGATTCAAAATAGTTGCCCGTGATTCAGTACCTAAAGGCTTGGTGGTGTTTTTCAGAATTCCCTTGGGATGTGTAAATGCTTCGGAGCTGGGAGTACCCAGGGGAGCTGGAGTCACTTTTGCCACTTCATCAAACTAACGAGCCTTTGAGTGATGCTGTTCCCAGGTTCGGCTCTACTGGGGGGGAAAGCAGAAAACCAAACTGAAATTTAGACAGAATGGAATTCCTAAGAGCTGGGACAACCAGGATTTATTAATGCATGCACTCCCAAGCTTACAAAAAATAATCTTCTGCCTTCAGTTTTGCTCTATAAATCTTGCCCTCCTTCACGAGGTCTGTGCTTCCAGAAGGCTGCRGAGCTCTGGGACAAGCAGTGCCTGTCAATGAGGCACAGAAACACCTTTTGGGGSCAGAGATGGGTGTTTCACTGGCAGGGACAGCAGCACTTCTCATTTCCAGCCCTCTCCAGCTTCTRACTGACAGCATTCCCTCACTGAATGAGCTGCTGGTAGATAAAAAGAGAATTCYGTTTGTACTCCCTAATTATCCATCAGTTACTAAATACCTCCCACAGCACTGCAGCTACAGGAAGGAAAGTCCTGTTCTGAGTTTAGGGGGATTGTCCAGCTGAGCTGGAGTTGAATCTCTATTTATGCTGCTCTAGATGACATTTGATAATGTTAGAATGATGAACAAAGTATAGGAGACACTTTCTTTGTGTGCAGATTTTAATTTACTCAGATTTACACACAGAGAACTAGTGTGACTGCACATGTTATTTATCAGAAATTAATTTGAGCTTTGCTGTTGTACAGAGCATGCTGGGATATTCCAGCTAAAAAATCTGATTTACTGGTCCTTAGTTAGCAGGTATTTAACTTAGTCAGTCCTGGTGTGAAATATTATTATGATGATGATTATTATTATTATTAATAATAATAATTTTGGTTTAGTATCACAACTCAATGCTGCTATTCATGAACTCTGTATCACCCACTAAAAAAAAAAAAGAATAAAAGAAAAAAATAATCCTTCTGGAAAAAGGCTTCTGCTTTGTGTTCGTGTCACAAGATATTGGTACTTGACTTTTTCAGGCACTGAAAAGATCATGAAAAGGGTAACAAAGATGAGAGGGTTTGCTATTAGAATAATGTCTGCAYGCAGAAATGACAGCCAGGGRAATACTATCTGAACTTCMACTGCTGCTCATTGTCATTTTACAATTAAATCTTTATCAGGCTAATATTCCCTGTGGTCAGATGTGTTTGCTTTCCAGGAATCCTGTAAAAATTCATTCATCTGTGAATTTCAGAGAACATGGCAGGGTGTTCATGGAGAGCAGAYTTTAAATGTGCATTGAAAACTTCACCATCAAATCTATTTGGTCAAGAGGCAGAAACAGAAGAGAATCTTCCTGGAGAAGGTAGAATATCAAATAAATAAAAGCTATTTTCTGTTAAAGCACTACAAAATAAAATGTATCTCCACAAGCTATTTTTCTATAGTGGAAAAAAAATCTTTTTATAATAATCTTGGAAATGGGTCAAAATGCAGCGTCTGTTGGATACAGAAAATGATTAACCCCGATGTGCTGAGCGACCCCCCTGAAAGATCTTCCAGTAACACTAAAACCGTGCTGAAAATGAACCTTTCATAACTAACATCTCCCTTTACAGCAAACGGAGCCCCTGCTTTGGTAATTTGTCGTGATTTAAAAGAAAACACAGAGAAAAATCAGAGCGGGTGGATATTTTCAGTGTTTTCCGTGGGAATGGGATGGCAGCGTTATCCAGGGCAGCTTACCTTGTCAGCGAGGAGCGGCAGAGCTGGGRTTTGCAGGAGGAGCGCTCGGAGCGCTCCTCCGGTGCCGTGTCCAGGAGAGGGTGCTCTTTGGTTGGCTTTGGCGTTTTTCCTCCTTCTCCCGAGCCCCTGCTCCGRCTGAGGATACTTTGAAATCTCCTTCCGCACACTGTTTTATTTTAGGCTCATTAGGATGAAATCCCGTTTTAAATAGCACAGCCTAGCTGTGAGAACTTCGGTGCCAGCAGAAATTCTTGCTCAGCTGTGTTGAGCAGAACACCAAAGTTGTTTGAGTTTCAGAGGTCCTTTGTGKCTCCTGCCTGGCTGCTACCTGGCTCTTGTGACAGAAAGGTGACTTCAGCTAATAGAGTTCTGTTCCSTGGGGTCTTCAGAAGATCCTCGGGAAAATGAGGCACATCCTGCAAGGATATTTCTGGGAGCGCTCACAAAGGGAAAAATATCTCAGCAAAACAAAGAAACAAACCCTCCTCGCACAGCAGTTGTTCTGTTTAAAATAACCGGAGTGTTATTATCTAATTAACAGCCTCGYCCTCCTTGCAGGTGAGTGTTTTTGGGAAGGGAGGAGAGGGGAGCTGGCAGTGCCAGGCTGGAGCAAACCTCCTGCTGTGCTGCAGCTGCCATTCCAGGTCCTTGTCCCCGCTCTCCATGGGGACATTCCCACCCCCAGCACCCGGGCCAGCCCTGCAAACGCTGCCTGCCCCWCTGGATTTGGTGAGGTCCCTGCTTCTGGCTGAGTTTGGGTGGCAGGGCAGCACCTGGAGCTGGCTGGGCCGTGGCAGAGCCCTTCTGCTTCCGAGGGAATTCTCMCCCTGCTCGGCTGGGATGGGTAAAACAGGGACAGTGACACACATCAGCCCTTTGTGGGATTTCTGGCACAAACCAGCTTAGGGGGGTTCCCATGACCAATGTCTCCTTTTCCACTCCACAGCCCTGGCCTTGGCCGTGCTGTGGATGCTGCAGCTGCTCTGTGTGCGGGTAAAACAAAAGGTTTTAATTAAAAGTGACATTGCTGCACCTTGTGCTGCCAGTGACAGTCCTGGTGAAAGGTACCTGAGATRTGTGGAAGCCACTGTAGGGTCCTGCCCTCCTGCTTGCATCCCAGCATCCGTGTGCTTCCCCCGCTGGCAAGTGAAAACATCCCCTCAGTTTCTTTTTTTTTTTTTTCATTAATAGAAAATAACTTTTTTGAGTAAAATCATCCTGCAAAGCATACAAACAAATATTTGTAATGCTAGTTTTGGCCAAAATCTGGAGGGAATAAAGGTCATTTAGAGCTCTTGGACCTCTCAGCAGACAAGGACGTTGTCCATCAGTTCCCAGCTTTTCAGGGGAAAACAGGTTCACAGATGTAACTTTTCCAATTAAAARTCAATTTTTGCCAGAAAGCTTCTCTGATTAGTTTTAATGAGAGGTAAGCAATGGTAAATGACATCCTGYGTCTACAAATTATGCGTTTGGGTTCAGAGCTGCCCTGCAGCCTCCACTTAACACCACGAGGACCTGGATCAGCGCCTTGTTTTGTAGCACTGTGACATTTCAAGGATTCGCAGGAGCCGGATTTCTGCAGGGCACTGCCCATTAACCCCGCCTGGCAGGGCAGGGAATTCTCAATTACTCCGTGCCACGTGCCCTCTCCCCATCTGCATTTCCATTTAAAGCTTGGCTTTTCGGCTCTGAAAGAATTAAAATCCTTACCGGGAACCGTGGCACGGGTGGGTTTGTGTCCTGTCGTGTGCCAGCGTTTGGGGCTTTGCTGTGCAGAAGGGAATTTCGGGAGGGACCCAGCAGTCTTKCAGCCCCATGTGGACTTAATTAGCCCCTAATTTCCTAATCTGTGTCGGAGATGAAGCTTAAATGCTCCTAAATTGTGGGGAAGAAAGCACAGCTTAAAACGACATTTTCTCCACAACTCAAATTTTGTGCACTCAGCCAACAGAAAAAGTTCTATTCCCAATTACATTGTTTTTAGATGATGAGTGCATAAACCAAGCTGTTGAGGCGTGCATTTAATTCTGAAACATGAACTCCTATTTCTACCAACATATTCCAGGGAAAAGTCAAGCAGCAAAGAGTTTCCCCCAGATAAGAAACTACAAAACTTCCATAACTTCCATTTTTCTGGTAATGATCACTTTTGTTTGCTGCTCTTCAAAAAGTGACTACATCCAGAGTAGAAAAACCAAATCACCAATGATTTAATRAACACTAATGATTTGAAAATATTCTGGAGAAGTCTGGAGTGATTGACTTTGTTTGGTGTCCCTGATCTGCCAGCTGGAGGGGGACGCTGGGCACAGCAGTGAGGGGACAAGGGCTGGACACTGGCCTGTGGCCACAGCCAGTGCCAACATTTGTACATTTTTATATGTTTTATGCTCTTCGTTGTACAGGCAGAGCCAGCATGATAATCCCAGCCTGGAGGAGTTTCCAGTTACTGTAAGATCAAACTCTGGCTGATCAAATCCTGTATCATCAAACCCACTGAATTTCCTTTCACAACTTTGCTTTTTCTTTTTTAAACYGAACATTCACCTGCTGAAAGTTCTCTGAACCCACGATTCTCCCCAACACCAAATCCCACAAGTCTGGAAAGTGCTGTAATCTGGGGGGCACACAAAGGAAATTCCAGAGACTTGGTCAATTCTTAACCCTAAACCACTGAGTGTGCAGTGACAGCTGAGATTCCTGCACTGTTCTGAGATCCCTCTGAAGCTCTGGCATGAACAGCACAGGAGAAGCCTCAGAATGAGGTTTGCACCTTAAGAAGCCAAACAAAGAGCAGACCCCAGCAGGACTGGCCATCCCCTGCCTTGCTCTGTTCCAGGGGCACCAGGAGGATCCAGGGCTGCCCTGGACAGGGGGCTGAGCACACACAGGGCACAAAAACCCTGCAAGGCAGCTGTGAGCTGGCAAAGCCCAGCCCTCAGGGAGGTGCAGAGCAGGGCAGGCAGCAGGAATCAGCACAGCATTCAGCCTGACACGAGTTCTGATCTGCTGAGGAGCTGAATGGATTCAGGCTACGCTTGATAAGCTTATCTTGAAGTAAGACAGAAGCTGGGCTGCTGGAATTCCTACTGTTGCTCTGTCATTWTACGGCTGAAAGTCAGGAACTGTCAAATGACATGAATAATATCTGTCCACATTTAATCCAGCCAGCTGCTGACAATTGCCTCTCACCCTTCCCCTCRGTGCACGAGCTCCTCCAAAGGGTTTGGAGCGATCCCACTGAATTCAGGCAAATCTGTAGCTGCRGAACCACGCTCCAGATAAGAGCCTCACTGTGTCTAAAATGGAGAAAAAGAGGAGATAGCAGCAAGCACAAGAAACTACGGAGATAATTCTTCCTGGACCACAGCAAGGAAAAATGTTGGAGATTGTGCTGACACTGGTGACGTTACAAACGCTGTGGGGCTGAGGATAATGCAGAGCAGACTCTTTTCCCCCTCCCCATTTCAAAACAATCRCATTCTATCTTCTTATAAGATATGAGGAAGATTGTTATCTCACATAATGAAAAGCAAATGACAGGCAGATAAACTTAGGAGCTGTTTATAAAGCCTTGTACAGTATTCTCCATGGTACACAGATAAGGAAATCACATAATTGAAATGGCTACAAACAGCATTAAAAAGGCATAGAAGAGGAAAATGAGGAGATCAAATGCAGAAGGCAGACAAATTTCAGATTACTGACAGAGGCATTTGGGCAAGGCACTCCTCTCCTCGTGGGAGCTGAGCACCTCCTGCTCCTGCAGCCTGAGCTCCCAGCCCCATTCCCTCMTTCCCTGTGCTCACCCATCCCAGGGACCCCGAGCTGGGACACTTTGGCTCCTGGAACACCCCCAGCTTTACCTTTTCTTCACCATTCTTTGCCCTGTCGTGTCTTCAGGGATGTCTTGGTGCTTCTTCAGAAAGCACGAGTGGAAGGCTCCAGCTGCTGCTTATTGCTCTCTGCAGAAATGGGAGAAATTCAAGTCCTTTSCTATCTGAGTAAACAGCAAAATGTTTCCTGAACTTTCTCAAGCACAGAAATACTATGGAAATGTTTTCAAGCGTAGGTAGAGTAACAGCAGAGGAGTTTCTGCTCTGAGGCAGATTTAAATGGAAACCTCATGGTTAATGTGAGATTTCCTGGATGTCCCAGACCCCCAGACCTCAGCCAGGGGCCCCTGTCATGTGTTCCAGTGCAGCATCTCCCAGGAACTGGAATTCAGGTCACACTGGAAGTCCTTACACTGCAATAATCTTCCCTAATTAGAGGAGGAAAAAAGAACTCAGCTGGACAAATGAGCTAAAATCAGGAGAATCTTGAACAAACATCTCAAGCATTAATCATTTATAGAGAAAGAAGAAGAAAATCATCAAAATAATTGAGCAATTGCAGACAAATGTCACAATGCCTTGTATTGCCAAAATCTCATCATTGGAAATGTATACGTCTGATTTCCAGGTTTATTAATGAAACAAAAAGGCATCTACAACAGATAAATAATACATCATATGGAATTCACACAGTCTATTTATAATAGAGATCAGTGACACCTATCAACTCACATTAAATCACATCATGCAGATTTTGCCTCGTCTGCACATTGTCAATCTCTGCTTCCTCTTTCCCTGCCGTGGTGACAAAAAAGTCACTTGAAAAGAGTTCTCTCCAAAATCCCTGCAAGAACATTGAAAAGAGCAGCAAAGCCAGGCAGATTGGTGGCKGGGAGGTGCTGGCTCACCCCGCAGTTGGCCCAGGAGCCAGCTCTGAGGGCACAGCAGGGACTTGGCTCACAGATTGGGAAATCAGGGTCACACCAAGAATCGAGGCCATGGGATGAGTCAGTGGCAGGTCTGGGAGCAGAATTGGGGTATCAACCTTCTGAGCTGCAAAGCTGAAYTCTCCTCCATCCCTGACCTGTGCCCTGATGGAAAAAAMCATGGAATGAAGTGGGTTCTGGAAWAGAAGTTTGAGTTTTTACAAGCATCGCCATTAAAATATAACATGGGCTTAGAAACATCCTTCAAAAACAACATAAATAAGTTATTGTGCAGAAGAATTATTTACCATGAGAAGAGATAGAAGTTTATAAACCAGCTCAGAGATCTGTAGGGGAAACATTCTCATTGACATCATCAGAAATGGGGGCTGAGGAGGCTGAAACCCCTGGATTTTGCATGCAGCTTCTAAAATGTAATTAGTGATCTAACATCAACAGACGTCACTGGCTGTGGTAATGTCTGTGGCAAATAAATAACAGTGGAACACAATAAAACTCCCTGTAATGTACTCTGCTGTAATATTGATGGCAGCATATGGCAAACATCTGACAGCTGTTGMACAGATGTGGCAATTAGCAAACCTTCTGGCCATGCTGGTGGGATTGTTATGCAACACGTTCTGCAGGAGCAGCTCTCCCTCCCTGCTCTGGGAGCTCTGCACGAGGGCACTGCTGCTCCCAGGCCCCGTGCCCCAGGCCCACTCCTTCCTCCCAACCCCAATTTCTGTTTGAGTTGCTGCCTCATGGAGGATTTCGAGAAATCCCGAATTTAAACAAGAACAATATCAATTCAGCAGTGGAGCAGATACTTCAATTATAATAGCTAATGGACAAATTGAGAGATAAAAAGACTTTTCTATCATGTTGAAATTCAATGAACAGTTTTCAATTAGGCTCTAAGTATAAAAGGGGAAAAAAGGGAGATACTTTTCCTTGATGTTAACATTGCAGGAGAAGATGAGAGTAACTTCACTTTTTCATTATACAGAAGAGGTGCATATAATGATGCATATTTAAATTATAAATCAGGTCACTATCTGCCAAATGAAAGCAATATCAATTAGAGCTGGGGTGGATCAGGCTTTAAAACTCCTTATATTTAATGACAAAAGTGTGACTGTTACCCTCACCCAGCCAACAAAGGGATAATTTAAGGCAGTAAGAAATCAAAGAGTGATGTCACAAAAATAAGCCCTCACAGCTTTTTGGATGGGATTATTATAATTAATAGACTTCCAATGACTTTTTTTTATATTTTTTTGCAGGTTATGGGCTTTCACAAAAGCATTTATTGCAGGCATAAAACATATAAAGCTCTAAAGAGTGGGTTTGAGTAAGGTTGACTTGAGGGTCCTTAGCCTTTCTACTCCAGTAATTCCTGTAAAATCAGAGTTTCATTTATAGGCTCAATTTATAACGTTGAATTTATGCCAGTTCATCTGATATCAATCATGATAATAGCATGATCTATTGTATGTCACTTGTGCTAATGCAAATTAAATATCATTACATTACAAAAAAGCCTTATGTTAAAATAACATGGAGTGTGTAACTTGAACCAAAAAAATTAAGGGTGAATTAGCAATTTAGGCTGATCATATGTACAGATAATAAATGTAAACCCTTGCATATCTTATATATAAAATGATAGAGATGCTGAAAAAAGGAAAGCTAAGCAAAAAATAAAATAGATTAAGGTTTGTGTAGCAAGATTAACACTGATTTTCCCTCTTCCTTGTAGTTAAGGTCAAGTAGTGAGCAGTTTATTATCTTCCTTTTAACCACTGTGGTTTTGAACCTCTGCCTTTGACACAGGAGTCCTGGGAACCAGCTTTTAAAAATCTTCAGATTTGCAAATGTCGTGGTTTGAATCCCCCTATGTCTTTATAAATTACATCCTCACACACTCATCATGGTAGCTGTGCTTTTGGGTATAAAACTCTCCARTTCAGGGCAGCTGAAATGCTAAGTACAGCCAGGTAAGATAGTCCTGAGATTAAACGCAACCAAAGATGTTGAAAATTGTTAAAAACTGGTTCTTTTTGAGTCTCACTGCAGTCCATGCCCTATCTCCCCTGCTGAGGTGGCAGGACACCCTGTCTGGATTAGGTAAGAGACATTTCCATGCATAATTGCAATTTTCAGCATAAAATTTGGGAATATCTGTGATATTTGTGCAGATCCTCATGCTGTAAATGCCCTGCAGTTTTAGGCAGAACGAGCATTTATCAGCTGTGTCTCCTGAGCRTTCCACACCATTTACACAGCTCAAAACCCACAGGGCTGCTCTGCAGTTGTTCTTGAAGTGAGGGGCAAGGTCTGTGCTTGGAAGTGTCTGTGAGCTCTGCTGGCCAAGGAGGTCCTGTGACATTTTTGGGTCTAGAGCAGACACTTTCCTTTGGCAGGTGCCTGTGGGGTGAATCCTGCCTGTGCTGTGGTGGCAGAGCTGAGGCAGAGCTGCTGTCAGTGCTGTGTTTGTTACTGTGAGCAGTGAGACATTTCCTGTTCCTGCAGTGTCTGAGCTCTGGGCCATCATTCCCACATCCACCTGAGCAGCCATTAACCCCAGACAATGGGGTGCTCTCCTTCCTGAGGGGGAGAGCTGCTGCAGGAGGTTTTGGGGTCACCTAACTGCCCCTTCCAGTRCCTGAAGGGAGCCTAAAAGGACATGGAGAGAGGGATAGACAAGGGGGAATGGCTTCAAACTGCCAGAGGAAAGGTTTGTTTCAGAGACTGGGAGGAAATTGTTCCTGTGAGGGTGGGGAGGAATAGAGCAGAGTAGAGCAGAGTAGAGCAGAGTAGAGTTCCCAGAGCAGCTGTGGCTGCCCCTGGATCCCTGGCAGTGTCCCAGGCCAGGTTGGACACTGGGGCTGGGAGCCCCTGGGACAGTGGAAGTGTCCCTGCCATGGTGGAGCTTTCAGGTCCCTTTCACTGCAGGTCACTCTATTATTCTGTGATAGCAATAATAATAGTAGTAACAATAGTAATAGTARTAATAATAATAATCCAAAGAACATAATAAAAAAATTCCCAAACCTCCTGAACCCCCATCCAGTGCTGCTGTCCTGGGAACCTTCATGGAGAAAAAGCAGATAATTYTTGAAGTCATGGCTGCTGAGACCGGCTCGTGTTGTGCTGGGATCCCCTTCTGTTCCTGACTCCTAGAAGGCAGGGAGCACCCACCACAGTCCTTGGAAGGAATATATCAGTAAATAATCCACACCTGGATCAGTAAATGATCACACTTGGTCCCACATCTGATTAAAGTTAATCTGCTCACATTGTAAAGTTCAAACACGTGGATGTGGCTGCCAGGTTGTCCTGGTTATACCAAAAARAGCTCAGCCCTTGGAAGAGGGGAACCCCAGCCCAGCCCAGCCCTTGCAGAGCTCTGTGGCTCTTTGGGCCAGGGGTCACATCTCTGGGCAATACTTTCTCCAGGTTTCACATAATTACCTGCACTCCTTAGAGGTGGAGAGGAGAAACTCGGGAGATCAAGSCTGGCACGAGGCTTTGCACATCTCCTGGCACACACAGCAGCCTGATCTGCAGAAGCATATTCATTATTTCACATTTTCCTCCTTCAAATGGTGGCACTGCTTGTTTCAGAAGCGGAGCTGACACTCTTCACTGCTCATCGCTACAGATGTTAGAGAGATTCTTTAATGTTGGAAGGAAACACAAACCTCCTAATGGAGATCTTGGCAGCTAAGTGAAAGGAAAATAGATTGTTTTAAAATATATTTATAGGTCTTTTAACACATATATACTCTGACAGTGATCTGGGAGTTTAAAAAGTCTATTATTAAATTTGTTTTAACACCTCTGTTTACAAAGTTTCATGTGCTGCTTTCATTGCCTGCTTCATGTGCTAAAATTCCAGGTTTTCCATTGGGTTTGGACAAACTTCAGCTTATTTTCATGGACCTCTTGGAAACTTTATCCCAAGTTAAAATAAACCCAGTGCTAGTSCTGGGTTTAACCCTTTGCCAYGAGATGAAGCCCASTGTTTACAGATCCAGAAAGGTCTTRGRTCTTCATTTACATTTCTGTCTGATAATTTGAAGGCTGTCTGTGGCACAGCAATCCCTGAGGTGGCCAGTAAATGATCCACACCTGCACCCTCACATCTGCTCAGCTTTAGTCTGCTCACATTGTGAAGTTCAAGCTCGTGGATGTGGCTGCCAGGTTGTCCTGGCTGTACCCAACCTTCATTCCCATTTCTGCCCTCTGCCAGGAGCCCCCAGGTAGRTGGGGACAGGATAAACCAGTTGTGAGGTTTTTTATGGCTTTCCCTCTACCACCAGGCACTGGCTGGGGTCAGGGACAGGAAACTTCACCCACATGTCTGGTTCCACGTGGAAATTCTGCTGCACTGGAATGGTGCCTTAGAAAATGCCAGGTTCTGAGGTGTCTTCCCATTGCAGAGGAGCTGACAGCCCCCATCAAACCCCTCTAAACGTGCCTTGGATTTCCCATGAATTATTCARTCTGCAAATAATTTATTAGGTGAATTTAACCCCCTTTTTCTGTTCACAGATTGCCCCTGAGCATCTTTCAGCTTTCTCTTTGAAATTATTAAGTGGGTATTTTTAATGAATAATTTTGAGGATCAGACTCTCCACGACACWGAACTGCTCAGATCTGTCTGAGGGGCCTCTGTGCTGCTGTTCAGGTGTGACAGGGCTGGGGGTTTGCCTCAGAAACCTCAAAAAAGGGTGAGGAGAGAGGTCAGAGCTTCAGCATTTCTGCTTCTCAGAGCTTGGGAGATGCCCCAGCCACAGCCCTGGGCTCCTGTGCTGCTCACCTGGGCATCCTGTCCTACATCTGCAGGGAGATGCAAACAGCTCTGGGGGTGTTGGACCCAAAACACAACCAGCAAAGTCCTTGGAGCACCCTTGGAATGCAGAAATGAAAATCAGGGTTTGTGCATTGGATCTGCACAGAACGGGGCCAGAACCATCTGCCAGAGGTGTCCCTGTCTGACAGGGGCATCAAAAACACAACTCTGAGCTGTCTCTTATACACATCTGCCAGAACCATCTGCCAGAGGTGTCCCTGTCTGACAGGGGCATCAAAAACACAACTCTGAGAGCCCATGGGAAACTCTGAGAGAGCAGCAGCTCTCCAAAATCCCAGGGAGGTCATGGAGCAGGTTTTGGGTTTGGGTTTGGGTTTGGTTTGGGTTTGGGATTGGAGTTGGGTTTGGTTTTGGGTTTGGGGTTGGGTTTGGGTTTGGGTTTGGTTTGGTTTTGGTTTTGGTTTTGGTTTTGGGTTTGGGTTTGGGGTTGGGTTTGGTGCCCTCCCAACTCATTCCATTCATTGGGAAATAAGAGCAGAGGGAAGATGGGGTGGGAAAGAGCAGCATCAAAAGTGCCAGCACCAGGAAAAGATAAAACCAAATCAGTATTCAAATTACATGCGTGTCTCAATTTTGCTTTGTTATTGTGTCACTATTTTGAAAAGCCCAAATTATGCTCATAAAAACTTAAGCTATCCATACATATGTATGAAAGTGCTGAGCTTCAGCGGGGCTGAGACAGACAAATCTGGGAGTGGGATTCTTTTCAGGCTGTGAGAAGCAAATAATAATCAAGTGTAGTTGAGTTGTGTGAGATATTGGGCCTGGAACCACCTCCTTTGTCTTGCTCTCCTCCAGGAGACAAGGAGCAGTCTGAAGGAATTTTGCTGTCCCAGCTGGGGACTGATTCCAGAGCCCAGGACAGTGGCCAGCTGAATTCAGTGGCTGGGCTGGGCTTTGCCAGCAGCCTGCTGCAGGAACTCGGGTTTGTCCTGACCCACGTGCCCCAGAGCTGGCCATGGAGCAGCTCCTGTAGGATGGCTGTGGCAAGTGGGAAATTCCAAACGTGTTCASTTGTGAATTTACAATGGATATGTAACATAAATAATAATAATGCTTTCTCCACAGGTGGAGGATTTCATCTTGAAGACACCTTTTTCTCCCCGTTGTTTTTTTTTTTTTTTTTTGAAAAAAACTCTCTCCTCTGCGAAAGGCAGAGGACTCACAACTTCTCCTCCTGCCTCAGAAGATCCATTTCTGTACTCACTTCCCACTGTTGGAAAGCCAGGGCTTGGGCCAGTCTGAGAGCTTTGACTCCCATTTGGAGAATTCAAGGAAAAGCAGCAGAAATCTATGAAATTATTAACAGCTTTGCTAAATGGACATATTTCACCACTTTGCCAAACTTTAGAGACTGAATTGTCTTGGGCTGCAGCCCCCAGGTTTGATTAGAGCCTTGTAAGATAAATATTCAATAATAACACCTGTAATAAAAATGGGGAACACAGTTCCACCCCTTCCTTCAGGAAAATTTTATCCCACTCAGTGATTGCAAAGTGGCCCCAATTCCAAGAGCTCAGCTTCCCTTCAGCATGTTTCTGGGGAAGATCAGAATATTCTCCCCTGTTCTGTGATGAATTAGCTRTGTTTGGTTGTATTTTTGAGGGGGGCAGGGGGAATTACCATATCACTATATGCACAAGAGATCAAATGTATGATTAAAAATATTTATAATACTGATGTGGAAAAGAATGATATGTTAAACAGATAAGCGTATAATAATGCATGTCTTACCCATAAAATTTAATTTATCCCTTGGGCAGGGCATAAACTTTGCTCAAGAACAACATGTTTTCCATCTATAGATTGCAGAGCTAAACTGCTTAATTTTACAGCAAATTGATCACTGCTGTAATATTTCAGGAGCAAAATGATCCTCAACAGTCAGTTCAGTTTCAAAAGCCCAAATTTATAGTTCTGCCTCTGATTTAGTGATAAGGTTTTTTAACATATTGGGCATTTCATCACTTTCTATCGGGAGTCAGCGTTGCACCAACAAAGAAATATTTTTTGAAATCAACAACAACAACAATAAAAAAAGGGCCATAAATAATATAGATCCAACTGACAGAAGAGTTTAATATTCCCTTCAGCCTGGGAGGAGATTACTCAGGTTCCTGTCCTTGTGCACACCCGTCCTGTACAGGGCACCTGCTGCTCTGCTCCCAAATCCCTTCCCAGCTGCYCASGAAACTATTCCACTCCTTTTCCCCAGTGGCCAAGCTTCATCCCACCCAGAGCACATAAAATTTAGTGGATCTAAAGTTACTTGACACTTTTGATATGTTTAAAATAAATGTAGAGGGATTTAATGATGTGAAAGTTCATGACTCAGTAAAGATTGCTCCCTCGCCGGGGTCTGAGGATAGACACCTATAAAATCAAATTATTATTATCACAGGAGCCAGGAGAAAAAAGTAGGCCCTGCTGAGCTCTATTCACAGAGTTTTTGCATTCATTATGCTCAGTCTAGTTATGAAACAAAGGGACCAGGTAGGCTGAAATCTCAGAAGGTTTYCTCAAGTAATTCTCTGCAGCAGCTCTTTGTGATTACTACAGTGAATTTTTAGAAATCCTATCCACGTGAAGAGGAACAAGAGACGTCTCCCTTGCCTCAGTGTGGCTGTGAGTGCTCATTCTTGAGCAGCACCCCCTTAATTAGGGACTCTGGCAAAGCGGAGATGAAGGCACGGATGGGSTTTGCTCTCGTGAACAGAGAATTCCTCTCCTCTGGCAGGAGAGACTGGAGCAGCCCCAGCCCAAGCTGTGTGTGATGCACAGGGCAGCGTTGGGGCTGAGTCCCTCTGGGTGTGGGGCTGAGGAGAGCAGCAGCCTCCCCAGCCCTGCTCAGCCCCTCAGCTGCCCTGTCCCTGCTGGGGCTGCTGGCAGAACCCTGGGCACATCTCTGCCCGGAGCAGCTCAGATGTGTGCACAAAACACCCCAGTGGCACTTSCAGCAGGACAGGGAGCTGCCCAGAGCTGCTCCTGCCTTCCTGCAGCATCTGCACACTCACCTGGACACAGCAACTGGGGCCCTTCCCTGGGCCTGSTGCTCCTTTGGAGCCCTTTCCAAATTATTCTGAATGGAAGGCAAAATAATAACTTATAAAATATAAAGCACAAGTGAGCCTTTTGACTTGTCTAGACAGTCTGGATCAGCTTTTCAAGGGAAAGTCCCTGATGCCAGAAGTCAGCCTGGTGTATGCAGATGGGTGGTTACTGCAGAGTGCATTTGCAGGCCCTGTCCCAGCCCAGCTGCCAGCTGGGCGTTCCAGCCTGAGCTGGGTTTTCCAGGCTCTCAGCACACAGCCCTGCAGCCAGAGTGCCAGAGGGGCTCAGCTGGGGGGTCCCAGCAGGGTGGGACCTGGGGGCACCTGGAAATGCTGGGCTTCCCTCTTTGACTGAGCAGAAACAGAGCCCTGCTGGAAATCACGGGTTTGTTGTGAGTAATGAACCACAGCACCTGCCCTGGGCTGCTCTGGGATGTGCTGTGAGCCTTACCTCTGTTCAGATTTGTTTTACCTCTGTTCATATCTGCTGATGCTGCTCAGTTCCCAGGGGATGAGGATCCCTCACCCCCATCCCCACCGGGAGCAGGAGGGAAACTGTCAGTCTCTCCCCAGATCAGAATCCCCACGGGCACTTCTGGCTGCTCACTGCACCTGAGAGACAGAAACCCCTGGGGTGTTTGGGGGGAATGTTGGGCTTGGACCCTCCAGGGCTGCCCTGCTCTGGTCCTGTTGGTTTCTGTGCCCTGCTCTGTGCCCTGTTGGGTCTCTGCCCTGCTCTGGCCCTGCTGGGTTTCTGTGCCCTGCTGGGTTTGGGTCTCTCTGCCCTGCTCTGGCCCTGTTGGTTTCTGTGCCCTGTTGGGTTTCTGTGCCCTGTTGGGTTTCTGTGCCCTTCTCTGGCCCTGTTGGGTTTCTGTGCCCTGCTGGGTTTCTCTGCCCTGCTCTGACCCTGTTGGTTTCTGTGCCCTGCTCTGTGCCCTGCTGGTCTCTGTGCCCTGCTCTGCCCTGTTGGTCTCTCTGCAGCAGGCACACACAGCCCTGCCTGGCTCCTCACCTCTGCATTTTCCCAGCAATTCCTTCTGATGCAGCTCCCACAGCACGCTCAGTCAGGGTTTGTGTTTGCTGCTGGGCCTCTCCTCCTGTCCTACATCTGTCAGTAACTTCTGCAGAGTCAGACTGTCTCCCCTGAAGAGTTTTCTCTTGTCATCACCTCTGAGCTCCACTCCAGTGGCTGCCCCTGCGAATTCCCTGCAAAAGCTGCTCAGCTTTGTGCCACCGGCAGGGCTGTGCCACCAGCAGGGCTGTGCCACCAGCAGGGCTGTGCCACCGGCAGGGCTGTGCCACCAGCAGGGCTGTGCCACCGGCAGGGCTGTGCCACCAGCAGGGCTGTGCCACCGGCAGGGCTGTGCCACCGGCAGGGCTGTGCCACCAGCAGGGCTGTGCTGGCTCTCCTCCAGCAGCTGCCTTTGGCACACCACACAAAACCTGCTCTCTGGACATAAAAACCACACCACTTCTTGGCTGATAGATCACACACATAAATACAAATATTAAAGTCTTAATTTGTTATTATCTGGTGGTGTGTGTGCTTTTGTGGAGATGTTCTTTGTTAAATATTGTAAATACCATAATTCTCCTCAAAACAAACACTTTCACTGCATTCTTTGCACATTTTTGTGCCCCTGCTTTTTCAGCTCTTGCAGAATTGTAACCCAGGACATTACAGAAGAGAGATTTCCATAGACACAAATGGAATTAAATGTCCAATTCAATCGACTTTTAATTGGAGCTGAACAACTAGAAAGCCTTTGAAGAACTCTGCTACACTGAACCTCTTAATTTACCCTGGACCTGGTTGTTGATGAAAATCCCARCTCCTCAGCTGGAGGGAGAAGTTTCTCTTTGCTCCAGTGGCCACATTATCATCCACAAATATCCAAGGAATTTGGTGTGAGTGCAGTTCATACCTGCTCTGATTTTGTACCTTATGGTCAAATAAGAGAGAAATGCAACTACAATGAGCAGGAAAATCAATCATTTAAAAATAATTCTTGTTTTAGCAAATAAGTTATTCTATGTTTCAGTCAAACACGATTTCCTATTGCCAAAAATCTYCCTGTTTTGTAGTGGAAATGGACAAATGGGGATGTTTTTTAGTTAAAGGAATATTCTTGAAGTTATTTCTTTAAATTATAGTTGTGCTCATTGGGACAGACCTTAACAAAATGCAATTGCTGRTTAAAATAATTACAGAAACTTGTATAAATTTCCCCAGTTCTTGTTGATACATATAAAGATAAATAAAAGACATCTTTATAGATCAGAAAGGCAAACATSCACCCCAAACCTGGTACCAGGGAGGAGTCAAAAAGAGAAGTCCAGTTTGCGTCTCTGAGAAGACAATTGGGATTTCAGAGATTCTGGCTCAKGTCATGGAGATGTGCTAAACCAAGGAGARCAGGAGCACCTTTTCCCCCGTTCTCTCTCCCTTTTCTCCCAGCCCTTGCCCTGGGTGTGTTTCTGTGCTGGGCAGGGCAGACCCTCCGGGCTGGCTGAGCTCTGCCCCTGCACACCAAATGCAGATTTCCCTCTCTGCCTCTGCATTGCACATCTCCTGCAGCAGATAAGGGCAGACAAATGCACTCTCACTGCCAAAGCCTCCCAGAGAGCTCTGGGGTGCAGAGGACATTTGGTGATGGTATCTGGAGCAGTTTGTCCCCGTGCACCTGGCAGGATTGATTGCTCTAGCAGGAATGATCCCTGATGGATGGCTGCTGGGCCTGGCCATCAGTTAGAAGTGAGGATGATAATTCAGTTTTACTGATGCCACTGAAAGGGGAAGTTAATCTATTAAATTGTTTAGGAGTTTTACAATTCCCCATGAAGTGTTTAAAGCAGAGCTTCTCCCCCTTTGCCACTGCCTGACCTGCTCTTCCCTCTCCTCCTGCTCTTTATCCATGGATTGACCTGCAGAGCCTGCAGGGAGCCAAGTGATCCTTCCCCTGCAGGCCAGGGGGGATCTCGTGCCCATCAGGAGTGATGGGAGCATTGGCTCTGGGGTTACAGGTTACAGGGGCTGGCAGTGGGAGCTGCTCGGGGTCACATCTAATGTCTGGGCTTGGCCAGCCCCTCTGTGGGGTCAGGGCTGGGCTCCCTGCCCTGGCACGTCCTGCTCTGCCTTCCCTGCTGCAGGCCTGCAGCGCATGTCCCTGTGCCCACCCAGAGCTGGGGGCCCACAGCTGCACCTCCTGCTCTTGCCCTTCCTGCTCCAGGCCCCTCTGCAGGGCATTCCCTGTGCCCACGCAGAGAGCTCCGCGCCCGGCAACGGGCTGGCACCCCTGCTTCGTGCCCTTCCTGCTCCGGGCCCTCAGGGCATTTCCCTGTTGCCCACGCAGAGCTGGGGGCCACAAGCTGGCACTCCTGCTTTGCCCTTCCCTGTGCCCACGCAGAGCTGGGGCACAGCTGGCACCTTCCTGCTCTGCCTTTCCCTGTGCCCACCCCAGAGCTGGGGGCACAAGGCTGGCACTCTGCCTCTGCCTTTCCCTGTGCCCCCCAAGGAAGTGCTGGGGGCACAGCTGGCACCTCCTGCTCTGCTTTCCTGTGCCCACCCAGAGCTGGGGCAACAGCTGCACCTCCTGCTCTGCTTCCCTTGCCCACTAGCAGGCTGGGGCACAGCTGGCACCTTCCTGCTCTGCCCCCCTCTGAGCCCTGAAGCTTCCTGCCCACCCAGAGCTGGGGCACAGCTGGCCACCTCCTGCTCTGCCCTTCCCTGTGCCCACCCAGAGCTGGGGGCACAGCTGCGCCACCTCCTCGCTCTGCCCTTCCCTGTGCCCACCCAGAGCTGGGGCACAGCTTGGCACCTCCTGCTCTGCCCTTCCCTGCTGCCACCCAGAAGCTGGGGGCACACTATGGCACTCTGGGGCTCTGGGTACAGCCCATGTGGGTCTGGCTCTCCTGCTCCTGGGATGGATCCATGGGGGGGTTGGGCTTGGAAGGGACCCTAAAAATCMYCTCACCCACCCCTGCCAATGCCAAATTAATATTTGTTGTGTACAAGCATATGCACATAAATATGGCAGGGCCACCTCCCACTTGGGCACTTGGGCACTGCCAGGGATCCAGGGGCAGCCACAGCTGCTCTGGGCACCTGTGCCAGGGCCTGCCCACCCTGCCAGGAAAGGATCCCCTCCTTGTCTCTGTTCTAACCCTCCTCTCTGTCCGTTTGAAGCCATTCCCTGTGTCCTGTCCCTCCATCCCTTGGAAATCCTCTCTCTCCATCTTTGCTCTTGGCTCCTCCAGGCCACACTGAGCTCAGCCCAGAGCTTCTCCTGTGCAGGTGAGCAATGCCAGCTCTGCTCCATCCCTCTGCCCATCCTGGAGCCCCTCTGGGCTCCCCCAGCAGCTCCAGCTGCTCCCAGTGCTGCCCTCCCAGTGTTCCCAGCACGGGGGCCAGAGCCCCACCAGTGCCCCAGCCCTGAGGGGACAGAGCAGGAGTGGCCTCCTGGGGACAGTTCCTGCCTGCAGTGATGCTCTGTGCCACCCCAAAGGCAAAGCCTGAGCAGAGCCAGCCCAGCCCAGCCTGATGAGGAGCRGGGACAGATGGAAATGAGAGGAAATTAGAATAAAAGAAATTAATATTTGACGTGTACAAGCATATGCACATAAATATAAATACATTTCTAGCTAAAATCAAATAGTTTTTCCCCAGAGTGAGGGAGCTGTAGCTGCTGCTTGGGTTGTGCTGTCACTCCTGGAGATGATTGCAGAGCCCCTCAAATTGCAGCACAGCCTTTTACCCACCCTGGTGCCACCCATCTTCCCTCTGTGTCAAATGTTCATTAGGGAGGTCTCTGAGAGCTCAGCAGAGGAAAAGGCTGGAAGACAGAATTATGATAATGGAGAGAGACAAAGGTACAGAAGAAAGGGAATGGATATTATCAGCRTGTTACATTTGTGTGCAAGGAGCCAGACAGGATTAAGCTGTTTTCAATAATGCAGCTGACAAGTGCAATGAAGAAAATTTGCCAGGGTTGGACTCCACCCCAAAGTCCCCAAT
>NDFG01000031.1:1631861-1644250 GCA_002167245.1 Sporophila hypoxantha
AAGAGAGGATTAAATTAATATTTGTTGTGTACAAGCATATGCACATAAATATGGCAGGGCCACCTCCCACTTGGGCACTTGGCCACTGCCAGGGATCCAGGGGCAGCCCAGCTGCTCTGGGCAACCTGTGCCAGGGCCTGCCCACCCTGCCCAGGAAAGGATCCCCTCCTTGTCTCCTGTTCTAACCCTCCTCTCTGTCAGTTAGAAGCCATTCCCTGTGTCCTGTCCCTCCGTCCCTTGGCAATCCTCTCTCTCCACCTTTGCTCTTGGCTCCTCCAGGCCACGCTGAGCTCAGCCCAGAGCTTCTCCTGTGCGGGTGAGCAGTGCCAGCTTCTGCTCCATCCCTCTGCCCATCCTGGAGCCCCTCTGGGCCCCCCCACAGCTCCAGCTGCCACCGAGCTCCTCTCCCAGTGTTCCCAGCACGGGGGCCAGAGCCCCACCAGTGCCCCAGCCCTGAGGGGACAGAGCAGGAAGTGGCCTCCTGGGGACAGTCCTGCTGCAGTGATGCTCTGTGCACCCCAAAGGCAAAGCCTGAGCAGAGCCAGCCCAGCCCAGCCTGATGAGGAGCGGGGACAGATGGAAATGAGAGGAAATTAGAATAAAAGAAATTAATATTTGACGGTACAAGCATATGCACATAAATATAAATACATTCTCAGCTAAAATCAAATAGTTTTTCCCCAGAGTGAGGGAGCTGTAGCTGCTGCTTGGGTTGTGCTGTCACTCCTGGAGATGATTGCAGAGCCCTCAAATTGCAGCACAGCCTTTTACCCACCCTGGTGGCCACCATCTTCCCCTCTGTGTCAAATGTTCATTAGGGAGGTCTCTGAGAGCTCAGCAGAGGAAAAGGCTGGAAGACAGAATTATGATAATGGAGAGAGACAAAGGTACAGAAGAAAGGGAATGGATATTATCAGCGTGTTACATTTGTGTGCAAGGAGCCAGACAGGATTAAGCTGTTTTTCAATAATGCAGCTGACAAGTGCAATGAAAGAAAATTTGCCAGGGGTTGGACTCCACCCCAAGTCCCGCCAATTTAGTCCATGTCTGACATCATGTGGCCAGGGCTGGATGCATCAGAAACTCACTTAGAGAACCATAAAATCCAGAATGGTTTGGGTTGGGAGGACCTGGAATCTCATCCCCTTCCATGGCAGGGACACCTCCCACAGCCGCCAGCCTGGACCCACCTTCCACATCCAGCTTGGATCCCACCTCCCACATCCCAGCTTGGATCCCACCTCCCACATCGCCAGCCTGGATCCCACCTTCTCCATTCCAGCCTGGATCCCACCTCCCACAGCCAGCCTGGATCCCATCTCCCACAGCCCAGCCTGGATCCCACCTTCCACCATCCCAGCTTGGATCTCATCTCCCACATCCCAGCTTGGATCCCATCTCCCACATCCCAGCCTGGATCCCACCTTCCACATCCTCACCTTGGATCCCACCTTCCAGAGCCCAGCCTGGATCCCACTTCCAGAACCCAGCCTGGATCGCCATCTCCCCACATCTCCTTGGATCCCACCTTCCACCATCCAGCCTGGGATCCGCACTTTCCAGAGCCCACCCTTGGATCCCACCTCCACATCCACCTCTGGATCCCACCTCCCACATCCCCAGCTTGGATCCCATCTCCACATCCAGCTTGGATCCCACCTTCCAGAGCCCAGCCAGGATCCCATCTCCACATCCCAGCTTGGATCCCACTCCACAGCCGAGCCTGGATCCCATCTCCCACATCCCAGCCTGGATCCGCACCTTCACCATCCCCAGCTTGGATCCCATCTCCCACACAGCCGCAGCCTGGATCCCATCTCCACATCCCTCGCCTTTCGGATCCTCATCTCCCACATCCAGCCTGGATCCCATCTCCACATCCCAGCCTGGATCCCAATCTCCCACATCCCAGGCCTGGATCCCATCTCCCACATCCCTGCCTGGATCCACCTTCCAGAGCCCAGCCTGGATCCCATCTCCCACATCCCAGCCTGGATCCCATCTCCCACATCCCAGCTCGTCCAGCCTGGCCTTGGCACTGCCAGGAGCAGGGGCAGCCCACAGCTGCTCTGCAGACCCAAGGCAACGAGCTCCCTGTGTGCAGCCAGTGAGAACTGCCAACTGAAAATCTCCCAGCAACAACCCCCACACTGCTCTGTGCCCCCTGGCTGGGCACAGAGAGGTTCCAGAGAAATAGGCACTGCCCTTGGAAATGAGGCAGAGAAACCCGAGCTGGCTGCTGGGGGTGGTGCAGTGAGGGGGGTCACTCACAGGGACACTGGTCACATGCCAGGCTCCCTCTGGGCACAGTTTGTGCTCCCTGGAGCTGGCCAGGCACTGCCAGCGCTGGGCTCAGCTACCACTGCCAGGGCAGGATTAGTCAATTTATAGAGATAGCTGGGGTGTTTTCTCTTGCCTGAAACAAGTTTTCAACTGGAAATTATTCAGTGTTTAAACCAAATTTATACCAATTATTCATTTATTTTAAACCAATTTCCTGTGTGGGAAAGGCATAAGTGTTTGCCAGGAGGATTTTTTTGAAGCTTCAAGGAGATTTTCTCTTCCAAAGCCAAGGCACAGAACCAATGGTAGGTTCAGTCACTCACCAGCTCTGGGGGTGTGAGCTCAGATGCCTCCCTGAGGTTGGTTGCTTGTTAAATTCACCTTTTGGAGGTCCTCCTGACACACGAGCAAAGAGACAGAGCAATGAAGTAGAAATCCCAATTTTTGGAGTATTTCCCAGTGCATTCTCTGTCCACTGTCCACCCCCTCACCCCAGCCCTGCTCACTGGGGACAGCGGGACACTGCCAAAATAGGAAATCAAGAGATTTCTGGCTGCTTCTGTGGCAGGTGAAGCAGGAACGTGGTGGCTGTGCTTCCCCTGGAGCAGGGCCAGGGGTGCTGATGGATGCAGGGGAGCTCAGTGGCACCTGAGCTGGCAAATCCCCTGCCCACCCCAAGCACTTGCCATGCAGCACGCCCCTGCTCCAGCTGCTCCCCACCCTCACTCTGCCCAGCTGAAAGGGGAATCACTGGGACTAACAGGAAAAATCAAGTGTTTGGGGAGCAGTTCCTGACCTTTGCAGCGGTGAAACCCGGGCATGGAGCTCCTGTGAGCTGGAAACCAGATAATCCTGCTCCCCTCCTGGGCATCTCTGAATTCCTGCCCCAGCAGGGGAATCCTTTAGATCTGGGCTTTCAACGTTGGTACAAGTCTTTTGGAACAAGGACTTTGCCTCTGAACTGCACTGAGGAAAAAGCAGGGGATCTTCAGGAAAGCATTTTTAAAGCACTGATAACAAAATCAGAGGGCAAAGCAACCTTTGCCTCAGAATCAAAAAATAGTGGGAAAATAAATACAAATGTCTAAAAACTCAATTTGAGCCCAAACCCTCAATTGCAGGCTTCCACATTACTCAGTGGAGGAGAAGGACTCAATGGAAATGCAATTTACTAAATCTATGGAAAAAAGGTGATTCAGGTAAAGTAAAACCCGCTGAGCGCAACTTTGCCCCAAACTGAGCAGAACCTTTCTTTACGTTTCAGAAAAGTTGGAGATTTTTTTCCTTAAGGCAGGATCCCAGGATCCAGGTGAGCTCTGACAACATCCCAGCAGGATCCAGGGGTGCTCTGGCACATCCCAGCAGGATCCAGGTGAGCTCTGGCAGCATCCCAGCAGGATCCAGGTTGAGCTCTGGCACATCCCAGCAGGATCCAGGTGAGCTCTGGCACATCCCACGCAGGATCCAGGTGAGCTCTGGAATCCCAGCAGGATCCAGGTTTGCTCTGGCACAGGTGCATTAGAGGGCAGCCCAGGCTGCTCCAGCCCAGCTCCTGTGCCCCTTTTCACCTCTCCTGGGCTCTGTGTGGGCAGGACAGACCCCATGAGCTCAGCTCTGCACAGGAGCGCCTCAGTGACAGCCTGGTTCCACGAGGAACATCCTGCAGGATAGTGAGATTTGGCTGTTTTGGGGAAAAAATACACACAGACACACACACTTTTACATTCTTCTGTCTTTTTTGTCAGGTCCAAAGAGGATGTGAGCTTGCTGAGTGCATCCTGAGCTGCCTGCCTGTTTCTCATGGTCTAAAATGCCATTTTCCCTGTGCTGCCCCAAGCGTGTGGATAGCACCCCCCAGCATGGCAAAACTGCAACTTCCTTCTGATGCTGGTGATTCAGAGAATGACACAAATGAATCACAGAGTGACACCAAATGAATCACACGAGTGACACAAATGATCTTGCCCCAAAGCTGCTCCTGGAGCAGCAGCAGGGGTCCCCTGCAGGGCCAGGGGTACCTGTGGGAGCTCAGGCTGGCCCTGCAGCCCTCTCTGAACCCCCAGATAAGGGCAGGGAGCTCTGGGGTGCTCAGTGCAAGGCAGGGGTACCTGTGGGAGCCTCAGCTGGGCCCTGCAGGACTCTCTGAACCCCAGATGGGCAGGGAGCTCTGGGGTGCTGCAGTGCAAGGCAGGGGTACTGTGGGAGCCACTCTCTGAACCCCAGACTGGGCAGGGAGCTCTGGGGTGCTGCAGTGCAAGGCAGGGACAGCAGGAGCACATCAGGAGGGGCTGGGTGTCTGCAGAGAGGAATCACACAGCCCCATCCCTCAGGCACATCCAGTGTGAGCTGCAAGTGAGAGAACAAGGGAAGGACACAGAGTTTCAGGCGTGCAGCTTCCAGAATTTAAGCATCACATGCCAGCAAAGGTGAATACGAGGCAGTTTTTAATTTCTTCCACCAAAAATGTTTTTCATTTCTTTTCCATTCCAACCGTGAAAGATGGAGAAGGAGTTTTTTGCTGAGCTTTCCCAGGCAGTGGGCTGGGCTGGGCTGGCTGTGCCTGGCCCAGCTCCAAGGACATGTGAGGAGCCATCCCTGGAGAGCAATCTCTGCTCCTCCAGGCCCTGTCACCCACCCCTGTGCAGCTGCTGCAGTTAACTTTAGGGCTGCAATTATTTTTTGCTGACTCTGTGGGCCTGAGCTTTTGCAGCAGAATTTCTCTAGAGGGCAGTCAGGACTCGGAGCTGCCTGGGAAATAAATAAATATATAAATAAATAAATATATATATATATATATCTCCTGTAGAAATGACAGATCATCTTTGCACAGCAGTAAAGGTTACAAGAGTGGGTGCACATGTTGCAGTGTAGGGTAGAACAGCTAAAAGCACATAAAGCAAACTGCACACTCTTCCTTCTCACAGCATCACCCAGGCTGAGGTTTCGTTGCACATTTGTATTTTGAGATTACTCAGAGTTCTGCTGGAGGAGAAAGGGCCTTCTGGTAGGGAAGGTTCACTTTGGGTTAGTGCAGGGCGTGGAAACAGGGAAACAAATTGGGAAAGAAATCAGGGTTCCAAATGGGAACCTTTGGCCTGGGCTGGACTCGCCTCCTGGGGCTCCAAACTGCTCCTTCCAGAAAGCTGAGCCACCAAGGGCAGAGCTGGGCCAAACCACAGCATTTCTGAGCATTCTCTGGCCCAAGGTTCCATCTGACCATGGAGAATGTTAGAATAGCCTCTGCAGTGCCTGCTGGGTTTTCGCAGAGCAGCAGAGACACGAGGGAACACCGAGGCTGCAAAGGTTTCGGAGCTCTCTTGGCCCTTCCCACATCATCTCTGCACTCCCCACGTGAACATGGGCAGTGAGGGCACCTCAGGAGAAGGAAACCTTCCACCAGGGACAGCCCAAACCCTGGCAGGAAAACAGGAGGGGAAGGAGAATGCCTTGGGAGGGGATAAGAGCCACTGGGAGCTGCTCTTGGGAGCTCCTGAGCACACCTGAGCCCCTAGGGCTGCTGTAACAGAAGGTGGGAAATCCTGGTTTGTTGTGAATCCATGCTCAGGCCCAGCTCTGCCCCTGAGGTGAGCCCCAGTTTCAGGGCAGGCCCTGAGCTCTGGGGCAAGCCTGGCTGCTGGAACAGAGGTGGGAAATCCTGGTTTGTCTGTAATCCCATGCTCAGGGCCCAGCTCTGCCACACAGAGGTGAGCCCCAGTTTTAGGGCAGCCCTGAGCTCTAGGGGACCCTGGCTGCTGAGCAAGAAGTGAGAATCCTGGTTTGTCTGTAATCCCATGCTCAGCGGCCCAGCTCTGCTCCCTGAGGTGAGCCCCAGTTCCAGGGGTGCTGGTTGGGCTGGCAGCAGCTGGGTGTCCCAGGTTTGGGGGGATTCTCCCCAGCCCTCTGAGCTCTGGCTGTGCCTGAGGCACAGAGAGGCCCTGCAGGAGCCTGAGCTGCAGCTGGGGACAAAGGCTCAACACACAGCCACAGCTGCCTGCTCAAAACCAGGCCTAAAATTGCCCACTGCAATGCTGTGTGACTGCCCTGAGCTGACACAAGCACCCTTTTGTTATCCTGGTGTACCAATCCATCAAATCGCTCATAAATTCTGGACATTGTTTATCAAGTGTAAGGCATGACAGAATTGCTGATTCCCTTTCCAGCCACCACTGTTTTTCCTGCCAGGGTTTTGGGCTGTCCTGTGATTAGGTTTCCCTCTCCTGAGAGTGGCTCACTGCCCATGTTCACCGTGGGAGTGCAGAGAGATTGACATGGGGAAGGGCAGAGAGCTCCGAAACCTTTGCAGCCTCGGGGTTCCCTCGTGTCTCTGCTGCTCTGGCGAAACCCAGCAGGCACTGCATTGAGCTATTCTCAACATCTGCCATGGGTCAGACTGGAACTTGGGCCAGAGAATGCTCAGAAATGCTGTGTTTGGCCCAGCTTTCTTTTTGGGCCCCCTTGGTGGCCTCCAGCTTTTTTTTTCTGGAAGGAGCCAGTTTGAGCCCCAGGAGCGAGTCCAGCCCAGCCCAAAGGTTCCCCATTTGGACCTCCTGATTCTATTTTTCCCAATCTCTCGCTTATCCCTGTTTCCACGCCCTGCCTAAACGCCAAAGTGCACCTTCCCTCACCAGAAGGGCCCTTTCTCCTCCCGAAGCAGAACTCTGAGTAATTCAAATACAAATGTGGCAACGAAACCGTACAGCCTGGTGATGCTGTGAGAAGGAAGAGCTGTGCAGTTTTGCTTTATGTGCTTTTAGCTGTTCTACGCCTAACTGCAACATGTGCACCCACTCTTGTAACCTTACTGCTGTGCAAAGATGATCTGTTCATCTTCTACCAGGAGATATATATATCATATATATTATTTATTTTATATACTTATTTATTCTCCAGGCAGCTTCCGAGTCCTGACTGCCCCTCTAGAGAAATTCTGCTGCAACAAGCTCCAGGCCCAACAGTCAGCAAAAAATAATTGCAGCCGCTAAACTTTAACTTGATCAAGCTGCACAGGGGTGGTGAACAGGGCCTGCGAGGAGCAGAGATCGCTCTCCAGGCGATGGCTCCTCACTGTCCTTGGGAGCTGGGCCAGGCACAAGCAGCCCAGCGCCAGGCCAGCTAGCCTGGGAAAGCTCAGCAAAAACTCCTTCTCCATCTTCGCACGGGTTGAAGTGGAAAAGAAAATGAAAACATTTTTGGTGAAGAATTAAAAACTGCCTCGTATTCACCTTTGCTGGAATGTGATGCTTAAATTCTGGAAAGCTGCACCGCCTGAGAACTCTGTGTCCTTTCCTCTGTTCTCTCATTGCAGCTCACACTGATGTGCCTGAGGATGGGGCTGTGATTCCCTCTCTGCAGACACCCAGCCGCCTCCCTGGATGTGCTCCTCGCTTGTCCCTGCTTGCATCTGGCAGGCACCCCAGAGCTGCCCTGCCCCAGTCTGGGCGTTCAGAAGGTGGCTCCCACAGGTACCCCTGCCTTGCAACTGCAGCACCCAGAGCTCCTGCCCGCATCTGGGGTTCAGAGAGTCCTGCAGGCCTAGCTGCAGCTCCCACAGGTACCCCTGCCTTGCACTGCCAGCAGCCCAGAGCTCCCTGCCCTGTACTGGGGTTCAGAGAGGGCTGCAGGGCCAGCTGAGCTCCCACAGCGTACCCCTGCCGGCTGCAGGGACCCCTTGCTGACTGCTGCCCAGGAGCAGCTTTGGGGCAAGATTCATTTGTGTCACTCTCTGTGATTCATTTTGGTGTCACTCTGTGATTCATTTGTGTCATTCTCTGAGATCACAGCATCAGAAGGAAGTGCCAGTTTTGCCATCGCTGGGGGTCTATTCCACACCTTGGGCAGCACAGGGAAAATGGCATTTTAGCCATGAGAAAAACGGGCAGGGCAGTGCAGGATGCACTCGCAGCAAGCTCACATCCTCTTGGACCTGACAAAAAAGAACAGAAGAATGTAAAATGTGTGTGTCCTGTGTGTATTTTTTCCGCCAAAACAGCCAAAATCTCACTATCCTGCAGGAGTGTTCGCCTCGTGGACCAGGCCTGTCACTGAGGCTCCTGTGCCAGAGCTGAGCTCATGGGGTCTGTCTGCCCACACAGAGCCAGGAGAGGTGAAAGGGGCACAGGAAAGCTGGGCTTGGAGCAGCCTGGCTCTGCCCTCTAATGGCACCTGTGCCCAGAGCAAACCTGGAGATCCTGCTGGATGTGCGCAGAGCTCAACCTGGATCCTGCTGGGATGTGCCAGAGCTCACCTGGATCCTGCTGGATGTGCCAGAGCTCACCTGGATCCTGCTGGATGTGCCAGAGCTCACCTGGATCCCTGCCTGGATGTGCCAGAAGCACCCCTGAGATGCCTGCTGGACTGTGTCAAGCTCACCCTGGATCCTGGATCCTGGCCTCAGGAAAAAATGCTCCCAACTTTTACTGAAACGTAAGAAAGGTTCTGCTACAGTTTGGGGCAAAGTTGCGCTCAGAGGTTTTACTTTACCTGAATCACCTTTTTTACCCCCAGATAGAATTTAGTAATTGTCATTTCATTGAGTCCTTCTCCTCCACTGAGTAATGTGGAAGCCTGCAATTGAGGGTTTGGGCTCAATTGAGTTCTTTAGACATTTGTATTCTATTTTCCCACTATTTTTGATCTGAGGCTAAAGGTTTGCTTTGCCCTACTGATTTTGTTATGCAGTGCTTAAAAAATCCTTGCTTCGAAGATCCCTGCTTTTTCCTCAAGTGCAGTTTCAGAGGCAAAGTCCCTTGTTCCAAAAGACTTGTACCACTAACGTGGAAAGCCGCAGATCTAAAGGATTCCCTGCCTGGCAGGAATTTCAGAGAATGCCCAGGAGGGGAGCAGGATTATCTGGTTCCAGCTCACAGGAGCTCCATGCCCAGGGGTTTCACCGGCTGCAAAGGTCAGGCAAACTGCTCCCCATAACACTGATTTTTCCCTGTTAGTCCCAGTGATTCCCTTTTGGAGCTGGGCAGAAGTGAGGGTGGGGAGCAGCTGGAGCAGGGGGTGCTGCTGGCAAGTGCTGGAGGTGGGCTAGGGGATTTGCAGCTCAGTGCACTGAGCTCTCCCTGCATCCATCAAGCAACCCCTGGCCTGCTCCAGGGGAAAGCACACGGCAGCCACGTTTCCTGCTTGCACCTGCCACAGAAGCAGCCAGAAATCTCTTGATTTTCCTTTTTGGCAGTGTCCCCTGTCCGCCAGTGAGCAGGGCTGGGGTTGGAGGGGTGGACAGTGGACAGAGAATGCACTGGAAACTACTCCAAAATTGCGATTTCTACTTATTGCTCTGTCTCTTTGCTGCTGTGTCAGGAGGAACCTCCACAAGGTGATTTTTACTTTAACAAGCAACCAACTCAGGAGGCATCTGAGCTCACACCACCGCAGAGCTGGTGAGTGACTGAATCCTACCATTGGTTCTGTGCCTTTGGCTTTGGAAGAGAAATGCTCCTTTGAAGCTCCAAAAAATCTCCTGCAAACCACTTATGGCTTCCACACACGGAAATTGGTTAAAATACATGAATAATTTGGTATAAATTGTGTTTAAAACACTGAATAATTTCCAAGTGAACAACTTGTTCAGGGCAAGAAAACACGCCAGCTAATCTCTATAAATTCGACCTAATCCTGGCCTGGGCAGTGGTAGCTGAGCCCAGCCTGGAGCAGTGTGCCCAGCCTTCCAGGGAGCACAAACTGGTGCCCAGAGGAGCCCTGGCTGTGAACCCAGTGTCCCTTGCTGACGTGACCCCCCGCACTGCCACCACCCCCAGCAGCCAGCTCGGTTTCTCTGCTGCATTTCCAAGGCAAGTGCGCATTTCTCTGGAACCTCTCTGGGCCCAGCAGGGGGCACAGAGCAGTGTGGGGGTGTGTTGCTGAGGAGATTTTGCAGTGGCAGTTCTCACTGGCTGCACACAGGGAGCTTCTGCCTTGGGTCTGCAGAGCAGCTGGGGCTGGCCCCTGCTCCTGGCAGTGCAAGGCCAGGCTGGACGAGCTGGGATGTGGGAGATGGGAATCCAGCTGGGATTGTGGAGCATGGGAATCCAGGCTGGGCCTGGAAGGTGGATCAGGCAGGGATGTGGGAGATGGGATCCAGGCGGGATGTGGGAAGATGGGCATCCAGGCTGGGATGTGGGGAGATGGGATGCCGCAGGCTGGGATGTGGAGATGGGCATCCAAGGAGGGATGTGGGAGATTCGGGATCGAGGGCCTGGGCTGTGGGAGATGGGATCCAGCTGGGATGGTGGAAGGTGGGATCCGCAGCTGGACATGTGGGAGAATGGGATCCAGGCTGGGTGTGGAAGGTGGGGATCGCAAGCTGGGATGTGGCAGAGATGGGATCCAGGCTGGGCTTGGAAGGTGGGATCCAAGCTGGGGATGGTGGGAGATGGGATCCACAGCGGAATGTGGGAGGTGGGATTCGCAAGGTGGATGTGGGCGGGTGCGGATCCAAGGTGGGCTCTGGAAAGTGGGCATCCAGGCTGGGATGGTGGAAGGTGGGATTCCAAGGAGGCGATGTGGGAGATGGGGATCCAGGCTGGGTTCTGGAGTGGGATCCAAGGCTGGCCTCCTGGCAAGGTGGGATCCAAGGTGGGATGTGGAAAGGTAGGGATCCCAGGCTGGGATGTGAAGATGGGAACTCCAAGCTGGGATGTGGGAGATGAGATCCAAGCTTGGATGGTGGAAAGGTGGGATCTCAGGCTGGCTGTGGGAGATGGGATCAGGCTGGGCTGTGGGAGGTGGGATCCAGGCTGGAATGGGGAAGGTGGGATCGCAGGCTGGGATGTGTGGGAGTGGGAATCCAAGCTGGGATGTGGGAGGTGGGATCCAAGCTGGGTGTGGAAGGTGCGGATCGCAGGCTGGGCTTCTGGAGGTGTCCCTGCCATGGAAGGGGATGAGATTCCAGGTCCTCCCGAACCCCAAACCATTCTGGGATTTTATGGTTCTTAAGTGAGTTTCTGAATGCATCCGCAGACCTGGCACCATGAATTGCAGACATGGACTAAATTTGGGGACTTTTTTAAGCACTGGTAACAAAATCAGAGGGCAAAGCAACCTTTGCCTCAGATCAAAAATAGTGGGAAAATAAATACAAATGTCTAAACAACTCAATTTGAGCCCAAACCCTCAATTGCAGGCTTCCACATTACTCCTGTCTCTTATACACATCTAGATGTGTATAAGAGACAGGTGCAATGAAGAAAATTTGCCAGGGTTGGACTCCACCCCAAAGTCCCCAATTTAGTCCATGTCTGACATCATGGGCCAGGGCTGGGATGCATCAGAAACTCACTTAGAGAACCATAAAATCCCAGAATGGTTTGGGTTGGGAGGACCTGGAATCTCATCCCCTTCCATGGCAGGGACACCTCCCACAGCCCAGCCTGGATCCCACCTTCCACATCCCAGCTTGGATCCCACCTCCCACATCCCAGCTTGGATCCCACCTCCCACATCCCAGCCTGGATCCCACCTTCCTCCATTCCAGCCTGGATCCCACCTCCCACAGCCCAGCCTGGATCCCATCTCCCACAGCCCAGCCTGGATCCCACCTTCCACCATCCCAGCTTGGATCTCATCTCCCACATCCCAGCTTGGATCCCATCTCCCACATCCCAGCCTGGATCCCACCTTCCACATCCCACCTTGGATCCCACCTTCCAGAGCCCAGCCTGGATCCCACCTTCCAGAACCCAGCCTGGATCCCATCTCCCACATCCCTCCTTGGATCCCACCTTCCACCATCCCAGCCTGGATCCCACTTTCCAGAGCCCACCTTGGATCCCACCTCCCACATCCCACCTTGGATCCCACCTCCCACATCCCAGCTTGGATCCCATCTCCCACATCCCAGCTTGGATCCCACCTTCCAGAGCCCAGCCTGGATCCCATCTCCCACATCCCAGCTTGGATCCCACCTCCCACAGCCCAGCCTGGATCCCATCTCCCACATCCCAGCCTGGATCCCACCTTCCACCATCCCAGCTTGGATCCCATCTCCCACAGCCCAGCCTGGATCCCATCTCCCACATCCCTCCTTGGATCCCATCTCCCACATCCCAGCCTGGATCCCATCTCCCACATCCCAGCCTGGATCCCATCTCCCACATCCC
>NDFG01000031.1:1658014-1669407 GCA_002167245.1 Sporophila hypoxantha
AAGCGACCAAGGCGCAATTTAAAAAATAAACAGCTGGTTCAAACAGAGAATTGGGATGTGAGGAACAATGTGAGAGCGGGCTAGATTTTATTGTAATATTGTGTTTTTAAGGAATACTAAATTTAGGATCTAAAGATGTTCATACTTGAATATATTTAAATAATTACTCTGTGAAATATTCATCCTACAATCTGTATTCTTGCTTTTCAGGTGTCTTAGCATCTCACAAATCTGTATTCCTGGCCTTAAAAAGTGTGTTTCTTGCCTGAAACAAATTTAAACAATAATGTAAGATGCCATGAAACTTGAAACCTCCTATGTCAAGTCAAGAGGAGACTCATCCCAGCTAATTCCTTCCACATTTGGAAGAGAGTTTGGGGCTTTTTGGCTCAGCTCCACCCATTCACCTGGGAGCCCTTGCATCTCCTCTGTGTCCTCCAGGCTGTGGAGGGACAAAGCTGTGGGATTTTAGCTGTGGCTTCACAGCTGGGTTTGGGCAGCCCCAGCTCCTTTCAGCCTCGTGCCCTGGCAGTTGTGCTGGTACAGGGCTTTGTGGCACCTCTCAGATGTGATCCTGTGCAAAACCCTCCCAGGTGATTCCCCACCCCTCAGTGCAGGACCCAGCAGCCATGGGCAAGGGGCTCCATGTAGGAAGGGCACCAGGGGAGGGTTCATAGCCCTGGGCAGGGGTTGAAGGCAGAACTGTGCCCTGGCTCATATAGGAATGGCTCCAGGGGAGGGTTCCTGCCCTGGGCAGGGACTGAAGGCAGAACTGTGCCCTGGCTCATACAGGAATGGCACCAGGGGTGGATTGCTGCCCTGGGCAAGGATTGAAGGCAGAACTCTCCCCATGCTCCATGTAGAAATGGCACCAGGGGAGGGTTCCTGCCCAGGGCAGGTGCTGAAGGCAGAACTGTGCCCTGGCTGACCCTGGGGTAGAACAGGGAATCTCCCAGGGTTCTCCCAGGACACGAAGCCCTGTGCCTTGGCTCTCTGTGGGGCACCAAAGTGACTCCTCCACAAAGAACCTGACACAACCCTGGCCCCTTTCCCCTGAGAGCTCCGTGCACATTTACACCCAAAGCACTCCAGGAACTTTCCCAGCCCTCTTAGGTTATTCAGTACAAGCAATAATGACAAATAGGAATAGAATTGCMCCTTCCAAAGAGGAATATCCACCCCAAACAGATCCATTTCACAGCACTGGCCCAGCAGGGATTGTGTTTGGGGTGCTCAGTGTAACTCAAGGCACACTGTGCCCAGGAAAAGCTTCAGTTAAGGGCTGGGATTTTAGGAAGGCTTTATTCCCCCAGTAAAAGCTCTGGTTAAGGGCTGGGATTTTAGGAAGGCCTTATTCCCCCAGTAAAAGCTCTGGCTAAGGGCTGGGATTTTAGGAAGGCTTTATTCCCCCAGTAAAAGCTCTGGTTAAGGGCTGGGATTTTAGGAAGGCTTTATTCCCCCAGGAAAAGCTCTGGTTAAGGGCTGGGATTTTAGGAAGGCTTTATTCCCCACAGGGGCACCATGGATCACACCCTGGGGCTCAGTGAAAGCTGAGCCCAGCCAGCACAGTGTCTTGGCTKTTAGCAGCTGGTGAGCAATCAGCCCAGCCTCAGTGGCACAGTTAAGCCAGCCTGGCCATACCCTGTGCTGCAGCTTTACAGCTCTCAGCCCACTCCATGGAGCAATTGTATGAAAACCAGGGCCTTGACACCCCTGCTTTGGACAGCAACAATCCCTGTTCTCAAGTTCCACTGGGCTTCACTCCAGCCAGAGCATTCCCAGAAAAACCATCAGTTTGTGAGAGCCCCAGGCCAGCAAAGAGCTCCTGGCATGGCCTGGGCTGGCGCAGGGGCACGGCCAGGCCCAGGAATGCAATCCAGCAGCTGGAGCTGCAGCACCAGCAGGGCACAGCTGCCTCTCCCCACCTCCTGTGCCTCAGCYCCCCGTGCAGAGCTGCAGAGGTGAGGGTTTGCACAGAGCACCTCCACACCTCTACGTGCAGAGCATTTCATGCCCAGTGCAATGAGAAGCATTTTCCTGGTCAGCAGAAAGCCTGTCTCTTATACACATCTAGATGTGTATAAGAGACAGGTGCTGGAGCCTGCTGCTGGCAGGGGCTGCAGGGGCACTCCCACAGAGAGGCTTTCCTGCAGMAATCCTGGTGTGGCTCTGGAGRTGGATTKCACTTCAGAAAAGCTCTGCAAGGGACRGGGATGCCAGGGAAGGYGTAACTTCAGCTCCAGGCTGCCAGACCTCCATGCTGGAAAAGGGGGGACCTGGAAAAGGGGGGACCTTCTCAGAGGCTGCAGTGGGGCAGGGCTGGGGGCAGCCAGRGCCCAGGGCCGCTGCAGGGAGCAGGAGCAGGAGGCTGCCTGATCTCACAGTACCTGCAGGGAGCTGTGTGCCAGCATCCAGCCTGGTGATTCATGAGCTGCTCGTCAGGAGCTGTTAAATATCTGCTTTTTGCCAACCTCACTGCTTCAGTCTGCCAAAGATACTGGAGAAACGGTCACTGGAAAAAATTTATAGTTTCTCTGGGGAAAACAAAAGCTTTTTGTGGCATAATGCAAAATCATAAATTAAAACTTTTTTTTTAAATTAAGAAGTTACATCATGTTTTGATGTAATGTGATGTGGCAGGTCATGGTTTTAATTTTAATACGCTTAAAAAAGAGAGAGCGATGGAGATTTGGGAGTATAAATATTGTTCCTGAACCTGCAGCCTCTCTTGGTGGAGGCTGGCAAGGCAGGCTCACCTCTGCCATCTGGGTTCAGGCCTCATTTCAGGAGAACAGCCTGAACTGACTTCTGGAGGGAGCAGCAGCAGTTAATGAACTGAACTTGTGCTGCACACACCTTCCAGGGGATTGCATTAGCCCTTCTGTGCTGTTTGCCATCCCCAGGTAYTGCTGAGCTTTAAAAACCTCATCGTGCCCAGCTGACCTCGCTGGGAATCTCCTGCACTTGCAGTGTGTGAAATCCCCCCAGGGCTGGGTTCCAGCAGGGTTCCAGGGCTGGGTTCCAGCAGGGTTCCAGGGCTGGGTTCCAGCAGGGTTCCAGGGCTGGGTTCCCCACAGACAGTGTCCCAGCTGCAGGAGCAGTGCAGGGCTCCCAGAGCCCCTCCCAGGAGCTGCTCCTCCCTCTCAGGGGTCCCTGGGGCTCRGAGCTGAGCCCATCCTGCTGCTCTCCCTGGCACACTCGGGATTTTTGGCACTGTGAGGTCGTGGCACAGAGCAGAATTCACAGATCTTTAAACTGATGGGAGCTCTCAGCAGTCTAGGACTGTAAATAGGTACAGAAAAGTTCACCTGATGGTCAGTGGAACTGGGTCCTCTTTCTTTTCCAGGAGAAAAAAATAAAGTCTTGTTAATTCATGATAAAGGGCACAAAAGGGGTATCAGCCTTCATTTCAGCCTTTGGTCACTGCCATGAGAAATGGAAAGGGTCGGGCACRTTGCAGGGCCAAACAGAGGGGAAACAATCCCCTGCTCAGCATTTCCCACCCCAAATCTGCTTCGTTTCCCCTTCAGCGGCATGGTGTTTATTCAGGCAAYGATTCACAGTTGTGACACAGCGTTCCTGGGCAGGAGCATTGCCCTCCTCCCTGCCTGGCTGTGGCTGCTGAGGGGTGCTGGAGCTGCCCCTGCCTCCCTGGGCCTGGGCATGCAGCGAGGGGTGAGKGCTGTGAGCAGCAGCCCCTCACCCTCTGCCCAGCCCGGGCAAACTGGGGCTCTGCAGGGCACCCGCCTTCCATTCTCTAACTGATTTCTCTTTCCACTCCTCATTTCTTTTCCTGATAGCTCATTTCCCCCATTCTGCCTCTCATTTTGATATTTTTAATCCCATTCAGCAGAGGGACAAGGGTGACCCGTGGTCCCCATAAGTGACACGCAGTGTGTGGCTTGAGTGACAGGGGGTACCATTAGAACCAGCAGCCCTCCSTGACAGGGACTGTCCCTGTTAACATCTCTGTGCTCTGGGCTGCGGGTYTGATCTCCCAGAGCTGTAAATTGTGAGTGACTCCATCAAAGTCAGAGGCATTCCTGCAGTGCTGACACGGGGTCAGCTGGGAGTGAGCKCTCAGCATTTCACACGTCTGGCTGGGTGCTGCTGCCCCCTCTGCCACCCCTGGGGCTGTGCTGGCACTCAGCTGGCACAGCACCTGCTGGCACTCAGCTTCTCCCTGCCTGGGCTCTGCAGGGTCAGGCTCACGCTGCCATTGCAGCCTGGCTGGGGGGGCAGAACCCTGCAATGCTCTATTGGAAATCATATCAATGCCAAAACACAATAAAAGCCAACCAAAAACATCTGAAATCATTTTCTCTGTGTACACAGAGTGTGTTTCCTTGGGGTAAAACTGATCTTCCAGAGTTCAAGTGGAAAGTAAACTACTGCAGGCAGAGAAAGTTCAGCAGAATTGGCTGAGAACAAGAGGCCAAGATTAAACAKCTCCAGAGGTAACCTGTGAGGAGGAAAATGGTTTTGCCTTCAGTTGCACAGTTTTACACCCCTGTTGTATGACTGGCTCTGTGCTGGTAATTTCTCTGCATTAAAGAAAGCCATGAATGTTCTGGGGGAGGCTGAACTCTTGGGAGAGGCTCCGTGGGAAGGGGGGAAGAATGCAGAGTTTTGATTCATGCCAGGAGGAATGTGCTCACTGGGAACAGAGTTTACAAAACTCGTTTCAGGAGGTACCAAAGCACAGAGAGATCAAAACCTGCATGATCASACTAACTTGGGAAACAGAGCAAGGAGCTGCAGGAATGGGTATGTAGGGAAAGTGGGGAGGGTCAGAGGTGGAGGAGCCCTTGAATCTCTTTGCAACTGGGAGAAAACAGAAGAAAGATTTTCAAGAACTCCATACTTTGTATTCTCTTAGATAATGAGAACATAAAACGCCTGGTTTTCATCTTTTTTACACTTATGTAAAATTAGGATCAACTCACCAAGTTAATGGAGTTACATAGGTTTAAATCTGGCACAAGTGAGATAAGAGGCAGGCCTGTCAGTTCATTAAGGACTTCATTAACTGTGACTGCAGTATCTCACAGAGCCCGTGYTCCTGCAAATAAAAACATGCATTGGGGCCACAGGAGGGGATCCTGCACGTCCTGGGCTGGGGCTGCTCCACGGGCAGCTGCCCATCCCGAGGCTGGAGGCACAGGGCCCTGGATGGTGGCACTGGGGATGGGCAATTTGTGTTTGCCCAGCCCCAGGAGCGGCCCTGCAGCAGGGTGGGTGCACACAGGGAGCCTCTGACCTGCCWCTGCTGACAAACAGCMCAGCAGGGCTGCACACACACAGCAGCTGCCACCTAATTCAGCTTCCTCAGGACTCCTTGGCTGGCAAAACTCTCCTGTTTRTGTTTATCTCAGATGTAAGTTAAATATAAAACTTCATTCCACTGTTCTGTGCTTTCTGCTGAGGGATTGCTGATGGTCTCGTGATGCTTCTCAACCCACTCTGTGCCAATTTGACTCGAACATCAAGAGAAATGTGTATTAAAAACCATCCACGAGAAGGATGGGAATAACAAAGCAATGARCAGCTCCCTCACGAAGTTTATTCCCTTCAGGATTGAAGGGCTCCATCATTTCAGCTTTGCTCTTTGGTCACTGGGAAATGCTGCAAGTATCCCATGTCCCACACAGGGCAGCTGTGAACAACTGCAAAGTTTTTTGTTTAAGTTATAGGTCAAGCAGCAATTTCCCAGCACAGCCCCTAATGAAAGCAAAGATTTTCTTCCTTTTAAGCACACATCAGACCAATCTAATTTACTGGGGAGAAAATTCACTTTAGTGCAGAAGGACAATCCAGACGTATACACCACTTAGGCTCTTGTTAAGTGAAAATTGGGATAAGTGGTACTAAGTGGATGCATAGATCTTAAGCTTGTCCTCTTCAATAGGGTGAATTTTACCCTTAACAAGAAGTGTAAGTGGAGCATCAGTGTTGTCTGGGTTCTTCTGAGGATCATTAGCACACAGCTGAGTTTCCCCATAAAGATGCAGCACGAAATGGGAATTAATTGAGCTGTTTTAGTAGTTATGTACTTCCTGCTTTTTGCTTCTTACTTGTAAACTGTGAACTCTATTATGTCTTGCCCAAATTATGTTGGGSAAAAAAGGTTTTGAATTAATTTCTATCAATCCTTCCTGGGATTTCCTCRTGCATTTCTACTCCATTTCTGCTATTTGTTCTGCTGGAAATTTACCATATCACAAGGAAATCCTGCAGACACTTAATTTAGCCTTGGAGTGCCTTGCTGGGTTTGTCCTTGAGAAGTTCTGCTCGGAATGCAGCGAGGCAAGCTCAGATATGCAGATGGGATCTGGGCCCTCCAAACAAACTCCACAGCCACAGCCCAGCCACCAGGGAAGGGCTGATGGCAACCTCAGCCTGGGCAAACTCAAACTGGGCCTGAGGGAGCTCCAGAGGGGCTGGGCTGAGTTTGTCCTTCCTTTAGCCAGCACCAGCAGGCACAGAAAGGCTGAATCCTCCATTCCTAGGGAACCTGAGCGTGGTGTCCAGGCTGGTGTGGCTCTGGAGATGGATTTCACTTCCAGAAAAGCTCTGCAAGGGACAGGGATGCCAGGGAAGGTGTAACTTCAGCTCCAGGCTGCCAGACCTCCATGCTGGAAAAGGGGGGACCTGGAAAAGGGGGGACCTTCTCAGTGTCCACCACTCCTGACAGGAGGGTGCAGCCCCCACGTGGGGATCAGGCTCTTCTGCCACGTCCCAGCTGAAGGGATGGAGAGGAAATTGGTTTCAGTTGCACCAGGGGAGGTTCAGATTAGATATTAGAATTATTTTTGGCACTGCAGGAGTGGTCAGGCATTGGAATGGGCTGCCCAGGGAGGTGGTGGAATCCCCAGCTCTGGCAGTGTTCAAGTGGCATGTGGATGTGGCACTTGGGGACAGGTTAAGGGTGGTGGTGGAGCGGGCTGGTGGTGGGGCTGGGTGACCTGAGGGTCTGTGGGGACAGGTTAAGGGTGGTGGAGCTGGGTTGGTGGAGCTGGGTGACCTGAGGGTCTGTGGGGACAGGTGAGGGGTGGTGGTGGAAGCTGGGTTGGTGGAGCTGGTGACCTGAGGGGTCTGTGGGACAGGTTAAGGGTGGTGGAGCTGGGTTGGTGGAGCTGGGTGACCTGAGGGTCTCTGGGGACAGGTTAAGGGTGGTGGTGGAGCTGGGTTGGTGGGACTGGGTGATCTGAGGGTCTCTGGGGACAGGTTAAGGGTGGTGGTGGAGCTGGGCTGGTGGTGGGGCTGGGTGACCTGAGGGTCTGTGGGGACAGGTTAAGGGTGGTGGTGGAGCTGGGTTGGTGGGACTGGGTGATCTGAGGGTCTCTGGGGACAGGTTAAGGGTGGTGGTGGAGCTGGGCTGGTGGTGGGGCTGGGTGACCTGAGGGTCTCTGGGACAGGTTAAGGTGGTGGAGCTGGGCTGATGGTGGGGCTGGGTGATCTGAGGGTCTCTGGGACAGGTGAGGGGAGGTGGTAGAGCTGGGCTGGTGGCGGTGGGTGACCTGAGGGTCTCTCCCAGCCCTTGCTGACTCTGTGTTCTGTGCCAGCTGGGCCTCTCTGCTCTGCTCTGCTCTGCTCTGCCGCGTCCGGTGGCAGTTCTGGCTCCCAGGGATGGTCACTGCCATCACTCCCTGCCCAGCTCCTCCTCAGGGGCTGAGAATGGACAATCCTGCTCTGTCTGAGCAGCCACTTGAGACAATTTCATCAGATGCTCCAAGCAGGTGGCCTGAATTGCTAATAGCACTTGGAAGATTCCCTTTTCCTGCTRTGCCTTTTTCCCACTTGACCCCAAATCAATCTTCTGGCTGGTTCAAAAAGCCCCAGGGTCCCAGGGGAATGAGCTGACACCTGGGTGTGAGAGCTGGTGCCTCTGGCTGGTGGCCCTGATGCCATTTCAGTGCTGTCCATCAGGGGAACGTCCCTGCCACAGACTGGGTTACCTTGGCTGCAGTGACTCATCATTTTCCCACAATTAAAGTTTTGAGCTCTAATGCAAAGCAGACTTATCTGCTTTGACAGGACAGTACAGAATAAACAGAAAAGACTAAATTTGTATTGGCAGCTACCACTGCGCTGCAGTTATGAGTAATCCAGCACAACCAGAAAGGACACCAGGAAATCAAAATAGACTCCAGTGGCTGGAGAGCCAAAGAGAACCCAGAGCTGCTGGTCCCCAGGAGCTGCCTGGTTAGAGCTGTACCAAGACACTGGATGGGAACAGCAGCAATAAATGTTTCCAGGATTTCTCTCCCATCTRTATATCTCCATAAATTGTTATTTAAATAATTTCTTGTCTTTTTTATTTCTTAAACCAAAATGGCACAGTGGTTGATTTTTCTGTCTGCTATGAAGAGTGAGTGAAAAAACCTCTCCTCACAAAGCGACCAGCACTCAAACACAGCAATTCCCTCCACCCTGTGCCCTCCTGCACTCAGAGCAGCATCTCCCACAGAGGCTCCCAGCTGCCCAGTTCCCACCAAACTGGGACCCTGGCAGGGGCTGCAGCCACCCAGCCCCAGCAGAGGAAGCTGCACCCTCCAGGAGGCTCCCGAAACCATCCCTCCCCTCGCTGCTTTCCAGGCAGGTTCCATTGGTTCTGGCCACGTGCTAAAGGCAATTAATTACCTGCTGGCACAGGTGGGGACACCTGCCAGCCCTGGAAGTGTTTGTGGAAGAGGAGGGGACTCAATTTGTACACAAAACATTGGGTTCAGTCTTACCTTGGAGACCTTGGTTTGCAGATTCATGAACTCAGGAGCTGCTCTGAGAAAAGGCCTGAGCAGGATCCAGCTGGGTTTGGTTCCCCCAGCCCCTGTGCCCAGTGCTGCTGCATGGCCCAGTCAGGAACTCTGGGAATGAGGAAAACACGGAATTTCTTATTACATTTATATCACTGATTCCAAWTTTACATGTGCAATTAGTGCATCTGCACATGCAGATCAATAACAAACATGTTCAGATRAACAGAACTTGCTGGCTCGTGTTTCAGCAAATTAGGACATGATTACACACAGTCAAAAATCTGGATCCTGAACCTTTGTACACTTCTGTTGTGATATTTTGTAATTGCTAATTGCAACAGTATCTGTGCAGGGCATGTAATTCAACATGACAAGTGTTTTTAGCAGCAGGTGAATAAGAGAAGTTATTGAAACAGCAAAATTATTGCCAACATTGAGGAAATTAGATAAAAATGCAAGGTCCAAAGAGCCTCATTCATATCAGATCTAACACAAGCTGGAGTAAACACAGAGAATTGTTAACTTTACATGCCAATAAATTATTTAAATAGTTTATAAGGAAACAGTGGCTTGGCACAGTTCTGACTTTTCAGCATCATAAACAGAGTAGTAATACTACACAGCTCWACTCATATATTTATATTTTGGACTGCTCACCTCTTGTGTTCTGTGTGTAAATTGGAAAGCCTKGGACATTAATAYAGCAGACACAAATTCCTCCTTTAACAGCTCCCAGCCCATGGGGGAGCAGAAGCTCTTTTGCTACAAGTGAAATCTGCTTTTTCCATCCAGTGAGTTTTGGTCCTTCAGCAATGCTTGGCATAATTTATTCCAAAGTACCACGAGCCCCACCTTGCACTGCTCCCTCCAGGGATGTGGTGCTGGAGAGGGCTGTGAGTGGCTGTTTGGGAATTCCAGTTCAAGCTGTGTGTGTGCCCTGGAAGCTTTGGGAGCTGCTGGTGGTGCCCAGGGCTGCTGGTGGTGCCAAGGGCACCAGGGCACCTGCAGGAAATGGTCCTGCTTCTGTGCCAGGGATTYCTTGGACTGCTTCCCTTTTAATTCATCTTTAAATGCCAGGCATCAAGGATGTGATATCCTTCMTGAGGAGGGCAGGAGCACTGTGCCTTTCCCTTGCCTTCCAGCCTGAAGTGAAGGCTGCTGGGTGTCCTGCAGGAGCCCTGTGAGCACGTCTGATGGAACAGAWCTGGGATGTGGCCACGTCCTGCAGCACCTGTGCCTTCAGATTCACTTCTCAGACAGCTGCAAAGGGATCAGTTTTGGCTTYCACAGGCCAGAAAGTGCACTCTCCATCCAGTCCTGCAGCCAGGATGAGRAGCAGCACAGACTCTCCATGTCCAGCTGCAAGTTCTGCCTTTCTTTGTGGCAACTTTGCTGTGAAAACAAGGGAATCACCAAGCACAAGAGAAAAGGAWTAATCTGACAGGTCTCTCTTAGCTAAGTTTTAATACCACTGGATGCTGCAAACCTGTTATCCCATGAATCTCCCTGGCAGAGTGAGCCCTGCCTGGGAGGCTGGGGCAGCCTGGGGCTCTGTGCCCTGTCCTGCTGGAGCACCTGCAGCCTTTGGGAGCTGCTTCAGCAGCATCTCACAGCCCGTGCCTCCTTCCCTAACCCTCTGCCCTCTTTGCCACAAGCAGTTTGAGCTGAGCTGTTGGCACACACATTTCCTGAAGAACACTGTGCATTACTGAGGCTTCTCTGTGCCTGTCCATAGGTATGGCACTTTCCCTGGGTGCCTGTGCATTTTAACTGAGCTGCTCTGTGCTGTCCGTAGCTATGGACATTTCCTGTGGTGGCCTGTGCAATTTACTGAGCTCTCCTGTGCTGTCCATGCTAATGGACTTTCCTTGAGAGCCCTGCTCTGTGCCTGTCCAAGCTATGGAATCGCTGAGTGTGTCTGCTGCCATGCTAGGATCCTGGGTGCTGGCATTTACGAGGTTCTCTGGCGCTGTCATAAGGTAATAGGACATTTCCTGAAGTGACCTGCTCTGATGCCTGTCACATAGCTATGGCACATCTTCCTGAGAGCCTGTGCTTCTGCTCCTGCTGCATCTTGGCATTTGGTGCGATTCTTGTAGGCTCTCTCTGGTGCCTGGTCCGACAGAAGCTCATTGGACATTTTCTGGGCTGCCTGTGCATATATCTAGAGCTCTCTGTGCTGATCCCAGGTCAGCTATGGACATTTCCTGGGAGCCTGTGCATTATTTAACATGGAGGCCTTACTCTGTGCCTGTTCCAAAGCTATGGGAGCACTCTCCCTGGATGCCTTGGTGTGCATTTACTGAGCTGCTGCTGTGCCTGTCCATAGCGCTATGGCATCTTCCCTGAGAGCATGCCTGTGCCTCCATTAGTAGAACATCTGAGGCTGGCTACTGAGTTTGTGCCTGTCCATCAGCTATGGACAGTTTCCTTGGTGCCTGTGTTTATGACTCTCTGTGAACTGCTAGGAGGTGTCACTGGTTCGCTGTGCCTGTCATAGCTATGGACATTTCCTGGGGCCTTGTGCATTTACTGAGCTTCTCTGTGCCTGCCATAGTATGGACATGGCAGTTTTATCTATGAACTGATCACCAGCACACGAGCAGGGAGCCAACACCAAGAATCAGCTCAAAG
>NDFG01000031.1:1669486-1746190 GCA_002167245.1 Sporophila hypoxantha
CAGCATTTCTAAACCAGCACCACAGCCCCACGGCCTTCCCACTTCTGCTTTCACTTTAAGATTCTTTCTTAATAAGGAATAATGAACACCAACACCCAGTTATTCACTAAAGCAAAGCATATAAGCAATTAAATTAAATTAAATTAGCACAGCCAAGCAAACAAAGCAGTAATCATTCAAGTCCTCTATTTAGGCTGCAGCCATAGTGATAGACTGAAGAATAACAACACATTCCAGTAAAGACAATTACTATCAAATTTTTATTTTTCGAGAATCTCAAACACTGAGTAAATACTAATTTTTGTCACAAAAGGTTCCTTTTAAATCGTCTTTCCCTCTCACTTCAAAATGTGACAAATCCCAGACAGAGCTGGTCTTTTAAAAGCCTCATTTTACAGGAGTATATTCAGCATTATCTTCTCCACACAGTTTGAGCTCCTATCCTCCTGGGAGGCTCCACCACTTTCCTTGAATGTACTAAAACAAGGATTGGCCAGTCCAGAACTGTAAAGGATGAAGGTATTACAGAATAGTCTTGGGTCAAGAATTATTATTGCTAGAGGCCTCCAAAATCTAGTTATGGGTTTCAGCAAACCCTGTGGGCTCTTATGATAATGCTTTTCTACAGTATTATTGTTATATGGCACTAAATCAGTCAGATTCATGAGCAACAAGAGGTCAATGTCTGATTGAAATTCATAAGGTCAAAAAGGAAACTAAAAATCAATTTATAAGATATGAAGATTTAGGTTCAAACTATATCCATGAGCAATAAAATTTCACATCCATAAATGTAAGAAATCAGTTATTAAACTTGAGGGGGGGAAGAAGACTTATTAAGTTTTACACACACATAAGGCAGCTAACACATAATTTTATCAGACATTACTGAAATCCTATGTGTAATATAAGAGATGATGGGCTAAAATGCTAAATGGTTTAGCACTAAATTATTAAGTGATGTATCCCTGAGGTATTAAAAAAGATAAGAAATGCAGAGCAGGTGTCTCTCCCACCAACTCTTGATCACCAGTTTAAGTGCATATTGATAACAAATGCACTTTAGAGGCAAAATAGTATTAGTAATATTTTTGCAGTGTGAAAGCCTCATGTCAGAATAACTAAAAGCTTCTACCTGACAAAGAAATGTTCATATATATTACACACACACACACATATATATATGTGTGTGTATATATATATAATCATGTAAAGTTTTAGCTCCCTGTGGAACAGAAATGAAGCTCCAGTGCAGTGGAGCTGGTTTGGTACTTACACATGAGTAAATAATGGAGGGGAAATAACAACTCCACCACATTGAGAAGGAGAATTATAGCAAGGACTCTTACCTGGGCTGAAATGAAAATGCATTTCTATTAAAATTACAGATTAATGGAGATTCCCGGAAGCCAAAAGGTATAAAAATGGAACACTGCAGACAAATGTGGTTGTTTCAAGCCTAGCCTGTTGATTCCACAAGAACTCTTTTYTCCCTTGCTAATAATTTTCCAGTTGTTCCCCCTTTGGATTGGTGATTGCTGCCCAGAATTGGTATTTTGGTCYCTTGGTGCATGCAGCCTTGAAGGCAGACTGAACCAGCCAGACACTGAACTTCTGCTGCTTCAAACTTCCTTGTTTTCCCTGTTGGAACAACCCACGTGTGTGTCCCTCTGCAGGCCAGGTCCTTCTGCCATCCCTATCCACAGGGACAGGGATTCATCCATGCCAATTTCCCCTATTTAGGGATTCAGTCCACCCAATCCTTTTCAGGGATTCATTCCATCCCACACTTTCCCAGGGATTCAATCCATCCAATCCCTTCCCAGGGATTCCATCCATCCAATTCATATTTTAGGGATTCAATCCATCCAATCCCCTTCCCAGGGATTCCATCCATCCCACACTTTCCCAGGGATTCAATCCGTCCAATTCCTATTTTAGGGATTCAATCCATCCAGTCCCTCTTTTAGGGATTCAATCCATCCAATCCCTTCCCAGGGATTCAATCCATCCAATTCATATTTTAGGGATTCAGTCCATCCAGTCCCTCTCCCAGGGATTCCATCCATCCCACACTTTCCCAGGGATGCTGTGCCTGGACTCTGCTCCAGGACTCCTTGGCAATCACTTCCTATCCTTCACCAGAGGTTTATTTTGSAGTCCCAGTGTTGGGATTTGCTCTCATTGCCATTCCCTCAGCAGCACCAGGCTGGGCAGAGCAGCCTGCACTTGCTCCCCTCTGCTGAAGGAGGTTTTGGTTTATCCCCTTCTCCCTTATCCTCCCCTTACTCCCACCGCCCAGCTGCTCAGCTCCAGCTGTTTGCCTGGTGATGAATTTTATCTTTTTATCAGATATTCACTCCTGCATCTTCTCCTGCCCTGRTCTTGTGAGGAAACCTGGTGAGGCTGAGGCCAAGGGAGTCACAGAATCAGAACTGCTCAGGCTGGAAGGTCCCTGTAGGGATTGAGTGGATCCCTGGGGCACTTCCCAAATTGCAGGAATGGCCAGCATGACATCATKGCTGGGATACAGGATGTGTTTAAAACAATTATGTAAAATTACAGCAAGTGGTGATTTTAGATTTTTCTCCTTTTTTTTCTCYCTACATAAGCAAACTGCCCTGACTTAATTACTTGTTAATATAATAAGCAACCAAAAAAAAAAAAAATCAGGTTTTACAATGAAAAAGAACCATTCTTATGCTTGTTTACAATGATTCTGGAGTAAAATTACCTAAAAAGGTTAAGATTGTTATATTAGCAATATTTTAATATAGTAGAGTTTAAATTATATTACAAAAATTATAGATAATTATGGAAAATKATACATTCTGTGTCTAGCAGGATACCTAAACACTCCTGTAAAAATGAAATAAGGATCTATTAATGCCATAAACCTACTTAATAAAAGTTGCTTTCATATTCAAAACCAAAATATTAAAGCATGCTCCATATCTGAAAGTCAAAAGTGAAAGAATAAATTAACTAAGGTTAAGAACCTTGTAGCAGCTGACTAACAAAGCTCTAGGGCATTATAAAATTTCATGCTCTTGTAATAAAAAGGATAAAGAATTGGCTAGAAGACCACTAAAAGTTAAAATAAATGAACATAAAGTAGATGAAAAAGCTTGACACGGCTGAGACCACAAATGTGTAAAGACCAAAGACACAGTTTTAAGCCATTAGAGGACTGAATTAAATGCAAAATGAATCCTAGTAGTAAATTAATAGAAAATTACAAAGGTAAATGAGCTCTTTTTYCCAGTTACAGAAAACTTTTTATATAATTTTTTCCAGCACTTGAAAACAGTAGAAGAGTGGTGAGTTAAATTCTGGCACCTGCTCAAGCCAGAAAGAATTCCTAATGCTTCTGCATATAGAAAAAAAAAATCAATTTTTATAGATCAGACAGAAGCAGGGTCACACAAGGTATTTTTCACTTAATATCAGGTGGGAGCAATTCACCTTTTCAATTATTTTCTAGAGTGTGTTCAAGTTTTACCTCTGAGCTCAGCCCCACCTTCACTTGTGTAAACCCTCAAGAGCAAGGATGAGAAAAGACCAAATATTTGAGACTTGTTCAGTTGTTATTTCTTAATCAATGGATAAGAGTGAGAAGGGAAGAGCTTGGAAAAGGTRAAGGYACMTTATAACCTAAAGAAAAAAGAGATGAGGCAAGGCAGCAAAATCTGTAACTCTGCAAGATCAAACAGACACAATGTGGAAGGGAACAAACCTCTGGCCTGACTTCTGTTCACCAGCAGGAGAAATGTTTGTCTCTCTGGCCACTTCTGGAAAACCTGTTGAGGATGAGAAAATTGGCAATTATGGATCTAACTGGCTCCACAGTCAAAAACAGGGGGATGAGAGGAAGAGAAAGGAAGAGGAAGAGGAAGAGAAGAGGAAGAGGAAGAGAAGAGAAGAGGGAAGATGAAGAGCATAGAGGAAAAGGAAAAGGAAAAGGAAAAGGAAAAGGAAAAGGAAAAGGAAAAGGAAAAGGAAAAGGAAAAGGAAGGAAAACACTTTCTGGCCTCAAAGCATCAGTGCTCAGAACCCCAGAATGGTTTCCTGGTGAGGCTGGATCCCTCTGCTCGGGTTACAGCCCCCAGAAATCTCCCTGAGCTTTATTCTGTGCTGTGTTTTCCTTTGGAAGGTGCTGGAACAGGGTGTGGTTGGGTCTCTGCAATGCAGAGTGCTCAGAGTGCCATCAGTCCCTGCTGGGGTGCCCCAGGTGTGCCCCAGGTGTGAGCCAGGTGTGAGCCAGGTGTGCCCCAGGTGTGCCCCAGGTGTGCCCCAGGTGTGACCCAGGTGAGACCCAGGTGTGCCCCAGGTGTGCCCCAGGTGTGCCCCAGGTGNCCAGGTGTGCCCCAGGTGTGCCCCAGGTGTGCCCCAGGTGTGACCCAGGTGAGACCCAGGTGTGCCCCAGGTGTGCCCCAGGTGTGCCCCAGGTGTGCCCCAGGTGTGACCCAGGTGTGAGCCAGGTGTGAGCCAGGTGTGCCCCAGGTGTGAGCCAGGTGTGCCCCAGGTGTGAGCCAGGTGTGAGCCAGGTGTGCCCCAGGTGTGCCCCAGGTGTGCCCCAGGTGTGACCCAGGTGTGCCCCAGGTGTGCCCCAGGTGTGCCCCAGGTGTGAGCCAGGTATGCCCCAGGTGTGAGCCAGGTGTGCCCCACAGAGCCCTGTGCAAAGCCTCCCTGTGGGAGCTGAGCCTCACCTGGGCTTTGGAAAGCTCCCCTGACACAGGACCCAGTTCCCTGCATCACCCTAAGCCATGGGCAGGGGTGAGACACTGTTTATTGTTGGAGAAATACATTCTCCTCCACGGGCTTCCAAAGAGATGAAGGGCAAGAGTTTTTCTAAAATCAGGAACCCCACGAGTGATTTGGGCAGTGCAAGTCTGGCTCTTTACAAGCTGAGGTTCAGAGGSTTTTTAGGGCTCTCAGCACAACATCTGAACTTTAGTTTCAGCTGCTTTGAGGAACTGTCTTTCTCCAATTCTTATTTTCTGGATTTTCAGTTTGGCTTTCAGGCTCTTTGTGGGTGTTTTACCCCCAGCAGCTGCTGCAGGCTGAGGATGYTATGTTGGAGTTTCAGTGCAACTCCTTGATGACCTCTTTGCCATCTCCACCAGGAATGCTGCCTTTCTAGGGCTGGGAAGAGCTTTCCTGGGTGTAGGGGAAGGGACATGCCAGAGGGAAGCCTGGTCCAGCTGTGRCATGGCTCCAGAGGCACATCCAGCTCTGAAGGACAGGGAGCTGGAGGTGGGCAGCTCACCTGAGCAATTCCTGCAGCCAGCAGCTTTGGGATGATGCAGCTGCTTGGGTTTGGTGCCAGCCTCCCCAGTCTGTGAGAGGGGATCTCAGTGCTCTGCCCATCCTAGCCAGGCAGAAATCTCACWGCAGCTTTTGGGGGGAAATCTTCCAAGTTCGGGCTGCAAAGGCACAAATGGCACTCTGGAAATGGAGGAGTTGGTGGAAAAACTGAAGTTCAGTGACGCTGGTGATGACAGAGAGAGGCTTTTGAGTGTTTAGCAGGAGCCCATCAGTTCTCTTCATTAACAAACTGTCCTGGCCCTGCTTGCAGAGCAGCCCCAGCACATCAATCTGACCATTTCTAATGAGACAGAGGCTGCTACTGCACGGGCCAGACTTGCTTGTCAGCCACTGCCTGATGGGTTTAAGTAAGAAATGATCCTTCATTAATTAACCTTCACTTGCTATGTAGATTCACTCATTGAGATGCAGGTAATTAAGCCAAGGTCATTTCAAGGACTGACAGAGCACAAACAGCCATGCAAAGGTGYTGTGGTTGTTTTGATCAAGGGCTTTCCCTGCAGTTGTTGCAGTRTGACAGTGACACATTCAAAAGTGCCTTTTGGGGGCAAGAGAAAACCACCCTGGTTTTTTCATGTGTCACCCCAAGGCTAAACGGGTTTTGGACCCAAYTTTATAGACTTGGGACATGAGGTAGATTAGGAAAAGAAAATATCAGTAAACTCTAGAAAATTCCAGAAGAAAAAACAATAATSTGTGGAAGAGAGGCAGGAAGGAACTTATTGGGAGGTCTTGACAGTGACTGAAATATCCCTGCAAAAAAGACTCTCAATCTTGTATTTCATTTAAAGTAATAGTCCCCAATTAAAACAGAACCACTCCAGTTAGAAAACTTTCTGTAAAAAATAGAAGTGTAATTTGTCTTGGTGCCCAGATTAATCTGCCTGGCTTTTAACCCTTGCCCATGAGCTGGTGCAGCCCTGTGGGGAGCTGGGCAGTGCAGGCTCTGCTCCCTCCCCGGTGGAAAACTCCAATTATGAACTTGCTGTAGCTTGGGGACAGAACAGCATTTTCTGCAGCTCCTCCAAATTAGCTCCTCCATCAGCCCGAGCCGTGTGAAGCTCCCAACTTTGATCACTGTTGAGAGCAAAGTGAATATATTGAACCTGCAAATAGCCTTTGGCTCTTTCCAAGTGGCTCCCTTATAATTTGAGTGTTAGATGAAAGTTGCATGTTATGGATTTTAATAACTCTCCTCCATTTGGGCTGCTGAGTGCCACTTGCTGGGCATTATATGACCCTACTCCCCAGCATGTCCCATTATGGGCACTTAACCTTGAAAGTTGTAAAGACAGAGCATTTAATCTGTTAAACACAGGCAGAATCAGAAGGTTATATAATTACAGGTAATTTGGCTTAGCACTTCTGGTGCTTTTCAATCATGAAAAGAAATTTTGCAGAAGACTTTCTCCTCAAGAAATGGAAAATAAATGAAAAATATATTAAAAAATGAGCATTGCAGAACAAGACTATTTTTGAGCTATATGCATAAATTTGTTTCAATTAAAGCCTTCAGGAATCATTAGTAAACTTTTACAAGCAAAGAGCAGAATTCAGTGTTAACACTTGTGCAGAAAAACCTGGAGCAGATAAGAATGGATTTGAAATCCTTTTCCCACAAATATTCCTGAGAAGTGTAAATTAGAGCCTTCAGCAAATCACCATCTCCTTATGGAAATTCYACAGCTGGGCAAACAGCAAATTGTTTCCATTATGAAATAAAAAATCAATAAAATTAAAATCTTCTGAAAAAGAGGAAATAATTCTCTACAGCAGRAAAGACCAGATAACAACAGATTATAGCAGATAATAACCAAAGCATTCTGGCTTTATGGTGATGAGGGAAGGGCACAATTCTGTAGAGATTACAGAAGATTTATTCATTCTAAGTTTAGAAAATTGATGCTTCAATAAATAGAGATTTTTGGAGGGCCATTTTACCACCCACAGGTGTTATTGGACCTGTAAAACATTTACCTGAGTAATTAAAGGATGCAGGTGTACTATTATTATTATTATTATTATTATTATTATTATTATTATTATTATTATTATTATTATTATTGTTATTCCCCCTGGATTCAGATTTAAGGGGATGATCAGTCCTTGTGGCTCAGAGGTTTATAACCAAGTTTTTACAACACCTTTACAGTGGGGGGAGAGAGTGAGATGAGAAATAAGATATGAAAAGCTGAGTGTCTGATAGTCTCAGCCTGAAGTTAATTTTCCACAAGGAACCAACACCATGCCATGGAAAAGATGGAGAAATCCATGGCTGGACTAACACTTGGACGTGCTCCACACACAATGGGGTTTAACAGGGGAAAACCACTGGGATTTCCATTTTWATCCTCAAAACCTCCCTTGTAACTGATTTTTTTTAAAGAAAAATGCAACAATTTTCATTCCCAGTGCCCCCTGGGAGCTCCTGGTGGCCCAGCACACGATGGGCACTGGCCCAGCCACCCTGCCCCGAGTGCCACCCCAGTGCCACCCCAGTGCCACCCCAGTGCCACCGCCACAGGCGCTCGGGGCTGCTTTTGGCACATCTCACACACGTCCCCAGAGCTGCAAAAATGAGCAATTAGAACTGTGTTTCATTTGGAAATCTGAATTTTCAGCACCACCAACATTTTTTTCCCAGGAAGGCAACACTGTCAAAATGTTTTGTTTATGCAAAGCTCTAAAAGGGAAAAAAAAGCCAACCAAACTAAAAATATGAAGTCAGCTGAACCTGAACGGAGCTCCAATTACACCCATTTTTTTAAAGCTTTTGCRAAAGTGTTTGAGCTTAATTAGGTTAAGCTATTTCAAAGCATGCCCAGTTGTTGTAATTTGTTTATGATACAGAGTTGCTCTTTGATCATGAATGTTCATTTTTATAGAAACCCTGTTATCAGTCTCTGGATAAGAAACAAAATGAGCAGTGTTTGTGGTAAGAAAATTTAGAAAAGTTTAAGAAGCTCAGAAAAAAGCTGTCTCCTTAATAAAAGAAAGACGTGACTTAATTTAGCATGTGATGGCAGGAGGGTAAGTAAATGATCTTTTAGGGAAGAAAGGGAAACTGAAGTGTGTTCATTTATCCACCATGCCAAAGATATGGTGGTGGAGAATCTCAGCCTGAACTTCACCACTTCTTGGGGAAATCTCCTTGAATATCTGTGGGCAATTTTTATCACTGGAAATTCTCCCATTCTCAGAGAAAGAGAACACAAATCATTCTCCAGCCTCGAAGCTGCTGCTTGATAAGGATATTTTGGAAAGAGTTAATCAGGAGGGTGAGAAAGGCACAATGGAGTGTGAGCATCCCCCTGAAGTGCTCTGGCTCCTCATTTTTAAGGAGCAAGCCGTGGCTGTCGCTGGAATTGGGTAACAAGAACATCCCCAGACCATCTTTGTTTCAGAGCAGAATCTGGGTTAGAGGCTGTGGGTTGGCTTTCAGCTTCTCCCTCTGGGTTTTTTTTGGTGTTTTTGTTTCAGTCTTTCCCGTGGTGAGATGGGTGCATTAGCTGCACGCTTTTTGAGCTGCAGATCATCCAAAATACATGACTACACCGTGGCCTTTGGGAAGGGCTGCATTCACAGAGCATTTAAATGAGCTTCTTTCCGAGATGGCATGAAGATATTTTCGCACTCCGAGGGGAATAATGCAGATCTGTCCAAGTTCCCTGTACCAGCAGAGCTCTCTCTCCCTGGAACACGCTACAGAATGGAGAAGAGCTTCATACGCAAAAATTGAGTTTTAAAGCTTTGCTCAGCTTTTTTTTTTTTTTTAATGATTATTAATTTCTCTTTGAAGCTCAGCTGATACCGTGAGTGGCCTGCGAGCATCCTTGCACATCCCAGGGTGCCAGGATTGGTCAGCTCAGAGCCACCTCACCTGATTTATGCACAAATTAGTCACGGATGCAAATGAGATGTGCAATATTTGTACACTTCCTCAAACCTTGGTCTTAATGACTCGCCTTCCAAAACAAAACTAATGATGTTGAAGAGCAATATGCAAATATTTGCTCTTTGACAATGACATCTCCAAGAAGCAGCCAAGGCTCCTGTATCATTAGTAAGGCCAATCAACTTARAGTAAACAGCTGAAGTTCAGCCAGCTCAGTCTCTTCTCCTCCTCACAATTAACTTTGAGTTACTTTCACATTTTTCAGATGTGTTCAATATCCAACATTTATTTTGAGTCAGGGCCAGATTTATGAAGGGATTTTTRTCCACAGGAGCTGGACACAATCACTGCTCAGGCACTTCTTCCAAACTCACCAAGCACCTCCCAAGCTTTGCCTGCATCTGACCCTCATTTCTGGTCTTTCTGGTGGACAGAGCCTCCTTTTGTTTGTGCTTTCTGCACTTTTGGACCCTGAGATGATTTCTCAGATTGAAGGGACTAAATCACCTGGTATTATTTTTACTCCAACTAGGCTACGTTTAGATACTATATCCATGTTTAAAATCTGCTTTCCATAAATGTTATGCAACATTCCCTTAAAAATTGCTGTTTCAGTTAACATTTCTGCCCATAAATCAGTCACTGGAATATTCAGAGAAAGCAAATATGAAAGGGGTGTGAACACAGCTGAAGGCTATTCAATGTTTTATTCAAAGGAGTTTTCATGGAAAATATTTTGAGGTATTTGCTTAGTTCTAATCATTACCATGGGACGCCCTGGAAATCCAATAGTGACAGAAATGCCAMAACTTGAAAGCAATTAAATGTGTTTGAAGAAAGAAATTTTCATTTTCTGTTTGYGCTGAAGTTTTGGTGCAGGAGGGAGGCAGCCCAGCCGAGCCAAATTCCACAATTCTCGCAGCATCCAGCAGTTTGGATAGATCTACCCTGAGCTCTTGGAGACCTTCTGTGACCATGGGGAGCTTTTTTTCCCCTTTTCTGTCAATATTTTCAGCCAGGAATTTGGCCACTGCTGAGCTCTGGGCTGCTTACATTTCCCCAGGACAACATTCCTGGGAATTCCCATTTCCATGTGTTGGGCTAGAGCTCGTGGAGGGAAAGCTGGGTTTGAGTGCAGCCAGGAGGGCAGAGCAGGGCTGGAGGTGGCACTCAGAGCTCTGGGCTGGGGACAAGGTGGGGATGGCTCACCAGGGCTGGACTCCATGGGCTGGGAGGGCTKTTSCAGCCTCAGCAGTTCTGGGATTCTGGGACATCTGAGCTGCTGCTGGAGCAKCTCAAGTCCTAAAACAAAACACCAGTGAATTTATCATGGTCAAGTTCAGCCCAAGCACAGTGTCCCCTGTGTGAGAGCTCAGGCACCATTAGGGGACACAGATTTTCAGGCTGCTGGTGGCCTAAAAGGTACTGAAAGCAACAACAACCAGATGACAAAGGGTCCCCCTGCATAAAAACGGGCAGGAACACAGGGCACGATGCACGAGCAGAAAATACAAAATCAACCCAAAAGCCACCTCAAGTTTTTCACTGTAACCTGTCTGGTCCCCGCTCTGCCATCAGTGCAGGGTAAAATGACTTTGCATGTTGTAATTGGGGGAATAATGGAACCAATTTTCTATAATCATCTATAACTCCCCAAAGCAAACCCTGAGCCACCCCAGGAACACATTCCCATTAACTGTCTCCAGGCTCCACTTTTGGTACAGAACTTTTCATTCCAATGTTTACTTTATAGTGGTGCCATTAGGAAATATTAGAAATGTTAACATTTTAATATAATGAGGCAGCTGCAACTTGGGTTTTTTCTTGCAATATCAACTTTCTGGAAGTTATGAAAACGTGACATTTTGCAACAAGCAAGCAAAAAAACCCACCAAGAAACCCAAATAAATGAAAAGAGGCAATTTAGATGTAGATGCTCCAAATCTGGACTGACTTTAATACCTCTTGGATGAGACTGGGGACTAAGCCACCCTTTGGTCCAGGGAAGGAGGAGAGCATGTCTCTTGTTCTCATTGAAAATGTTCATTTTAGATATTTAGATGCTGAAGTCAACAAGGTGCTTCAGCACACGCCTGAATCCCTGCCCAGCCAGCTCCCTCRGTGCCATAAAACAACGTTGGATCATTTGCACAATGCTTGAGAGACAACTGGTGATTTGTAATCCGTAAATCCAATRAACTTTTGACATCTCCCGTTGCCTGGGTGAGGCAAGACATCCATCCAGCTCCTAATGGGGGAAAGTTGAGGCACRGTATGATTTGTTTTCCTGATGTAAATGTGGCACACAGCTATATTTTGTGAATGGCTGATGGATCTAATGAAAGCACTATCCCTTCACCACAATACAAAGCATAATGAGATGAAACATTTGGAGGTGTTGAGGCACTCACAAACACAGGTAGGGACTCATAAAAATCCTTTTAAGCAGCCACTGGCAGACCCAGGCACTAATATTTTAAATATCTGGTTGATCAGCTATGAAGGTGGCAGAAATTGGTCCTTTTCCCTCCAAGACTGAGGAAAAYCAGGGTTCAGAGAAACTCAGAGAATGCTGAATCATGCAAGATGCAAGTAAGAAAAACTCCGGAAATTTCTTGTAAAGGTATTTTTTTCCCCTCCGTGGGGAAAATTCAAATTGTAAAATTCTGACTTCATGTGGAAATCTGGCASTTTCAGTCAGGCATTAGTTGGGAAAGTTTTTTAGGTCAGCCTGGGATTGTGGATAAGGGAGGAATGAGTAACACAGCCTCTGAGTAGCTAAAGCCCTTGTGGCTCTGGGATGTTAAGAGAGCAGACTCAGCCTTATATATCTTATTTAATCAAAGAATATATAACTTCATCAGAGCTGGCTTCAACTTTCAAGTAGATATAAACCACTTCTATTACTGGAAATTATTAGATACTCATATTACAGCCAAACATCCCAGGGTTTTTTGCCTTTCTGGAAAGAAAGAGAATAAAAGGAAGAAAAAATCTAAAACAGAGAAGCAACAGCAGAAGCAAAAACCCAGCAATATTTATAGATAAATCCTCTTTTTACTTGTATTATTGTATTAAAATGCAAACCTCATCTCAGTTTGGGAATGTTTCTMTAGGAGGGGCTGGCTCTGATGGAAAACCTGGAATGCCAAGCTCTGAAGTCATTCCTGGCTCACCTTGGCTGAAGGGCTGAGAGATCAAGGAACCACAACAGGCCAGCTCACCCAGGGAAAGCCAAGGCTCTGGGTGGCACATTCCAGGGCCTGGGAATGGGCACACATTGGTGCTGGATGCTGAAGGCACCCTCAGTTTTATTCCCTGGTGTTCAGCAGCCTGAGTATGGCTAAAACATTGCATACAGCTAATATCTATACTAATATCCAGTACATAATCTAATGTATGGAATATATAGCACATATATATAGCCCCAAACAGAGGGAATTTACCATCACAACCCCCAGCAGTGCACAGCTGAGCTGCACAGGGGATTTATTCTGGTTTCTCTTGCCAGCAGCCCCTGTGTGCWCCAGCATTTCCAACCATCCTGGCCATGCTGGGGACACATCACCCCAATCCCCTGGAAAGGGAGCATTCCCTAATGGAGGGCTGGGAATCCATCCCTCCCCCTGGATCTGGTTTCAAGCAAACCTTCCATGAGGGTGAGGCTGTCCCTGCCTGCAGCCCAGCTGCCCAGAACAGCTTTCTGGTGGATCTCTGACGTCTGAATTAAAGGGCATCCTATTCCACCCCCAGTGTCTGAACTCCTGGTGCCACAGCCAGGGACATCCATCAGCACCTGGGGCTCATCCCCTGCACCCCAGATATCTGAGTAAGGCACAGAGAGAAACACCAAAGGTTTCCAGAGASCCAGGGGAGGATATCTGGTGCTCTAAAGTCTGGTTTCCATCCTCACTCCAGAGCTGGCATTATTGAAATAATCCTTGAGATGACCCCAGTTGTCAAAAATCAAATCAGATTTATAAAATGCTTTGGGTTCCAGAGGAAAGGTGCTGTAGGAATAGGTGGTGTTGTTATTATGATTATTACTATAATAAGACAAGCTCCCCATGTCCCTTGGCGATAATGCAGCTCCCTGGGAGGGATAAACTATGGAGCCAACGTGAACCAGATTATTGCCTCATAAAACGGGACACCTGCCCTATTATCCCTTAAATAATAAGTACATAAAACAAATTTGACTGTAATAATAAAACATAATGGTGAAATATTTATGGGTAATTTTTCAATGCAGCACACGAGGATTAAGCCACACAATTTCTGTTGGCTTTTACAAGAGTTGCTCTGGCAAATCCTCCTCGTGAGGTCCCACAGAAACTGCCCTGTAACGTGTCTGGAGGAGCATGAGAGGGGCTGGAARAGTGAGATGGGGATTTTAAAATGGGATCAACAAGCACAGGACCCAGCCTTGGCCCCGGAGGCAGGAGGGGAAGGGGGGCTTCAGGCAATGCACCAGGACCAGGACCATGAAATGAGAGAGGAGAACATTGCAGGCAGTCCCTCCTCCCTGCCAGGTGTGGGCAGGGAACGCAGCTGGGCAGGAATTMACCAGAGCAAAGGGTTAACTGGGGCCACCTCCCATCATAGCAGCACCAAAGAAACCCCCAAAACTCCAAATGCAAACYGGGCTCAGGTCTGTTTGCAGACAAACAGCACCGAGCCCTCCATGAAAACAACACCGAGCCCTTAATATRACAAACTAACAAATACTAGAAAGAATTACTTCAGGGATCTCATCAAATTACATCTTTTACATCTCAGAATTTCTCACTTACCTCTCACCTTTGCTAAATTCTTGTAACTGAAAAAGCCACAGGGAGAAAAGAAAAAAAATAATCACATTTTCTGATTGTTCATTTGGCAGAACAGTACGGATAAACAGGTTCCATAATTTCTTTCATACAGTTATTTCCATATTCATTTCCCTACTCTTCTGTGGGATGGCTTCTGATAGAGCAACAAAGAGAAAAAAAAATTTAAATAAGGAAGTGCATTTCAAAGCAAGAGAATTTATGAAAGGCATCTGAGGCAGCAGAACCTCTAACCTGTGAGTACTTTCAGTGTACTTTAGATTTTAAGTTGTCAGGGTCACATTCTCAGTTTGTGAAAAGCACTCACGTCTGGCTCCCGAGACAGAGCCTGATTTAGTCTTTTATAGGCACATAGTACATGCTCTAATTAACCCAACTTAATTTTTGAGCACAGCCCCAATGTCTAATAGCCATGATGCAATATTTAGCAGATTATATAAATTATTATTTTATAAGCCACCAGATAAAAATAAAGAGAATATCTGAACTGCATCTTTCTTTAGCACCGTCTCCCAAATAATCRGATTATTTTGATTTGCCTTTTTTTAAAGCGCGACGAGTGCATTTATTGCTGGTGCCTTTCCAAGCCAAAGGGAACACCTGATGTTTGCAGTAGGTCTGAGGGCAGTTCAGGACTCTGCCCACACACCCATTCAAACCCCTGCCTGCAATCCAGGCATTTTGGCAGCATCTCTGCAGGTCCACAGCTCCAACCCGGCCAATTTTCCGCCAGCAGAGCCAGGACAGACACACCTCCCTCATGTGTGTGTGAAAATCTCTCCCTGCCCGCCTTCCCTGCGTGCTGCCTCCCTGCCTGAAGAGTTTCTGTGTTTTCTCTTTGTATCATTCTGGCTCCGAGTACTAAAAGCCACATCCTGTTATGTTTGGTTGCTAGGTGGAGAAATGTTATCATGGGCTTCAGCAATAATTTATCCATAGAGCTAGAGGAGCTGTCATGTACTTCTGACAGTGAGCTGCAGCACTTTATCAGCTTGCCTGTAAATCAACTGTGTGTGGGTGAAGATGCCAGCAATGTTTGATCTCTCTCAGACACTCTAATAATCTGCTTTTGTCTGATTGATTCCTTCACATCACCAAGCACATTGCAACCGGGAGTGGAGTGCCCTCTGTTTATCTCCGTTGGTCATCTGCTGGAGGGCAACAGGGCAGAAAATGCTGTTCTCGCCGAGATGGAAGAGTTTTTTGGAATTAGGGGCTTTACATCATATCCTGGAGCAGGTTTAGTCCAGTAAATCAATGATAGCAGAATTGAATGCACCATAAATACCTCAAACCGTATCTCTTACAAGAATGTAAGAGTAATTCATAGAAACAGGAAAGGTAACTTTGCTGGGAAGAATTACGACCCCTGTGAGCTGCAGACATGCAGGTCTTTTACGGCCTGTGTTTACATCTCCCCTCTTGAACTCCAGAGAGAAATGCTCTGTGCTGGCATTTGGTTCCAGGCACTTCAGAGGGAATATTGAGCAGAGCAGGACGCTGTCAGAATTGATCACRGCCTCTCAATCTGCAGCCCAAGTTTTGCTAAATTTCTGTCAAATTCTGTTGGAGGCAGMAGAGGCCGAGGCGGCCCGGCCTGCTCGGCCCGGCGCTGGTGCTGGGCAGGGCCTTCCTGCCAAAAATCACATGAAAGGAGGCAGGGCAAGGAGCAGCCAGAGCCCTGCAGGACTGGTGTGCCCCTTAAATGGATAAATGGAGCTGGTTTGTTGTGTCCTGTCCACCCAAGGCTCGCCCAGTGAGAATCAAGAGCTGTCTCTGTACTCATTTTGTGCTGACCCAGGAGCAGCGTGGCCGTGCTTCCCTGACCCCTCTGAAGGCTGAGGGTGAGGATCTCGAGGATCTCATGGCTGTGATTGACTAAACCCCATCAGGGGGAGCATCTGGTGGTGGCGTCCCCTCCGTGGGTCACGGCGGGGTGGCACAGGCAGCAGGATATTTGGGGAATGCACTGATTTCAACCCAGTACACTGAGGGGAAAGGCTGGTGGTGCACAGCACCACTGAATGCTAAAAAAGGGTGAAAATTCACACTGCATAATGTATTTGTAATTGTGCTTAAGGCAATGAGAGGAGAGAAATTCATGGAACAAATCTGGCATACKGTGTAGCCCTCTGTGGATGCTGCAGGAGCAGCTCCATCTCCTCCAGGCTGCTTGCACGGAGCATGGAGAATCAAGAGTGGACCCACAGCCTCCTCCTTGGCCCATCACGGGGATTTCCCAAACTATTGATAAACTGGGATGGAGGCTGGTTTAGGGGAAGGCAGCCCAGCTGGTGGCCACATAGGCAACACCTTTTAGGTGCAGCAGAGGGGCCTGTGCTGCCTCTCCACATTTCATAACCCTTGCAGGCAAACAAGACTTCCATTCACAAGAGATTTTTTTTTTTCACTGCACACATCATAAAAGCAGGGAAAGTGATAAAAGCAAGGAGACCTGAAGTTACAGTGTGCAGCAGGGTGTATTCTCTGTTCTTTCACCAACAGGCAGCATGAAATTATTTTAGTTTCACTGAGTATCACAGAACACCCTTTTGGCTCCTCAAAGACCTGAAACTGGCCTCCTTTCAGCTTTGCTCTGGAAGAGGAGCTGCACGCACAGACAGACTGATGGACACAGAGACCTGCACCTCGGGATAGCAGGGGCACCTTGGGAGGATTTTAAATCCAGAGCTGTACTCCAGTTTGGACACCGCTGCCTGACCTCTCCTTTAACCATCTGCCTCAGGCAAGGGGTCTGTGATTCCCAAAGTTTGCTTGGAAAACACAGCCAGAACCCTACAGGCTGAGATCAGCAGGAAGACCCTGCAAGGCCCCAGTTCTGCCTTTCCTTGTGCTGATTTAGTGATGGTGCATGTCCATGGAGGCTGTGCTCAGACTGGCTCAAATAACTCAGGCCTAAATCCTCCTTAAACTTACACACTCTAAACTGATCTTCAGCTTTATATAACAAATTAATTAAAATAAACCCACTATTAAGTCTCAAACCCTACTAATTTCTAGTATTGCAATAAAAGGGCTGGCACYTTCCAAAGAGAATTAGGAAATTTAAAAAAAAAAAAAAAAGAGAGAGAAAATAACAAAAATGAAGAAGAGAACTAGAAAAGAGGAAAAGGGAGCATGTCTAAGGAAACTGCTCTTCCAATAACGTTGAGATATCCTCAAGGGAGATGTATAAGTAGGAGATATTACATGGCTGAACAGTAAATATCACATTTCTTTTTACAAGCATGTTTCTGCATTTTATTATATCTTGACGGGCAGATACATAAATTTTGAATATCCAGTCTAAGGAAGCTTAGGATCTACAGGCTGCGTTCTCCATGGCTCTAAGTGGTCTGTGGCATTTTGTTCTTCCATAACAGATGGATTAATTAGTGAAATATGTTCCAATCTAGAAAATGTAATGTTTTCATGAACAAGCAAAAAATGATGAAATTCTCCACTTGTCACCCAGCTTCCAGGGCACTTTGKGGCCCATGTGGAAATAGATGCAGCCCAGAAGCTACAGGAAGGAACTATTTGGGCAACTCTGGTGATTTGGCCTCTTTCTAAAGTGTTTTGCTGCTGCTGTCAGGCAGCACTGCTATTTCCTGCAGTATAATCCCAGGCAGGAGGATTTCTGGATCATCTACCCGAGCTCTGGCCAGTGCTGAGTGATTGATTGAGGTTGTGACATGACTTTTACAGACAGCACTTGCAGGGCTCCCACAAACACACGGGACCTGCTTGTTATTTTGTGGTGAAGGAAAAACACTTGGAAGCTGGGAAGGGGAATTTCTGGCAGCTGGGAGACCTCAATAATGTGACATTAGACTGTGTTTGTTTGATGGTGGGAGACAGGTCTGATGAAACCAGGCATGCAGTTTACAATTCTAATTAATATCAGCAGGGTTTTAAAGGGAAAAACCTCCGCAGCTCATTTGTTCAATTCCTTGGGAGATCCGTTCCCACAGTTTGGGTTTGCCCCAGGTAAATGTCCTTGTGCCCAAAGGAATMATTTTCTCTCTCCAGGAAACACCRTCAGGAAGGAAACATCTACACAAATACTATTTTTAATGCACTTGTTTTGCTTTTCAGGGCTAAGTCAGAGACCTGAACGTGAGTAGCCTCTCAGCTGTAAATTCCAGCTGAATAATTCCCCATGTATTGAGCCCATCACTGAACATTGTTACTCTCAAGGCCCTTGTAAAGGAAGGGTTCAATTTTGAAGCCTAAATTGAGACAATTCTAGTAAATTAATATATTGGCCAGGCATTTAAATGTTCTATAAAGGATATGGGGTGGACCAGAGCTCTGAGAACAGGGCCAAAACCACAATGGAAGAGTAGAAACTTAAGTCCAGGAAATGAGGAAATAAATAGGATAAATCCTGCCTGTAGGAATAATATTCCTGTCCTTTCCTGCTCTCTCCTGCTCAGGAACCACTTCTGGTATAGGAGAAGGGCTCAAGTTCTTTCTTTTAAAACTGAATAACAGCAGCAATGCCCASCCAGATGCCAGGGTGGGAGCATCAGGTGGAAATGGGGGATCCAGGTTTGATTCCCTCCTCTGGAAGGTGCCTTACTGTGCTGCTGGTGCATTTTCTGAAGGAGAACACGGCAGTTTGAGATGCAAACCTGCCCTGAAATGAGCCCCTCAGAGGGGATCTGCTCCCACACTGAGATGTGGGGGGATAATGTCTGCTAACCCTGCCAAAAGGGGGGCTCACTTGGATCAGCCCCAACCACAGGGCTGGGAAGGCACTGCAGGACCACAGGGGTCCCAGGATGGCTGAATTCCCACTTATCTGGACAAGGCCTCCACTGATTTCCAGGGCTGCAGAAATATTTACCACTGACATATCTCAGCAGATCAAAGGAAGCTGCTGCTGCTGCTTAGCATTTCTGGCCTGTAATCTGCATTAATGTCTGTGCTCCTTCCAGACTTATCTGAAATGTTAATGAAAACGCTGAATTTGCCCCAAAGCACCAGAAATTGGGAGAAGAGAGTGGAGTGAAATTTTCCAGCACTCTCAGAGGGTCTCTTTAATGCAGAGGTGAGGCAGGCAGGTGGGTCACACAGCACCCTGAGCTGCCAGCTTTGGCTCCCAGGAGGTGTCACAGAGTGCAGCAGAGTGCTGCAGCCAGCCTGGGGCAGCCTGGGAAAGTGCAAATGGCCTGGCCAGGCCTGCAGCTGGGGGGATGCTGCACTGGGGCTCAGTTTTAGCATCCAGGCACAAAGGTACTGCTGTGCTTTATGCTGAAAGCAAGGCACATCTTGGGAGCACATAAACCACCTAACAGGGAAAACTGAGCACAGAAACCACCCAACAGGGAACCTGCAGCATCCAAACCACCCCAACAGGGGACCTGAGCACAGAAACCACCCCAACAGAGAACCTGAACACACAAAACCACCCCAGCAGGGAGCCTGCAGCACAGAAACCACCCCAACAGGGAGCCTGCAGCACAGAAACCACCCAACAGGGAACCTGAGCACAGAAACCACCCCAACAGGGAACCTGAGCACACAAACCAACCCAACAGGGAACCTGAGCACACAAACCACCCCAACAGGAACCTGAGCACACAAACCACCCCAGCAGGGAACCTGAGCACACAAACCACCCCAACAGGGGAACCTGAGCACACAAACCACCCCAACAGGGGAACCTGAGCACAGAAACCACCCCAGGAGGGAACCTTGAGCACACAAACCACCCCAACAGGGCACCTGCAGCCCCAGCCCTGTTCCTCTCCTCCCTGCCAGCTCTTCCCAGAGCCACACAATCATTTAGCTTTGGAAAAGATCTCCAAGATCACAGAGTCCAAGCTTTGGGTACTCATGGTACAATCAGTGCTGGTATCAAACAGATCAATGTGGTGCTTGCCCTGCTGAAAATATTAAATATTTCAGTACTTTTTTCTGAGAATCGATTAAAAATAATGACAAAAATGTAATTGATATAGAAAATTTAACGGGAGGARTTCTGCAGATAGGAATTAGCATCTAATGGCTCAATTCCTGTCTGGTTCACTCCCATAACACTGAGGGTATCCCAGGAATCATCACTAGAGTCTGGGAGCATGCTGTAATGTCCTGCCAGGCAGAATCAGGGCAGCTTTCACTGACTGGGGAGGTCTAGGTGTGCAAAATCCATCAGTGCCAGACAAGGCATCAAGGACTGAGAAAAGAGAATTTCATTTCAGCAGGAGGTATTCCCAGTGCAAATGAAAGCTGCTCCTCTGGACGTGGTATTAGAGATRGAGGGAAACTGCAAATTGAGTATTTCAATACCTCCCCACCCCTAATTCTAAGCAGTTTATAAAAAAAAGAAATAAAGGAGAGTGAAGGCAAGCTCTTTGCTGCATTGAGAACAATCAAGCACGCTGGGACTGGGGAGCTGCTGATGGGATCCAGGCCCTTCCAGGGTCCCTGGTTCCAGTCTAGCCCACATAGGAGTGATTGGAGTCATTGTTACTCAGTGGCTGCTCAGGGCTTTAAGTGCCATGGGCTGGTGGTCACTGCAGCACAGAGTGCCCACAGCTCACCCACAAAGGAGATTCTGCTGGTGCCAGTTCAGCACTTTTCATCCGGAGTAAATTTAAATATAAAATGTAAAATAAATAAATCCAAATAATTTATAAACAGTCTGTGTCACCCGTTTTTTCAAATATTGGTACCTCAAAGTTGACAGGTAAGGGCCTAACAAAGAATCCCAGAGTCAGTGAGGTTGGGAAAGGCCTCCAGGACCATCCAGTCCAACCTGRGACTGATGCCCACCCTTCTCACCTTGCTCAATCCTGTCACAAATAACAGCAAGCTTCTGAGCAAACTGGTTTGGGATTTATGGTAATTCACCAATAATAACAACAGACTCTGGGCTAAACTGCATCCTTTGAATTTGGTTCTATCAAAAATTATATCAAAAATAAGGACTAAGTTATATCAAAAATCTTGGGTTGAGATGTGCAGTACATAAAGCTTACATAAAGGATTTCACTGATTTTTAAATTCATTCAAGTCCCCCTGGAAATCTTATTGTCTTCTCTTTGTATTTTATGATTCCACTTTTATGAATCAAATTTGCAAAYTTTGAACTTWCTCAGCCTTGGAATGTGCTCAACTGTATAAAAAGCCAAATAGCTTCTCCCAAATAATCCCAATTATTCTCAATACTTACTTGCTATTAATTTATTTAATCTGATCTATTGCTTAAGAAAATGATTAAAGTGCTTTCATTGGGACAGGGTTCTGAATGGACAAGGTATTTCACATTATTTGCTGAAAATCCATTCTAGTGGGGAATGTTTACTATTCCTTTCACATACAATTATTCCTCTCAGTGTTAATCAGACAATTTTTCAAAGGTGTAGTCATGAAATTGGACTGGCTCCATGCCTAATCCAATATCTGCTGCTCAGTAAACACACACCTCTGGATAGATGTTTCCAGCCAAAGAGATATATTTTCTAGGCAGCTGAATTTTAGCAGAGTGACACAGTCAGAGGCAGGAGCCCAGCAGYACAAACAGATATTTCCTTGATGGAGGTCTCATTGCTATGCAAGCTATTTTTAGTTTTGTGCTTTACATGTTTTGGGTGAAAAACCCCCAAACCAGAGCTAGACGATTTTCCTGAGTAATTCTGGCCTGCACGTGCCGTGTCTGGGACACGTCAGTGACTCAGGGCTGTGCAGAAAACAGAAGGCATCATTTCCCTGCTTCATGCTGCATTACTTCAGCAAAAAGCAAACATCTCTGCAGAGTCACAGTGAGCAACCCCTTGTGCTACAGCACACAGAAAACCTCCCTGAGGCTCAGCAATTAAGGCTTCATTCAGCAGCAAAGCAGGAATTAGGAACTTGGCTGTCCAGGGATAATCTGGAACAACTCTGCTGGGACAATAGCCTACACTGAAAGCAAAGTGTAAATTTTAAATTTGGGGTAAATTTTGAATTCCCAGCAATGGCATTTCTGTGCTCTGCAATATCTGAGACTCYCCACCCTCACTCAGCTGAGGGACACTGGAAATCCTGAGTTTCCCCTGGGAGGGTTTCCAAGTTAAATCTGGAGGTTAAAGAGCATCAGCTGTTCCACAGGGGGGTACCACTAATCCGAGTTTGTGCTGGAGCAGATTTCAGGCACAGGTTTGTCCCTGGGGCTCTGCACTGGTGTCTGCTCCCAGCCCGTGGGAGAGCAGAGCCACAGCAAACCTCAGGGCTGGGCACAGCAGCAAACCCTGGGTGCCCTGAGATGCCTGAGGATAAAATCACTGCGGGAATGGATCAGTTGTTACCTCAAARTTGACAGGTAAGGCCCTAACAAAGAATCCCAGAATCAGTGAGGTTGGGAAAGGCCTCCAGGACCATCCAGTCCAACCTGGGACTGATGCCCATCCATCACAAATAACACCAACCTTTTGAGCGTAAAATAATAAATATCAGTTCAATAATAAAATAAATATAGAATAAATATAGAATAAATATGGAATGGAACAGAATAGCATAGAATAGAATAGCATAGAATAGAATAGAATAGAATAGAATAGAATAGAATAGAATAGAATAGAATAGAATAGAATAGAATAGAATAGAATAAGAAAAAAAAATAAGATGAGTTTGGGAACCAAATCCCATCCTGCTCACAGATGAGCACAGTGAGCTCCCAGCAGGGTCCTGGGAGAACTGTGGGACCATTCCCTTGAAGAACTTGCAGGATCAGCTCCTAGCCCAAGCCACTGGCCAGACACAGCCCTGTGTCCCACAGATATTTTTATCAAACCATATTTCCCCTGTTTGTGCATTTGTTAATGCAGGACAAGCTTTTACTTAACAATGCWGCAGCCGATACAAGTGATTCCACCCCCGCACTCCTGCACTTTGAAATATTATTTTGCTCTTAATTTTCAGCCTCCTCCGCCTCCTCCTTTCCCTCTCTCCCCCTTTTTTGCTTTTGGTTGGTGACCACAAGTGTAGTTTCAGTAAATAAAGCTGGTGCTTGATAATGTGGAACGGCCAGGAGCTTAACTCTGCCCTTGGAGATCGCTTACATCAAACCAGCAATCAAAAAGTGGTGCAGATAAAATTTGTCATCAGGGATTTCCTACAAAAGAATTACAGTGGAGAAATAGCCTGATCGATACTATGGATTTTCACTGCAGGGGCTGATAGTCCAATTGCTGTGAAACACTCACACAGATAAAAGGGCACGGCTGCCACTTTGTTACAGACTGCTGACTCAGCCCCAGCCTGGCAGGTATTTATAGGCCAAAGTGATACAGAATTATCACCTTGCAGTGCCCAGCTCTTGTTAGTTCTGAGATTGCCTCCCTTTATGGGATTGCTAAATGCAGGTGAATGGAAAAATGATGGCTAACAGCTGTCAAAATGCAACAGAATGAAGTACTTAAATCTTTTTTTATCCATTAAAAGGGTAACAACCAAACATAGATCACGGTGCAGACGTTGTAATGATATTTGGGGCCGGTAAACGAGGGGTTATAAACAATGTACAGCTGATCAAAATGGTAAGAAAAATACAAAAGGGAAAAAAAGGCAATAATAAAAATTCTTCTTGTTACTTTACAATATGTGGCTTGCCATTTACTTTGCTGCTTTTCCAGGGGATCTCCAGGCCTCTCAAGGCTGCTCTGAGCAGCCYCCAGCTCCACCAACACCGTGATAATTTTATACCCCATATAGCACAGGGAAAACTGCTTTAGGAAACCATTGGGCTGGCTCCAGGAGCTTTCCCTCCTTGTTCTAAGCCAGTGTTTTACACCTCAGCAGGATTAAATGCTGATGGATATTGATATTAACTCACTCATTCCAAGGACTGTTTCACACACAGGCTCTTTGTAGGACCAGAGCACGATGAAGGAAAGGAAATACTTTCATTTGTTGGTCCAACAGGTAGCACAAAGCCTCTGTGTCCTGTGAACACTCCAGGACTGACTCTCYCAGCCATTATTCCATTGCTAGGACAGGCCCAAGGGGATGAGGAAGGGGCACAGCAACCCTGTGTTTATTTTTGGAGCTGTCTCCAGTGAGAGATTGGCCTTGACTGCATGGGGATGACACCTGGAAGGTCACAAGGAACCTCTAGAGGGATATAAAAAGAGGCAGGAGGAGGATCTGCACAGACTTTGCCCTACCAGAGCCTCCAAGGTGTTCTCCTCATCCCTGATGGAGRCTTTAGCAGCTTAAAACCAGTCCCAGAATAGTTCAAAGGTGTTTTTACAGGTGCTTTCTCAGCAGAGACAGAACCAAGTTGGGCTTTAACACTTGCAAATATTTATAACCTCCCAGTCCAGCTCCCAGAAAACTTAATGTCCAGATAAATACTTTTTTCCAACRTTCCCTTGAAAAACCCTGGCATCCTCAGCACAGGATACTCTTATATAACTGAGAGTATTTCTTTTACTTGTAAATCCATGGCATGTCTTGGTGTGCCAGCACCCCCAGATTTACCCTCTCAGCACTCAGAATATGGCTGGTTTTATAGACTTTAGGGAAGTGAACAGCAGTTTCCACAGGAAACACCAGAGAGGGGAGAAAAATGAAGAGAGGAGGGGAAAAAAAACCAAAGAAGAAGAGGAGGTTTTTGATTTTCATAACTAGGCTGTGCTAGGACAGGGATAAKGGAGACTGATGGGACCTAAAATTCCCTGTTAAGTGAGAGGAGTGACCCCAGTCTTTAGAAGAGATTCAGAGACCCACCATGAATAATGCCTTGAAGATCTCCTTTACTTGGCTCATTGTCTTTTCCCCCATTAATGGTTTTAAAACCATCTTGTGTGTCTTGGAGAAACAAAAATAGGAGGATTAAAGAACTGAAATTTTWAAAATGTCTCAAGGAGGTCATGGCCAGCAGGAGCTGGAATTCAGAGTGCTTTATGCACCCTATGTCTTAGACTTCATTTAATACCAAAGCTTTAGACTAAAGGAAGGAACACTGCACAAAACCTGCCAACAATATCATCAAAAGCAGCACAAAGAAACTGGACTTGGGCATCACTGGAAGAAGTTTTTGGTGAGTTTGACCACAATATTTGACTCCAGGAGCCCTGGAGAGAAAATGCACAAAGTTTAAATTAAAATACTAGARTAGAAAGCAGAATATCAAATGCAATCATGATTTGGTTTGCCTGTAAGAAACGCTGCAGGTTTCWAAACAAACATCTTCCCTAACCAGGAGAGAAGCCACACCTTTCTGTGTGCTCCATAGGGAAAATTACTGTAGCACTTGTCTGAACTGCCTGGTGCTGGTGGAATCATAGCTGCTCTCATCAGAGTGTTGTTGGATGAAGTTTACTGTCACTAGCAATAAGCAGTAGATAAAAGGAGGGAGGGGAGGGGGATAAGAAAACAAAAGGGAAAAATAGAAGCTAAAAAATTCACCAGAGGTGAAAAAAAGGGGGGGGGCAAAAAAGAAGATATACATAAACTAGCTGTTTTTGTCTTTCTAGTTGCTGTGATGTGCACAAAGGAAATAGACTGAATAAAATCACATCTCAGGAACACCAACATAAATTCCCCCTTGCTTTGACAAGTACGTAATTTTGTGCAGTGATGCTCTTCACATCTGGAGAGTTATGAGGCAATTTCATTCCCATCTGACAAATTTACAAAGAAACATTAGAGAGAAGGGATTAGAAAAGCGAGAAATCTTTATAGACTTTTTCCTCAGGCTGTATTTTCCTTCCATCTTTTGGCTCTTCCTTGAGGAATATGTATGAGTGACTCATTCTGTATGAACGCCATAACTGAAACACTTAGCAGATAAGCAGAACATGAAATGTGCTTTAAATCAACTAATTGTATTTACATTATCTGGGAGGGCTGATCCCCATTGGCTGAAGTTTGGGGAAATTTGCTATTGTGCATTTTCAAGATAACAATTTAAAACTAGGGAAAGRAAAAAAAGCTAAAATATTATCTCCAGAAGTTTACAGAAAAGTCCAGGCCTGAAAAAGAATTTGCATTGGAAAAGCACTTCCCACCTTCCAGCTCTGATTGACCTTTTTGGCCTCATTCTGGGCTCATCAAGGCCAATTTTACACTTTGGGAACCTGGGGAGGATTAAATGATCTCCTGAATTCATGGAAAACATAAACACCACTGGAAAGCAGGACAGGGAAGGAGTGCTTGGGCTGAGCTCACCCYTGTGCATCTCAAAGAGCTTTTCCAAGGAGGCTGAGCTCCAGAGAACATCTGCTCCTCACAGGCCACCAGGAACTTGACTGRATACATTGATAGATCTCAGACTACTCAAGAAAAATAATAAAAATGGAARGATGAGATGAGCAAGGTGTGAAAGGCCTGGGAATTTTGGTGTTGTGGCTGCACCACCACAGGTTGTTTCTGCTTTTCTGGTTCAGCCTTCTCCTTGCTGACAGTGGAAAATTCTGGCAGGGATTATCCCAGGAATAAATGCTAATAAGAAATGCTGCAAAGGCTTTGCTTCTCCTGCAAGGTTTTAAAGCCCAGGCAGCCATGGCTTGTTGCAGTTACACTGCTGAAGATGTGTAAGCTCAGCTGATATATGGCTWCTACAGCAGAGCAGTATTTTATGTTCTCTGTGTAATCAGGATCAGTTTAATTAAAATTTCCTTTTTTTTCTTCACTATTTTAATACCCAAACGCTGCCATGGAATGCTCTCTGTTGGTGCAACCCCAAGGAACTACCCCCCTGGATAAGTTCCCTGCACCCCAGCCTTTGTTTCCTTTGTGGCTCTCTCTGTAAGGTCGTTTCAAGTGCTGGGACTTCCCTCCTCCTTCTATTAATGAAAATGATATGATGGTGCTCAGAAGTTCCAAAACATATTCCTTTCTTGGCCCCGAGATGAAATATAATAAAATGCAGATGCTTTCTGCYGGAGAGCACAGATGAAAATGTTTTCTAAGCAGGGCTCCTGGAGAGGGGAAAGCACAGGGGACAGGGCTCCTGCAGAGCCCCAGAGCCACCCCTCTGATGGGGCAGGAGGCACCTGGGGCTGGGCTCTTCATTGTCCTCTGCAGGGGCCCAGGGGGGCTGCTGGCAGCTGGACTCATAGCCAGGGTCCTATCAATGGATATTAGCTATTGATAGAATAGATTTTATATCTATCTATTATATCTATTAGATTAGCTATTAGATAGAATAGATTTTATATCTATCCATTTTATCTATTGATATTAGCTATTTAGATAGATTTAATCATATTTTATATCTATTAGATATTAACTATTAGATAGAATAGATTTTTATATCTATCTATTATATCTATTAGATATTAGCTATTTAGATATAATAGATTTTATATCCTCTATTAATATCTATTAGGTATTAGCTATTATAGATGTAATATATTTTTATATCTATTCAGTTATTAACTATTAGATAGAATAGATTTTATATCTATCTATTATATCTATTAGATATAGATTAGATTTTTACATCTATTAGATATTATAGCTATTTAGATATAATAGATTTTATATCTTCTATTATATCTATTAGATATTAGCAATTAGATGTAATAGATATTTTATATCTATTAGATATTACATTAGATAGAATAGATTTTATATTATCTATTATTTCTATTAGATGTTAGCTATTAGATAGAATAGATTTTATATCTATCTATAATATCTATTAGATATAGCTATTAGATGAATAGATTTTATATCTCTTAGATATTAGCTATTAGATAGAATAGATTTTATATCTATCTTATTATCTCTATTAGATATTTAGCTATTTAGATATAATAGAATTATATATCTATCTATTATATCTATTAGATATTAGCATTAGATAGAAAATTTTAATATCTATTAGATATTAACTATTAGATAGAATAGATTTTATATCTATCTATTATATCTATTAGATATTAGCTATTAGATGTAATAGACAGATATAAAAATCTATCTAATAGAAAACTAATAAAAATTGACAGATATATAAAAATTAATAGATAGATATAAAAAAATCCTGTGCTTTCCTTAAAAAGAAACCTGAATAATTTTCTTGCCTGGACATGATATTTTCTTTGTGTTTYGGGTAGAAGGGGAAGAGTTTGCAYCATAAATGATTTCCACTAAAAACATTCAAACCCCCTAAATATTTTAGGTTGAGTTATAAAGAGGCTCATCTCTGTGGAGAACTTTGTGATTGCTGCTGTGCTCAACAGGTTTGTACAGCTCCTCTGACTGCATGGGATTACTTGGCTGAGAGCTGGAGGCACACAGGATGTATTAAATAGGAAATTAAATTAATACAGAACCATGTTTTCAGGAGCACAAATGGACAGCTTGTCCCTTTGAAAACTGCATTCCTAGCTCTCTTTGAAAATTACTAGATGGAAATGAAGGTGGAAAGTCTCTTTAAAAATCACTTCTGGAAAAAAAAGGAAATAATTCTTCAGATTTTTTTCCCTTTCTCTATGTGTGAGACATCTAAACATAACCCATTCCACAGTAAGGGTAGTGGAAATCAAAAAAATAATATTTGAATTATTTTGATCATGATAATCCCCAATTGTTTTGAAAGTAAATTATATTTGATAGTCTCTCCAGAATGTACTTACAAATTCATAGGAACGCCATTAAAATACAGCATTAATTAACATCCACTTTTATAAAGTGCTTCTAATATTGTATAAACAAGCAAGAGTTGAAAAGCTTATTTTTAACTTGGATCTGCATATGCAGTGTGATCATAGTGAGTTACAAAAATACCCAAATAGCACTGGGAAATGAATTTTCACAGTTTGTTTCTGGTTGAAGACACACCAAAGTACCTGTCTTTAATTTGAGGAGCTGTGAACAAAAGGTACTTGCCAGCTTAGCTCGGTGTTTCTGAGCTGTGGCAGCGCAGCCACGGCTGGAATACTGATGTGTCAATATTCCTGAGCCCAAATGATAATCAGCAACTGACTTGAAATAACTTAAAACAATCAGAGGGGGCTGTGCTGCCTTGTGCTGGGTAAAGCAGCCTGTGGCAGGTTTGATCTCTCCAAAACCAAAGTCATCCCTGCAGGGTGAGGAGCTGGGCTCAGGCTGGCTTCACTCCCACCAAGGGCCTCCGTCAGCACCAAGAACCAAAGGATGGAGAGTCCAGGGGCTCCTGGGCACAGACAGCCTGGAGAAGCACCAGTCCAGCCTAAATCCACATTTGGAAAGGAAAGCAACCCTAAACCCCCTCAAAACTCAGTTTTACCAGTTGAGATCCTGATGGATGTGACCTCACTTGCCCACATGCAGACAGTGGTTAAGCTCACCTTGATTTCACTCAAAACATCTTACTGAAATCTAACCCAAACATCTTGCTGAAATCTAACCCAAACTTTTAAAAACAAATGTTATTTATAACAGTACTAAATTATTCTGGAGTTGGAGGCAAAGTCTAAAATCTTCCCTGAGGAACAGGTGGGAGTGGGGAGCTCCTGTCCCCACTGGAACACCTGGAGGAGGTCACAGAAACCTCTCTGCCAAAATCCCAACACTGAATGTTGGTTTTGGGGTTGAATGTTGGTTTTGGGGTTGAATGTTGGGTTTGGGTTCAGCTGAGCTCATGCAGGGTCTCTGAATATATCAATTTCTAAAGTTCTTTAAATGCAAAAAGAGCCTTCCTCAATCCCCCTCCCTGCCCAGATGCAGCTGCCACATCCTGAGTTCCACTGCTGCAGGAAGGAGGGGGCTTCTGAAGGATCAAGAATCCCTGGASAGATCTTTCATCCAGAACCACAAACCTGCTAGAAACTCTGGACTGGAAACCACTTATCAATACCAGCACCAATAACTGACAAAGAGCAGAAAACTGCTGGTACCACAAGGACAGAGCAGGAATTTCAGGGCAGTTCTCATTTCCTGAATCCTTGAATAACAGCAGGSGACTTATTGTGGGAAATCTACACCCTTAAGATACCAATTGTTTTAAAATTAAAACCTTTTATTTTGCTCATTCTTCTCTGTAAAGAGACCAATCCTTAAATGGGTCATTTCTATCACTTTCTGGAAATGTTTATTTATGCCCAGATGCACCTGTAATGGTGGGAACAGTCACAGCAGGGACTGTGGTGCTCCAAAGAGATGAGRAATATGCAGTTTGCCTTTCATTAGATCAACTGATTAGATGTGAAAGAGACAAACCCTCAGCTAGACAAGCCCTTCTTCAGCCTTTGAATGTGATAGACATCTTGAAGACATTATTATAAAAGCTTGATATGATGCTTTAAAGCACTGCTCGTTCCTGAGATCACTCAAGGGCTCCTTCAGAAGMTGCAAGTCTTCAAAAGTGATCCAGGAAATGCCAAAGCACTCTGTGCTTTTCAAAGGCTGAAAAAACCCCTCTTCCCGTGGTGGAAGAACAACAGCAAATGATTTTCTGCTTTTTTGGATGAACACTTCCAGGTTCCAGGTTTGGATGATTGCCCTTCTCCATGTTAAAGGGTTCCAAAGCCATGAGAGGCTGCTGAGAGCCAGCTTTGCCCTGGGAGATGCTCAAACCACCAGCACCAGGAACTGCTCACATAGCTAACATCACAGGTACAGGAAACTTCAACACAWACAGTCCTAAGAAATCTGAGATGGAATTCAGGAGCAGGAATTCAAGGGYGGAAGGAATCTCTCTGGTTTTGTGCAAGCCAAGTCCCTACAGTGATAAAATCACCCCCAAACCTGTGGGGTTGTTCCTGAACCCCCAGTGCTGGTTCCCATGTGCAGATTCCTGGTGCTGAGGTGGTGAAGCTATCTGACAGCACTGTGTCACTGAAGAACATCCACATGCAGACAGAAACTCCCACTTGCTACTTTAAATCAGCTTTCAGTAGTTTTTGTATCACCAAAATASCACAAAATATATTTACCCCAAGCTTGTGCCCTAAAAATTCATATACCCACTAGGGAATGCTAAATRAACCAAAACCTCGACATGCTGGGGGCAGGATAATCCACAGACTAAATATTCTGACCTTGAATTTTCCATYCTTTGCCATCTCTAATTGCCCTGCATGGAGTTTTCTTATTTCTAATCCAAGTTAAAGTGTGTGGCTGCTGCTTCAGCCTCAGGGGTTTTGCCAGTGGTCTCCATGCGTGCACAAGTCACTTCTGAGCCCTGAGTTTATCTCTCTAGCACTTGCTTACCCCACAGAGGAGCCACGAAATTGGTTCCTGTATAAAGAGATCCAAAGATGGAAAACACAAAGGAAATGCAAAGTGATACCACATTTCTCATTTCAAACGAGTGGGTGACAAATTGCTCATCAGATTGTACAATTTGGGTTGCTCTTGCTTGCTTGCTAATTAACCAGTCTGACATTATGCTTCCTCCCTCTTGCATCCACCCTGCCTCTGAACTAATCAGGGTTCAATGACAGCATCACTTATCCCAGGACACATTCCAATAATTAAGGTTTGGAGGACATCTTGCAAACTCCAGCACATACCAATAGGATTTTCTCTGCCTCCACTGCTGTGCCGGTGACATGTGACAAGACAAAGCCCTGCTCTCATATACATAACAGCRGGATGCTTTCCCACCTTTTAATGGCTGGCTGCATCTCCTCCCTCAGCTCTGACAGTGGCAAAGGGCTCTGCAGGAATGGCTGTGCCTCGAGGAGTCAGACCTCGCAGGCAACAAAAGCCCTGGTGGTGCCAACCCGAATTTTGAGTGCAGGAACACAGCATCCCATAAGCTGTGCTCCCATCCAACTCTGCTTTTCTCTGCTCTGTGCCCTGGTGTGCTTCCCATGATCCCAGCACATCCTGGCTTTGTCCCCAAGCTGGGGACACCTTGGACRTTTAGGGAGGGGACACAGCCAGGAAGGATCCTGCTGTTTGAGTGCTCTTTAACCCTTTTCCTGCAGAAGCAGCAGGGACTGGGTGCTGGACTCTGCAGTGCTCAGGGTGTCCTCACCAGCCCTGACAGAGCCACTCTGAGCTCCCCACCACAGAGTGGCTGCTCTGATTYCCCTCAGCTGCACAAACCAGCAGGGTCACCCCAGCCATGGCTGGCCGTTCCTTCCTTGGATGTGTTCTCCCTGCAGTTCCTCCTGGGAAAAGCCCATTTGCAGGAAGACTGAGCCCYTGTCCAAGCTGAAGGGCTGGGCTTGGCTTGAGCAAAGCTTGATCCCATGAGTTTGGGCTGAAATTGCAAAAAAGCCCAAAGAACCATCTTTCCATGCATTCTRTCTGCATTGGAACCTTCAAAAACATAAATTCTTTTACAAAAGAGATTCATATTTTCATTTTAGCTARTAGTTGTTAGCTTTTCTTAGGATACACACTGGAATATGGCTACAAATGCTCTTCTCCAGGAAGCTGAAATGTCCTGGTGATCAGCTCTGAAAAGCAGATGGAAACACCAGTCATTTTCTCTTGGTGCCTGATTCTGAAACACTGTTGTCCTCAGCAGTGGAATCACACAGAGAAATCGGGAAAGGGAATATTCCCTATGGACAGAAATTCCTGGAGATGGACAGTTCTTCAGCCAGCATGAATCAACACACTTTAATTGACTTCTGCAACACTGCACTACTCCACACACCCTGCACCTGGAAAGCCTCCACCAGGCACTTCAAATACAATGAATAAAGATAAAAGAGAATAAAAGACAATTTGTGCCCCCAAGATCTCCTAATGTGACTTAGTGTGGAAGGCAGGGCCTGGAGGGGGACAGGGGCTGGAGCAGCCTGGCTGGATTTCTGCAGGGATGCAGAGATGAGAGGAATTGAGCTGAGCCTGGGGGAATCTCCAGCATTGCTGCTGCTGCTGCTGGCTCTGGGCTGGGGCTGGGGCTGTTCCTTCTCCACTCTCTTTTGCATCAGCAGGTATTCGCTGGTTTTGGTCCCAAAAAAGTGCAACAAAACCTCTATTTCATCTAGAACTTTCAAGGTCACTTGCATAAAATGTACAAAAAGCACATTTTTGTTGATGGAATGGCCTTTTGATAATGAGGTAATTAGTGATATTACAGCAGGAGAAAAGGGGGGGATTTCTTCCTCCTTTTCTCCCTTTTTGCAAACCCAGTGAAGTGGCAAATTTTGTCGCAGTTGCTGTATGTGCACAATATTTCACCCAGCTCCACAAAGTAATGTATTTTTTCMGTAGCTACTGTATTTGCTGAAACTAAGTTATAATAATTTGATGACTAGGAACAAGATTAATTCAAGGAACTACTATTCTCATGACAATTGCAAAATCCAGTAGGGGACAGAGTGAGTGTGAATAGAAATGTTTAGGCATCTCCCTGCTTCATCAGTGAGGAGCCTGAGATGGAAAAATACCCAGCAAGGATCTGAGGGGGTCACATCTCTGGAGGTGCAGCAAGGTAAGCAATTAATTTCTCCATAAGAAAACCAGGAGCTGCAATCAAARCTATCATCAGAGGAAACATGAATATCTGTACAATAGGAGGATAAAACYCAGTGAAAGATATAATTACATTAAATTATAGTGACTGCCATGTAGAAGTACCAATGGAAGTAACAGAAAGCATTGTCATTTCCTTAGAAATGGGGTTTGATGGTACTGCAGTGTTCACATCCCCTTGCACAGGGAGATGTGCCAGTTACCCAGCCTCAAGGGGAGCAAAGCCCCATCCCAGCCCCACTCMCTGCACAACTGGGAGCTGCACTGGCTTTGTCATTTAGGATGTGACAATTAAATCCAGGGCTCCTGACTGAGCCATCTTCCAAAGGAATTCTACTTTTTTCCCCCCAAAAGCTACAACTTCTAGTACAAAGCAACACTGSTGCCTCGATCTCTCACAATAGGAATGCCAACCACCAAAAATTCTACAAAGAATTTTGGAGAAATGGTTCACAGATTAACATTTTCAGAGTGGAAGCAGATGAGACCAAATTTAGAGCAAGTAAGTGATATGCACATATGTTATGTAAAGGCCTAATACTCACTGAAGAGAAGGAAGTATTTCTCAACCACATGTACCAGGGAGTTGGGATTTGGAGATCTATAAATAGTATGCTGAAATTAYGGAAGTAGAGAATTACAGCACAAAAAAAGAATAACAAATTAAAAATTATCAGAAATTGAGCTGGTAAGAAAATTTCCTTTTCTGAAGCAGAAGAAACACCAAGACTTTCCCTGCTGCCATTCTGTTAGAAAAGCCCTTTCCCCAGTCAGGTGTTGGCTCAGGTTTGGCACCTGCTGGGATGTGCTCAGGGCTCTCTGCATTGTGGTTTCACAGAGCTGCGTGTGAGATCACTCAGGTACTTTGGAGATATGTTTGTGCAAACAGAAGCACTGCTGTTCAAGAGCTTTCAGCTGCTCTGAAGTCAGGCTCTGTCTTACTTTGACCAGATGACACTGGACATAAAAAAATACCCACCGACCTTTCTGAACAAACCTTGAAAACACCAAATTTTGGTCAAGTCACTCTGGAGAAACACATTGCTGTGTGTTAACAATCAGGCAGCATTCCAGAGTAAAATTCCCAGCCAAGCAGARAGCTGGCCTGTTTTAAATGCTGCGCACCTTGCTGACTGCTGCAGGTTGTGTTACCTGTTTGTGCTTTCTTTGCAGCATTCTGCAGCAGTTTCASTCAGTGCAGCCTCAGGACAAGTGGATTTTCTGAGTGACACAGGAGTTCCTGAGCTGRATGTCAGCCCATGGGAGAGGAGGAGTCCGGGGGCACAAAATGTGATCTCCTGATGTCAGAACCTGGTGGCAGGGCCGTGCTGGCAGCACAAGGGGCAGAGCCAGGAGCCAGCCGGCCTGAGCTTCCCCCACCAAGTGATTTAAGCAGAACAAATTGAAGCTCGCAGGAGTCTGAGCAGTAAAACCCGGGGAGTTGTTAAACTGGCTTTGCTTAAAGTGATGAATTAGTTGGGCCATTTCTTTTCATGGCAAGCAGTGAATCTGGGCTGTCCATCAGGGGAGGAGCTGCAAATCGGGTGCTGTGGGAGCAGGACAGGGCAGGAACCTCGGCCTTTGTGGTGAGGATGCCTGAGGATTTGAGCTTTTGTATTTTTTATACATTTGTAATCCTGCAGTTCTTTAGTGTATAACTCTAAACTCCACACTCAGTGTGAGCTGCTGCTTTCCCACTTGGGGCAGACACAACAATTCCTCTCCATGCCTGGGAACCAAGGACACCTCACTGCCTCAGGCCCWGAGATGGAAACAAAAGGGACTTGGGGGGAGCAAACCTGGGGTAAATGACTTCATTACCTGAAGATGTAATTGGAAGATGAACCCCCAATATGCAAATGAAACAAACTTATAAAAGTGTGAAAACCTGTGACCTGTAATCCATTTTGGGTGCAGCCCCTGGGGGGCTTCATCTGCCTGAAAAGCACCTGAAGGCCCTACAATAAATAGAACAGCTTTTTATTCTCTTAATTCTGTCTGGCCTCTGTTTTTGGGTATTCCCAAAAGGCACCAGTGGGACCTCACAGGAGGGGAGGATCCAGTAGGGATCCTTTGGGTGAAGCACCCAGATCCCAAAGGCAGAGGGGAGCAGAGCCAGGTCAGAGCTGGCAGTGCCATTTGGTGACATGGGGACACCCTGAGCTGCATGAGCACCTGCCAGGTTTATTCAGTGCTTATTTACAGAGACACTCAAGCATTGTGTAYGAAGTATTTTACAACTTGAGGTCAAACTGGGGCTAAGATAAATGAATACAGCTCTGTTGAAGYCAGAGGAATTGTGCCCATTAATTCCTGCCATGCTGCAGGGACAATGCACAAMGACAGGATGAGGAGAGATGCCATTGTTGCTCTGCTAAAGCAATAATGAACCCCCTAATTTACTGTTTCCAAACCAGCTTATTCCATTTTAGAGAAGAATGCACTGGGTTGCACCTAGCCACCAAATCTGAGYACAGCTATGATTAATTTACTTTTTATGTATTTTCATTGTAATGGCTGGGAGCAAAACTTGGGCAGAGTGGATGGTCCCACACAAGCAGCTGTGCAAAGATGTCCCAGAACCCAGACAAACAGCATTGTTAATAGACTCCTCTTGGTGAGCAGAGAAAACAGGGTGTCAATCACGCCTGCTGACAGGCTGCAATTAACCCAGCATCAAATTGGAGGGAGATGGATGGGACCAGATGGTCCTGTTATCCTAACAAAGGATTATACAGCAAGTGTCCTTCCCGGGGAAGAGGGGCTTTTCAACAGAGACCTTTGGAACAACAACAACAAAAAAAGAGAACTAAAGAGACATTAGAGAAAACGGAAATGAGCAAAGCGTGGTTTAAATATGAATTCCAGGAGTTAATTATGTGCTTCAAGTACAAATGTATGTTGTATTTTGATCATAATGGTGTCTGCTGAAATTTATCCAAAACGGCTTCCCAAAGGATTGGCAGTGACAGGACCACTGCAAACAAAGTCAGKAAGGAATGATCCAAAATCAGCATTCCTGCTGTTCCTGAAATAATTCTTTAATTTATTAACCTGAAACTGCCCAGATGCTGCCCTCCCATCCTGCTCTTCTCAGGGTAAATCCATATTTTGAAGCCCAAATAGCAGCAGGTGTACCTGGCTGAGCAGGGCACCCCAAAAACCTTCCCAGAGCACTGCAGGGAGCAGAGCTTGGGACTGTGTGCTTAGAACTAAAACTAAAGCTTAGAACTAAATCTAAGTCACTCTGYGAGACAGATTATTAATTATGTGGAAGACACAACCAATTTCTGCAAAGAAATCAGGAAAAACAGGGAAATAAGAGGAATTTCTAGCAAAGYAAAATATCCTAAAAATCTGTTATCAGTTTTTTTTTTCCTATCAGAGTGTGAGACAGATGATGGCTCAGGTCTGTCCTGCAGACACTGGAACATCCCCCAGTGACTCCAGTTCCCTTCTCCCTGTCCCYTGCAAGGAGTSTCACACTGTGGTGGAATTTTTCTGACAAAGGCATGAAGCTTCTGTGATATTTCCTGTGTTTATGATTCTTCTTCTTTTCTAAATTCCACAATCCAGGCCTGTACAAGTGGATCAAGAATTTTCCTTTCCCTTTCCCTTTTCCCTTTCCCTTTCACCAAAGGAAATGTTTTGCAATGTAGATTGACCCAACCACAATTAGAAAAGAGCTGCCCTGCTTGACACCTTTTCAACATTATCCAGTTGAAAGAAYATCAGCTCTTTTCCAAGCACGGAAATTATAGAAGATCTAATCAGCAGATAGGATATAGTCATAGAAAATGCACATCAGCACACCTTAAAGAAAGTAAAATAAATCTTGAAAGTTTAATATCCCCCTTTCTTGGACCTAAATAGGCCCCTTTGGAAAACTATTTTATTGTTTCTCATTAAATTAGAATTGTGCTGAGATGCCACTATCTACCATTTCCTATTATTATTAATGTAAAAAAAAAAAATCATTGCATATTCAGCATCTCCCCAGTTAAAACAAGTCAGAATGAAAATCCRAGCTGTGTTTTTTCTTAATTCATGCTAATTTAAAAACAGAAAGTTCTTTACTTCTTTTCTCCCTAGTTTGCATCTGCATTTAAAGATAGCAATATTTTCTAATGATAATTAAGAACCTTTAATTTATTGGTTTATTACTTCTGTGCTACATTAGCAGCTCTTACAGAAGCAGCTCAGAGATAGCACATGTGAATGTGCTTAATTCCCCTCTCATTAACCTCAGAAGCAGGGAGCAGCTCCCAGCCAGGGGTCACTGRACCTTCCCTGCTTTCCAGGCTGGTGGGAGCTCACACCACAATCCCAAGGCTGCTGCTCCCCAGAATTTCAGCTCCTGTGACCCTCTGGTGTTGGACAATGCCTGCTCTAAAGGGGAGCTGCTCCTGTACCACCATTTACCTGTTAGGGGTGTTGTGTGAGGAAATGTTCCYATTTCTGTGCAGTTTGCTCGGGGCAGAGCACTTGAAATCAGGCTGGTGTTTTATCAGCAAACAGCAAGCAGCAGATATAAATATGGATAAGAGGAAATKCAGTGTACACTGAAGACTTCCTAATGCAACAGTGGGGATCAACCTCACTAATTTGTCCAAAGACTCTTCAGTTTTCATTTGCTACCAAAACAGAATTACTGAAATTTTCCAGACATTTCTGGGTCTTATTTAACATTCAGAGAAGTCAAGTCAGGGCATGAAGGAGAAGAGTTGCAGGAGGAGGCCAGGTTGGACAGGGATTAGAGATTGGGAAAGAATTCCTGGCTGGGCTGGAATTCCCAGAGCAGCTGGGGCTGCCCCTGGGTCCCTGGCAGTGCCCAGGGCCAGGCTGGACATTGGGACAGTGGGAGGTGTCCCTGCCATGGCAGGAGTGGGATGGGTGGGATGTAAGGTCCCTCCAACCCAAACCATTCTGGAATGAGGAGAAACAAACACAGGGMCCGTGGTTCACTAGACCAGGTTGCTCAAAGCCCTGTCCAAACCTGGCCTTGAAAGGCCTGGCACAGTTCACTGGCAAGCCCAGCCTGGCAGAGCTCACTCACATTCCCAGCCTAGCAGAGCTCACTCCAAATCCCCAGCCTGCAGAGCTCACTCCAAAATCCCAGCCTGGCAGAGTTCACTCACATTCCCACGCCTGGCAGAGCTCTCCACTCACTTCCCAGCCTGGCAGAAGCTCACTGCAAAGCCCAAGCCTGGCAGAGTTCACTCCACAGCCCAGCCTGGCAGAGCTCACTCCAATTCCCAGCCTGGCAGAGCTCACTGCAAAGCCCAGCCTGGCAGAGCCCACTCACATTCCCAGCCTGGCAGAGCTCACTCCAAATTCCCAGCCTGGCAGAGCTCACTCCAAATTCCCAGCCTGGTAGAGCTCACTCCAAATCCCCAGCCTTGCGCAGAGTTCACTCACATTCCCAGCCTGGCAGAGCTCACTCACATTCCCAGCCTGCAGAGTTCACTCAAATTCCCAGCCTGCAGCAAGCTCACTCCAAATTCCCAGCCTGGCAGAGCTCACTCAATTTCCCAATCTGGCAGAGTTCACACATTCCCAGCCTGGCAGAGCTCACTCACATTCCCAGCCTGGCAGAGTTCACTCAAATCCCAGCCTGGCAGAGCTCACTCAATCCCCAGCCTGCAGAGCTCACTCACATTCCCAGCCTGGCAGAGCTCACTCCCACAGCCCAGCCTGGCAAAGCTCACAGAGGTGGATAATGAAGATTTTGGCTATGAATCCCTCTAGATCCCCTGCTCTGTGCTGTAGGCAGGAGGATGCTCTGGCTTGCACTGTGTCCCTTGCAGGTCTCAGATKTGACAGCTGCTCTTCCCTGCCCTGGCACATTCTGGCTCTCATGGGGGACCCCATGGTCTTACAAAATTCAATGTCTGCTCCACCCCAGCACTTGGAAGAGATTTAGAAAGGTGCACACCCTTTCCCACCCCATTCTTTTCAAACTGCTGGAGAAGTTTGGAGCATCTGCAGCGGGAGGGATCCCAGGAGTTCAGGAGTGGCCCGGTTTCCTGTGGCTCTGTGCCACAGCCCTTCTGCCTGAGCGACCTCGGMAGGCAGCCCTGTCCTCACGTGGAGTTTTTAATAAGTGTCAGGAAAGCTGAAGTCCTAAGGTATCCCTAATGCTGCTTTTTTGGCATGGTTAACCACCAGAGAGGAGAGAATGAAATTGAAATGTCTGTCTCCAGAAAGAAAATAAGTCTCACCTGGGCTGAGTGTGARGGRGGGGAGARCTGCAGGAGGRKCAGGGTCAATCCCTTCCAGCTCAGTGGGAAATGGCACCACACAGGCAGGGCTGGGACAGGCTCTGGAGCTGCCTTTGGGATTTTTAAAGACTATCCTAGCTCAAAGTTTTAAATTTCTTTTTAAAAATGAAATTCTGTCTTTGGGCAAACTAATGYGATAATTTTAAGGAAGGAATTTTCTGGGTTTTTTTACTGTTACACTTCACTGAAAAATTGGTATTAAGCTATGCTTTAAATCAACATTTCSTCAAATTGAAGAACTGATGCTAAAGTTATATGGCAGGTTGTAATACTTGCAATTTGCATAAAAATAAAAAAAATAATTTTATCACAAATGCTCTTTCTCGCAAGGATTTCTAAACCCAGTGGCTAGGAAATACTGTTGATTTTCAGACCAAATCCATCTAATTACACAAAAGGAAATCCACAGAATTGCCAGGGTTCAGGGAAGAGATAATCAAATCACAGCCACTCGGAATGAGGGAGAGGCTCCATGTGGAACTGCTGAAACAGCAACTTAATTACAGCACTTCAGCAGCTAGAAGTTCTTTAATAGATGGCACAGGTTTGAAAGGGATACAGAAATAAAGCACAACAAAACAGTCCCAAAAGCAGGTGATTTCAGGTCTTCAAGATGCACAATTTTTTACAGTTATATTAATTTTTTTGGAAAAACATTTCCAAGAGCTCAGCACAAAGCAAGATCTACCCGGAGTTCAGCTCYGTGGGGCTAAAGGCAAACTAATAATTTAATTCCAGCAAATATTAATGATCTCAAACATATTTCTTGAGATATYTGTGCAGTAACTTCTACATTTATTTATGTGCAAGCAAAAAGGGCTTTCATTTCAAAATCAGATCTCTACGGACAAAGTATCATAAAGATTCTTATTGATTCSAAAGAGTTTCTGCTGATTCTCATGCTTGAAATAGAACAGATATTTTTTCACCTTTGCAATGTTCTCCTTTTGTTGTAGATTGTTAATTAACCAATTACAGTGAAAATTAATCTAACAGCATTTTTTTAAGACCATGCAGGTACTGCTGCCTGTTTCAGGAGAGACTTTTACTCAAAATTTGCCCCAGATCTTAAAAACTGGCAAAGACAAGCCACTGAATTTTACCTAGATGCTATTTGGAAGTTATATTAATTTTATTCATTAATATATTATTTAATTTATATTAAATATWATATATTTAGCACTTCTGTGCTGCTTTTTCTTACGTACAGCATGGCAAAAAAAAACTTTAATTCCTTTTTATTTTAAGAACAAATATTTAATTAAACTTCACATCTTTTAAGCAACAGCAAAACTGCCATTCAAATTTGGGTGCTAAAAGGGAACATTTCAAGGAGATCTGATTTTGAGAGTTAAATCAGCATTTAGCACAGCATCATCTCCTCATCAAGGGTCTCCTGGGGGTTGTCCCAAAGTGGGAATATTCAGATCCCTTTGGAAATTTGAGTCCTGCACAGGGAAATGTGGCAGAGCAGGGATTTGTTTCAAATATCCTCTGGGCTCAGGGTACCACCATTAGCACTGGGCCATCCATGGAATATTGGTGCCAAATCAGGAAAGCAGAACCAAGATATCAGCTAAAATTCAGCCAACAAGGAATGTCCTGGTGAAATTGCTTTGCTGGAACTTGTATGGGACTTTTTAWCCAAAATTCCACTGAAGCAGGTTCAGCCTTTCCCTCCTCCAACAAAGGGAACATTTTTGTTGCTATTTTCCCTGATAGATGAGTTGGATGCACCAATTCCCCTCTGGGATTGGTGAATGTTTATTTYATTTTTATCAGCCCTAAACTCACCGTCGCATTTCCACAGGCCCCTTACATCAGCAGCACACAAATACCTCTGACCACAGAACTGTGTCAGCAGTGCCACCAGGACTTTTCCCTGCCACTGCTTTGCACTGAGCTCTGTTCAGTGCTGGATGTGCCAGCTGGGCTCAGCTCACAGCCACAGGAGCCTTGCTGAGCTCAGACTTGCACCCTGGCTGTTCTGTGCYGTGCTAAATCCCAAAGTTTGGATGCTGCAGGTGGCCCTCCATGGACCCCTCCTTTCATGAAGATGGTGAGAGCACCGTTTGGGCCTCAACATCTGCTTTGTGCAGCTGCAAAGAGCAGCCAGAACCCAGGAGCAGCCAGCCCAGCGAGTGGGATTGGAGTGGGCTCTGTGTGGAGTGGTGTCAGCAGCAACTCGTTGCTAAGGAAACTATTTCCTTGGTAGCTGCATGTTTGCCACATCTCACTAAATTGGTGTCAGGAACAACGTGGTGTGCCATTGCAAGGATTATAACCCCAAATGGGCTGGAAGTTTAGGAAGGACTGGTTTGGGAAAAAACCCAACCCACCTGGAAACACAGTGTGCTGACTCATGGAAAAGCTCTGATTGTGTCAGAGTCAGTCGGTGGCAAAGAGTTAAAACTATTTGCATAATAAATAAAAATATTTTGTCTTCTAAAAATTGGAAATAATGTAAAATTCTTTTACAAGAATGCACTWTCTAGCTGTTGGAACCTCATGTGCTGCACTCAGGTGGCAGCAGATGGATGGGGCATTCTTTGTTTTTTCACATCAATGTAAACCTTAAATGATATTTCTACCTTCTAATACTAATTACTTGGTAATTTACAGCCTCAGAGTGGGTAAAGCAGTTTCTAAGCACACTCAGAAAATCAGAAATGTAAAAATACACCCTGCACTTTTGAGCACAATTATTAAGACCAGTTGGTAAGGAAATGATCAAGTCTACAATTTCTGTATCCACTGCAGCTCCCTTCCCCTCTGCTTTCCAAGGATTCTTATATTAGCATTGGAAAGAACTTTCTTGGGCAGACTTTTTTGGGAGTGGGAGGTTCCAAATGCACCAGTTTAAAGGCTGCACCATTCATACATTCTGTAAATTGTGGTATCCCCRTGCTACAAACCAACCAAACCATCTCCGTATGACTGGGAAATAAATTCAATGGAGAATAAGATCAGCTCCACCAGATGAACCACACTSAGGAACACTCTCATTGTTTCTTTAGCTACKCTACAGATCTATCAAATGTAAAACCCCAAAAACCTCACAGTATTTGTGCTTTTCCCCAGATACCCCAAAAAGTCATTGTTTTGTCCCCCTCAGGCTGAGAAGGAGGAAGCCACAAGAAGAAAAGGGCTGGGACTCTCAGGGTGCAGATCAAGAGGTGAAGAGCACTGAGCTGTTCCACTTTCCACGTGCCCAGAGCCCCTGTGTTGTGCAGGAGCTCTGCTGCAGAGAATTGGGGTTGGGGGAGCTTCGAGGGGGGATGCAAAGCCCCARACCAGCCCTGCCTCCTGCAGGAGCRCTYCTGCCCTGTGGGAACTGCTCTGGGAACATGCCCGTGAGAAACAAGCTTGAGTGAACTTCTGTCACTTAGTTCAACAGAAAAACCACATAAAAAATTACAGTTCAACTCTTGCTAACTTGGGCTTTCAGTTATTTTTCTTTTTTTTTGTTTCCTAGGCATGTTCTACCATTTGAAGCTGTCCCAAAGCCACCACCTTCCTTCCTSCAGGAAGAGGGCAGGTTCATTCCACTCCAATAAAGTAACCCTGATTTATTAATAGGTGGGTTTAGGCACAGGTACTGTGTGCACCTGAGTGCTGTCTGTGGCTSCTTGAGAGAAGTGACATACCTTGTGCTCAAGGTGCTTCTGTTTAATTTGTATTCTTGGTGKTTTTGTGGATGGTCCCTTCAAAACTGATTTGTGCTAGAGGAGCAARCCTATCCTGGCCTCTCTTGTGCTAATTAAAGAGTCTGGTGCTTAACACTGGAGCTCAGAAATGCTATGAGATATGGGAAATAAAAAGTGTAYCAGAGGACTTTAATGGGGACATCAAGGTTAATATCTGTCCATGCAGAAACTGCAAGCGCGACAATTTATTGGACGGGACCTGAGTTTTATGTTTAATTACCCAACCCTGGTTTCCTCAGCAGCCCAGCTCTCACAGCTGCCACCCCAGAGGAGCAGCCAGAAATCAATCCACCAGTGGCACCTGAAGCACAGGGCCAGTGCTCAGCAGGGTCACAGAGACCTGCCAGCACAGACCCCAGAATTCCCTCACACCGGGTAACACTCCCAGCAGCTGCTGGATATTCATGGGGCCGCCCTGCAACAGCAGAATTGGAGTTACCAAACTACACAGAGGATCAAATGAGGAGGAATTGTTTCTTGGCACAGGTTCCTCTGACACTTTCTTCTCAAGAACTTCCCTGCAGCTTCAGAAGGAGAGCGTGGCRGGGAACGCGGGAGCGTCACGGTGGCGTTTGGGTGTCCCTGGCAGCCTTCCTGCATTACTGACACCCYTCTCTTGTACCAGCCTGCAGAGCTGCAGCCAGAGCCTCCAGAATTTGTCACTGTCACTGCCCGGGCGCTCGGCATTGTTCAGGAAATGAACAATGTTCAGGAAATGTGTGTGTGAAGCAGAACTGCCCGCGCCCGGCTTGGGGCTGCGCGGCTGCTCCGCACCAAACACAGGTTTTATGTGTCCTATTATGTGCCCCAGCAAGAGCCATAAATAACTGTGACAAGGGGTTTTTTTTTGGTGTTACATGCGAAAGTCCTTGAGCGTGCCTCCTGCCCCGGCCCCCCTCCCTCCCAGCACTACAGCTGCCAAGCTGCATGATGATAGATGGCACTCTGCAGCAAATGACAGCCCGATAGATTTTTTAGTTTGTGCTTTAGAGAGAATCAGATATGCTGTATAAAGCAATAAAAAAAGCATACTCACAAGGTGGGTTAAAAATAGCTGGCACAGCAGGAGATGAGTTTGCTGTTTATCAAAAAGTTAAAGCTTCACATGCAAAGTCCAGGTGATGCGTTAATTCTTTTAAATCTTAGCCAGRAGCAATTTTTGTGGACAAACCTATGAGGCGCAATTTTTTTACCCTTCCATCTTTTAATATAGGGCACTCTAAAAGCCTGGTTATAAACTTCCCTGAGCTAGGACAGCATCCAAAATACAAGGGGGAATACACTTGATCTTTAAAATGAGATGAAGAAAGTCCTGAGTCTGTACAAGGTTCTGAATCAAACRAGGGATGTTTGAAAAGTTAGCTTTCAAATCAGACTGTGAAACATGAGCCCAGACCCCCTGAAAACTTTCAGTCCTCAAGCCCCTGAAGTCAGCAAGAGTCTTTACTATGAAATTTGATCAAGACTGAGAACCAATACAGAAAATTATTTTCATCTTGGACAGATGATGTCTGACAAAAAGCACATATTTAGGTTTTTCAGATGGATTATGTTCTCTCTRTGCTAAAATGTAGTAATTTGGGGGTGATAAAGCAGCTGGCAATAGTGAAAGGGGGAATTCAGGTGTGCCAGAGCACATGATGCTTCTGAAATCTGCATTACAAAAATGAGCCACTGGYCAGACAGAAAAGCTACAGAAGGAAAAGGGGGAGAAAAGGGTGAGCAAAGCTCTGCTCTAGTCACTGGTCAATTCTGACAATTACAGATTTGTAAGGCAGTAGCTTTTCCTCATGCTTCATATTTCAGAGATTGCAAATGCTGCTGTGGAGAGCAGGATGTTCCCCTGACACGTGCACTGAGCTCAGCTGAGATGTGCAAACTTGGAGGGTGTCCTGTCCTCCCCACTGGATGTTAGCTCCACTTGTTTTCCTCTGTGCTCGCTATTGATCTGGATCCCGGGTAACAAATGGCCTGGCTTCCCAGCCACCTTGGAAATGTCATGCAGGAGTCAACAAAAATACTTGGTGTATGTTTTATAAAGAATTACAGCTGGCTCTGAATGGCTCTGGCTTTCATCTCAGCAACACAGCCTGGCTCTCTGGGTGCCGATGGATGAGCAGGAGGAGCAGGGAATGATTCAGTGAGCCAGTGAGTTTCCCAGTTCATGGACATGACAGCCTCAGACACACTTATTCACCCTGCCCCTGTCTCACACTGCTCTCCAAGCTGCTCTGTAATTTAAGAGTACTCACTATATCAGATCTCAACTCTTTTTCCCTCCTGATTTCTGATGAATCATGTTAGGAAAGCTGTGGTTTTAACGCTGGAGGATGTGACATAATGCAAAACAGCACAAGAAGTATATTAAAAAAATATGTCTGTCAGACTTTATATGGCTGGAAGGGGATAATTTGAATTATATGCCCATAATTCAAATTTGGGGATAATTCAACACCCAAACAGATACATTTCTAGCTGTACCCAGCCATCTGATATAATACTGCCTATTGTTTATTACTTACTTGTATGTTGTTACAGCATCACCTCCCTCTGCTATGCTTAGGGGACAGTTTACATTTCCATAATAAAATCCATTTTCTATAGGTTTATAACTCAGTTTACATTTCACAAGGCCGCTGCCTGGCATATGAATTTCACTTCAATTCCTTTTGGTTTAACTAAAATTTCAAAACAGCTTATTCTTTAAAAAAAAAAAAAAAAATTAATCAATGCAACAGAGAAGTATGTAATGCCATTTCCCAGCCCRAGGAGTTTGAGTAACTCCCAGCCATTCACTCCAAAAATGACCTATTAAAGTCCTTTTTACAAGAACCTGATGGATTTAGCACCAAATGGAACTACTTAAATAAGCAGATGTTGCAGCACTGCTATTTTTAGAGATAAGGGAGAGCAGGAATAAAGCACAAAGCATGAGAGGAGAGAGGGAGCACCTCGTGCACGAGGGACAGCAACATCCCACAGCCACCCTGGCACCTGTGCCCAGCATGGGAACAGTGCCCAGGGCCCCCTGAGGGGGTTGTGGGGCTGCATCACCACAGGAGGAGCCAGGGAGGGGCTGGAGCTGGGCCCCCTGAGGGGTTTGGGKGGGATTCAGGAAAAGGATCTTCCCCCAGAGGGTGCTGGGGCCCTGACCAGGCTCCCTGGGCCTGGGCRCTGCTGCAAAGCCTCAGGAGCYCCAGGAGGGTTTGGGCACCGCTGCCAGGGGTGCACAGGGGGGGATTTTGGGGCTGGATTCATGATCCTTCTGTGATTTTAAATTCACCAGCAGATGGAATCAGGAGAGGAGCAAAGGCTCTCCCAGAGCCCCCGAGCAGGAGGAATCAGGGGCAGGGGTGAGAGGTGGCTCCTTCCCAGACACATCCCAGAGCTTGCTGCCTTCTGCTCCTCAGGAGCAAGGGTTACCCAGCTCAGCTTGAAGGAGTCTGGACGCAGGTTTGGAGTCTGGATGTGAGGTTTTGGGATCTGGGTGCAGGTTTTGGGAGTCTGGATGCAGCTTTGGAGTCTGGATGCAGCTTTGGGAGTCTGGATGCAGGTTTGGGAGACTGGATACAGGTTTGGGAGTCTGGATGCAGGTTTGGGAGTCTGGATACAGGTTTGGGAGTTGGGACGCAGGTTTGGGGATTGGGATGCAGGTTGGGAGTCAGTTTGGATGCAGCTTTGGAGGTCGGGATGCAGGTTTGGAGTTTGGATGCAGGTTTGGGAGTTGGGTGCAGGTTTAGGAGTCTGGATGCAGGTTTGGGAGTGTGGATGCAGGTTTGGGAGTCTGGGTGCAGTTTTATGATTTGGATGCAGGTTTGGGAGTCGGATGCAGGTTTGGGAGTTGGGATGCAGGTTTGAGAGTTGGGATGCAGGTTTGTCAGTTTGGATGCAGGTTTGTCAGTCTGGATGCAGCTTTGGGAGTTGGGATGCAGGTTTGGGAGTCTGGTGCAGGTTTGTCAGTTTGGATGCAGGTTTGGGAGTCTGGATGCAGGTTTGTCAGTTTGGATGCAGGTTTGGGAGTTGGGATGCAGGTTTGGGAGTCTGGATGCAGGTTTGGGAGTTGGGATGCAGGTTTGGGACCTGTGAGGCTGGTGCTGCTGGTTGGATTCTCTCAGGGCTGCTGATCCACTCTCAGCCCTCCTGAGCAGGGCTCCTTTCAAACAGCCATCCCAGCTTCCACACAGGTTGATCCATGTGTCTCTAATCATCAGAGCCAGGCTGGGGCTGCACCTCATAAACATTGTCTTTTTGGAAGAAAATGTTTGCTTTCAGGTCAAACTGAATCACTGGGCAGGCAGGAGGAGGCAAGGGGGAGTTTATTATGCATGTCTGGGCTGTCCAAGAACAGACAGGATTAACAGCTAATTTCCTGCCATTACATTTCAGCCCCAAAGAAAGCTTTTTCAAAGAAATGACTTGCATCTCAAAGTGACTTAACATCTGCAAGGAACAAAGATGAGAATCTCACCAGGACAGCCTGAATTCCAGCTCCTCCTTTATGACTCTCTCTGCTAAGGAGTCATGAAGTTGCTGTAAATCTTTACAAGGAGCAAACCCAGCAAACTCTGCCTCTACCTGGGGCCAGGAGCAGCAGCCTGAGTCCCTGGTGCCAGCCCTGGAGGGTTGCAGGACGTGCTGCTCTGCCACAGGCTGTGAAACTGGAGCTGGGGGATGCTCTGGACCCACAAACCCACCTGAGTCAGGTCTGCTGTGAGCACGTTTGAAAAGGCCGTGGGAGCTGATGGCAATTTGAAAATCAGCTGAAGGCCTCACACAGCCCAGCCTGCTCACTAAAACCTCCTGGATTCCCCTTCTGGAGCCCTGAGGTCCCAGCTGCAGACACCTCCTGCCACCTGCCAGCGGCTTCGTCAGCTCTGCCAGTGCCCACAGAAATTGCACTGGAGTTGAWTGCCTTGGCTTAATCCCCAAATTCACTCCTCTAACCAAAAATCTGCCTTAAAATCACTGCTCTCTTGGCTGTCATTAGCAGGAGGAATTTGAGAAATATATACTTTAAAAGTTCCCCATCTAATCACCATCAGCATAGAGGATCTCCCCGAGCACTCTGTGATACCAGGTCAGATCCTGGTGCCAGCTCACTACCAACACCAAAAGCAGGGGCTCTGTGGAATTTGCTTCACAAATTACGTTTGTTCAGAGCCACATAACAAAGGGAGCCAGGATCTAGATTAATTATCATGATTATCCTCCAGCTCAGAAGTCAGTGAGTYCTCAGGAACAGATTTCTTTTTGAAGCCTTGCACAATTGCTGATAGGAGCCTGCAGCTCATGCACACAAACCTCCAGATACACACAAAGGCAAATAAATAAAACAAAATCACACACACAAAAAATTCCTATTGCCAAAATTAGGGGAAAAAGCAACCCTGAGCAATATGTATTTAACTCTTCCCGCACACCCAAAGTTGCTAGGGAACGAGGCAGCCTCACAAGCTGCCAGGACAATTACATTTACAGAGAGCTGACAAGGATTGACCTTTGCCTACTCCTTCCTGTCTGCCTTTTCCCAGGCGTGCAGGAGCCTGGTGCTTGACAAACACGTTTGATGGGCGCATTTGCAGGCAGCAGGGTGAGCTGGCCCTCTCCTTCAGCCTGCTAAGGACCAAGGAAGCTTTTAAGGGAGCCGTGGTTGGCAGTGCTGAGCTCTCCAGGAAAGGTGGGCTTCCCTTCCCTGWGCTTTCCCGAGCTCTGCAAGCAGGAAATTTGTTTAAAGCCCAGCCTGATCAATGGGTCCCATCACCCATTCTTAGTGGAATTGCGGCATAATTCTGGGGAAAAAATTGAAATCGAGGCTCATCTTGCCAAAAGCACACGTGGCAAAATTTGCCAAGTGGAATCTGTGAGTTTGCACAAAGTTTCAGGGACTGTATATGAATATTCCTATACAGAGGTCATACCCCAAATTCCAAATGAAACCTCTTAAAAATCTGCATTAAAAACTTGTGCATGTTTAATATMATCAGCTAAGGAATTCCGTGCCRTTATCTGTGTATTTTAATAATTGCAACTTTCAATGGTAGTGACATAAAAACAATTACTTTTTGAAATTTCCCCCTGTATATGCATTTGAAACTACACAGCCATTAAAAACAGTCTGTCGAATTAAAGGTTGTGCAATTAATTAAGTGCAAATCCTGTAAAACTGGACCAAGGAGAAAATTCATCAAATGGGTGAAATATGACCTATCTTGTCCAAAAGACAAATATGTTTAAACAAAATATGAAAATTGATGACAAAATTACTGGTAGCAAAATGCACACGGAGCAAATATGAGACAGCTGCACTGGGATCCAGCGCGGGAGGTTCACCCTCATGGAATTTGTGATTCATTATCTCCACTGCCTTGTAAAACTTTTCCCAGTTAATCTCCAAAGTACGGCCTTTGTACCTATGATAATAAAAATTCTCTATAAAATCACACAGAAGTGTTTAGCAGTGATTTACTGTGCCTTGCCACCGTCAGATGGAATCTGTTATCAGGGGATGTGGTACCCACAGCCAGGTTTGCTCTGCCCCCAGGAATCCCTGCCTTTTCCAGCTGCTGCTCCCAGCCCTCCTCCTGCTCTGGTRTGGCTGTGACCCTTTGGGGACAGCCCCAGTGGCTCTGSCTCTGCTCTCTGCTGGCCACTGGGGTGGCCAGGGGACATTTGGGGTCGTAGCACAGTGGGGATTGCTCTCTGCTCCCAGGGAGCAGGGACAGGAGCAGAGGGAACGGCCTCAGGCTGGGCCAGGGSAGGTTCAAGTTGGAATTTCCCCATGGAAAGGGRGCTCAGGGACTGSAACTGCCCTGGGAGGGTTGGGRTGCCCATCCTGGAGGTGTCCCAGGATGTGGCACTCAGAGCTCTGGGCTGCTGGCAAATTTGGGATTGGGCACAGCTTGGGCTCTGTGACCTTGGAGATTTTTTTTCCCACTCAGTGGCTCTGGGATTCTGTGTCTAAGCACTCAGATATTTCTGCCAGGAAGGAACAGAGCTCTCTCAGCTGTGCCAGCCATCCAGCTGGATGTCTGGGCCTCGTGGAAGCCACATGGACTTCCCAGGCCAAATCCCTACAGAAATGGCCAACACATTCTGGGTGACTGCATTTTAAAGGGTTTGCTATCAAATAAACCCAAACATGAAATTGAGGCTTTTTCTATTTTACCCCTAGCAGCTCATTGGTAGGGAGAGCTATAAGTTTCCTAAACTTCAAGATAGACTGGAATCCACAAAAGTGTGAAATAGATTATAGAGAGTAGTGTAGGTGTGTCACTTGGTGAGAAATTGAGGCTTTGGGGTTTTTAGTATGTTGTGGATGGAAGCAAGATGGAGGGCACAGGGTGTCATCCTGGGTTTCTTCTTCACCTTCTTCTTCATGGGTTTGGGTGGCATTTTGTAATTGGGCAGAAAAGTCCGCATTGGGGGCTCTTTGGGATCAGTTATTGGGTTAAAAGGGAAAATAATCCAGGTGCCAGCTCTTAATAGTTTAGTCTTAATAGTTTAGTCTTAAAAGACCTTGTACCAAGAGACTGTTGGGCACTTTGTGCCTTCTAATGAAAAGCTGCTGAACTCACAGTAGTGACACTGTTTTACTGATAAGAAATAATAAACTCCTGAGTCCCAACATGAACTACTGSCCCAATGCCTTCAGTCCAGCCCCAGGGAAACCCACAGCTGGTACCGTGGCAGGCAGGGAGCAGCAGCTCCAGGTCTCTGAGAACAGCCCTCAGACACCAAGGGAGCCTGGCTGGGCTCTCCAGTGGGTAAYCCCTGTTCCTGGGGATGGGCTGGATGGGCAGGTGGGCACGGACAGGGCTCCTGCCCATGCTGGGATGGCGGGCAGGCAGGTGAGGAGCTCACAAATCAGAACCCAATTGTGCAGGGATGCTGCAGAGGGGAGGGCTGCAGGCAGCGCCGGAACCCAGCCTGTTATTTTCATATTAAAATGTAATGGTGCCATTAAAGTTAAAACCACTGTTAAACTTGATTGAGTAAATTAGTTAATTAACCATAGCATCTAATGCATTCCTCCAAGGCATACCTCAGTTCCTCCAGACACAATTCCAGTTGTACATTASCCTAGCTGTGAATTTTACTATGATTRCACTCCTGGAGTGGCTCTCTGTTTGTCAATGAAGAATGCAAGCTGTCTTTAGACTCTGAGATGATAAAAGCAGGGGAAAATGGATATATTTCCCATTTATCTATTCCTTTTCAAGAAGCTTCTCACATTTTATAAATTCTTCTCTTTCTCTGCCCTTTGTTGGAAAAATTTATAATMAAACAAGTTGAAGGTGGAATGTTTTGGTCATCTCTTGCTAGGATTGARTATGCAAAAAGTAYCAGAGTTCTTTATGAACTCAAAAGGAAAGTKAACTAGGATAGATCTTCCCAAATATGACTTTTGTACTTAATAATGTAAAATGTTCTTCAAACACCTTTTCGCAGGAAAAGTGGCCACACAGCTGGGATCATGAATTTTGCATTCCCTACCTAATTTACAAATCAGAATAAAACACAGATATTTTGGTATAGAAACACCATTTGAACAAGAAGCTGCCTCATTTGGAAATATGTGTTAAATTAAGAAATAAAATATATCCATCAAGGTAACAGATGGGGAACTGAGCACGTTTTCCTTTAACTCCTCTATTTTCAAAGCTTTTGGAGGAGTTCCCCTGCTGTCCTAAGCATCCCTGTGATCCACTCCTAGAACATTTCCAGAAGACATTTCATTTCAGCAGAAATTTTGAATGCTTTTCTTTTATACAATTGCTTCAAAACTCAAAAAACTCAATCAAAATACAATTTTCACCAAAAAACCCCCAAACAAACTGCTTGCTAACATTCCTGCTCATGTTTTTCCAYGTTTCCAACCAGTCCAGTAACATCACAAGGTGTGTTGCACACCCCAAAAACAACTTGGTGTCTCAGGTCCTCTCAGAGCACCACACAAGTGATCAATCTACTTTTGATATTTTTTAAAGCCCAGCATTTCATCTGAGACATTCTCCCCATCCTTCACTGCCTTGGGGAATGCTTCATTTTAAAAACATGAGAACACAATTATGGCAATTCCCTTATGAAAATGTGGCCAATTTTCTGCTTTAACCAACGTAAAATTGATCTCTCAAGCTCTGCCTCACGTGATCCCCTTGCAGATCTTCCTGCTTTTCCTCTTCTGCCATACCCAATAGTGAAGATTCCCCAAATGAGCTCTCCTTCCTTTTATTTCCATTTTTCTAACAGATCTTACACCTTGCACAAATCACTGCCTGTGTTTGGGTGACCTGAGTGAAATGTGACAGATCTCAGCCCCTCTCTCACAAACACCCCAGGTCAGGAGTAATTTGGATGACAATAATTCACATTTCCATGTTTTCTACCCCACAGTCCATTTTCCAAGCAGTGCCAAATGTAGCATCCMCGGATTCTGTATCCTATCATGAAAATACTGTTTTTCCATTTAATATTTTTTTTTCATTGTCTACTTGATCCAAACAAAGGATTTTGCTGAAGGTCAGGGTATTGATTGAACTCCACCCTGGGGGCTCCTTCCCATCCTGTGACAGATGCAGGGGACCTGGGGGATAATGGACCCCTGGGAATGGCAAGGACAGAGGGGTGGATGCTGCTCAMATTGCAGCATTATTGAGTTATTCCTCCTTTCTCCCTGCTTGAGCACARAAATGAAGAACATTTTTGAAGGAAGAGAACACAGAAAGGACGGGGCTGTGGGGTCTCCCCATGAGACACTGATGGAACCTTAACTAAAGGAGGAGTGAAAATACTTGGGCATTGTCTGTACCATGGACTCTGCAGGGAAATGTCGAAGTTCTGACCTGCTATCCAAATTGTTCCTAAAATTAGAAGCCMTGGACTGACAAGGTTTGAGCTGAGAGAGGAATTTGCTGAAGAGGAAACTCCTTCTTGAATAATTAACTCACTTTTCTGTCTGTGTCTCTCCTTTCCCCATCAGATTTCTAGGATTTGGAGGGWRGTAACATTCTCTTCCACTCCTGATGAGATAATACTGATGATCTAAGGAATTTCTTGCTACTCTTCTGTATTTAATAAAGCAYCTAAGATTAGTGGGTAAAGTCAGCTAAATTTACCAAATTACAGCATGTAATTGATTTACTGATAGGTAGGCATGACTCAACTTTTACTCAGATCTTTGACATCATCAAAAAAGTATTAATTTATTCAATCATTACTGRAAAATTGTGTTAAATTTTTAACCAYTTAAGTGAAAAAAAATACAATATTGGTGCTGTTACTTGTATATTTATGGTCATGAGTCTTCAGAAGCACGTTCCTGGATTTCTGTATCTGAATGTAAGGAATGTATTGGCAGCCAGGAAGGATGATGGCATGGATGGGGCTGTGATCAGAGAGAATGCACAGATGTGAATTAAAAAAAAAAAATAAATTAAATTGCTCCTAATGCTGGTGGATCACTGACAAAATCAGAGAATATACAACAACACAATGTAGTGCTCCTCACTTATAAATAAATGTCTCTGTGTTACTTGATCTTATCAATTTGGGAACGTTCTTTGCTCTGTAATTCCTCCCTCTGCTCAGTCCCTCCTCTTTGTTGGAGATTTGGTTTCCTCTTGCTCCTCAGCCCTCTGAGCACCTTCCCTGCAGGCTGCCAGATCAGCTCCAGGCTGCCGGGTCCTCATTTGCTGCCTGTGTGAGCTTTGCCCTGGTTAATTCYTATTTTCACCCCAGCCCTGGCAGCTGCTCTGCTCCCTCCTGGAGCACTGGAACACGGAGTTCGTGTTCTTCCCGAGGTGCTTCACCCTCCTTCATCCCTGCCAGCTCCTCCTCATCCTCCTTCTGCAGAGATGGATTTTCCGCTCCTTTCCCAGTGGTCTGGGCCTGTGCTGCTGCTCACTCCAGTGAGTACTGGGAACCATGCTCCTGCTGCTACTCCGAGTGAGTACTGAATACCCCTGCTCGCTTGTGCCTAACTCCAGGAAGTACACTGGGAATCTCCTGCCCTGCTCTGCTACTCCAGTGTAGTAACTGGTTCCACTGCTCCTGTGCACTCCAAGTGAAACCGGAATTCCTGCTCTGGTGCTACTCCAGAGCCGATAACTGGACTCCCCTGTCCATGGGCTACTCCAGTGAGTAACTGGACAATCCCTGATCGTCCTCATGCTTACTTCCAGTGATGTAACTGGAGCCCCTGATCTCCTGCACTGCTAACTGCCAGTGAGTAAACTGGAATCCCTGATGCTTCGCGCTGGTACTTCCAGTGAGTAAATGAGATGCTGGTCCTGACTGAGTATGAACCTTGTTGGACTCCAGGAGACTGAACCACTGATGCTCCCGGCTCCTAGGTGCTACTCCACTGAGTAACCTGGAACACCTGATGCTCTCTTCCCTGGTGCTACTCCCAATGAGTAACTGAGAACCCCTGATGACTCCTGTCCTGCCTTACCACAATAACTGACCGCTCCTGTACTCCAGTGAGTTCCCTCCCCTGTCTGGCTACACTGAGTAAACTAGCTCCGCTGATGCTCCCTCTGTCCCTGGCTGCTCCTCCAGATGAGTCAAACTGAAATCCCTATGTTCCTGTGCCTACGTGCTACTCAGTGAGTAAACTGGAACCTGGCACCTGGTGCTACTCCAGTGAGTATCCTGATGCTCCGCTGCCCTGGTGCTACTCAGTGAGTAAACTGGAGCCCCTGGTGCTCCGCTGTCCCTGCGGCTGCTGCAGAGCTCAGGCTGCTGCGTGCAGGGGTCAGTGCCAAGTCAGCAGCCAGAGCTCTGATAATCCACACAAGCCTCCCGAGTTTACCGCCCGAGCAATGCCAGGCTGCCGGCGCCGCAGAGCTGCTCACCCTCACAGCATCCTCGGGAAATGCATCCACTGCCGGCTCTGACACACACCCAACCCCAGCCCGACCTGCCCACTGCCCTGGGCTCCCTTGTGCCAGCGCTCAGCACTGCCTGCAGACCTCCCTTCCATCTGTATCAAACCCCAGTTTTGTTATAATGATCTGTCAAACCAGCACTGCAGGGATAGGAGCTCCACAAGCAAGTTTATCCCAAACAAGTTGCATAGTTTGAACAGATATTTAACAATAAAGAATTATTGTTTTCCAATTTAAATATCTGCTGTAGCTCTAAGTACCAGTTAACTCTGGCTCAGTGAAATGCAAATTSTGTGAAATCCAATCCATCAAGCAGAAATTTTCCTACAAAARGGTTTCGCAGAAATAATAGCTGTCAGCTAACAATTAATGCACCCAACATGCTTAAGCACTGCACTGAACTTTAATGAAAGGTTACCCAGTCTGTTAAATTGCTTCATACCTTGTAAGACTAAAGTTAAGCAAAAATTAACATCAGTGTTCTGGGAAAAGAGCATGCAAACAAAATTCACCTTAATGACGGGGGAGTGTAATGTTTTCACGGAATATTTTGAACTATGATTCCATTAGAACGCTGTCAAAAAGCAAAAATTTCCTATTCAGAACAAACACGCTTTGGGATTTCATCTGCAGATGGAAACATACAGGAATACAGAGAATCACACGAGGTTCTCCTTAAGCACCAGCACAGAGCCTGGAATTGTGCTTTTCAGGATCTCCATTGCTCCTGGCGTTSTGATAACGGCTCCTCGCAGCAGCTGGCAGAGGTCATTGCCGMGGAGGGGCTCACCCAGCGCCCCCTTTGCTGCTCTCCCACCCTCKGAGCACCCGCACTCTCCTTTGCTGAGCTCTGATAAACATCCCCACGCTTTAACTAACGCCTGGCAGCTTTACTRCTGTTGTCAGGAGCTAAAAGGTGCAATAACCCCGCGCACAATACAAAAGATCAAACCAGCAGATCGTAACTCATCCCCAGAGGGCAGCCCAGTAAAAGTGATGAAGGAAAGCGCACTCCAAGGACTTCCTCAGGCCACTGCCCTGCATCACTGGCGCTCCTGGTGCTGCTCATCCCTGCCAGGAGCACTCGGCCTGCTCCTSCCCTGCCCTGCCTGCAGCAGCACAGGGATCCTGCTCACCTTGGAGCACCTTGGTGCCACCCTGCGCCCCATTATCCAGCTTTCCATGGGAATATTCCAGGGCAGGACAGCTCTGTGTGGGCAGCTCCCTGTGGCTGCAGGCTGGGAAGGATAGGAGCAGTCCTTTGGGAGCACAGGGATCAGTTACACACACAAACATTTGTGTCAGAAGTGCTTTGGGGGGCTAAAATGCAGACCTGGGCAGGTGTGCTCATGATTTTATCCTGCCTGGTGAACATTCGGAGCTCAGCTCTGTGTTCAGGGTTTTATGATTTTATCCTGCCTAGTGAACATACAGAGCTCACCTCTGTGTGATTTTGTCCTGTCCTGGTGAACACACAGAGCTCACCTCTGTGTTCATGATTTTATGATTTTATGATTTTATCCTGTTCTGGTGAACACACAGACCTCACCTCTATGTTCATGATTTTATGATTTTGTGATTTTATCCTGCCTGGTGAACACACACAGCTCACCCTGTGTTCATGATTTTATCCTGCTTGGAGAACATCAGAGCTCAGCTCTGTGTTCATGATTTTATCCTGCCTGGTGAACATTTGCAGTTCAGCTCTGTGTTCATGACTTTATCCTGTCCTGGTGAACATACAGAGCTCACCTTTATGTTCATGATTTTATCCTGGTGAACACACAGAGCTCACTTTTGCTACCCCACCAGCCAGCACCTGTCCTGTGCAGGGCAGGATGAGCTCATTTCTGCATCAGGCATTAAATTCCACACTTGTAACCAGAAACTCAGCAGCCCACTTGGTTTTCCCATGAAGACATCTATCAAGACATGTGCTCAACAGGAAAATATCCTCCAACAGGAGGGATAGGAACCCTCAACAGGAAAATACCCTTCAGCATAAGGGATAGGAACCCTCAACAGGAAAATATCCTTCAGCATAAGGGATAGGAACCATCAACAGGAAAATACCCTCCAGCAGGAGGGATAGGAACCATCAACAGGAAAATATCCTTCAGCATAAGGGATAGGAACCCTCAACAGGAAAATATCCTCCAACAGGAGGGATAGGAACCCTCAACAGGAGAATATCCTTCAACAGGAGGGATAGGAACCCTCAACAGGAGAATATCCTTCCCCCCTTACAGCAGCCATGCTGGGACAGTGGTGACAAGGGGTCCCAGACTGGACCTGTGGGAAGGCAGCTGCCACCAGAGCAGCAGGCAGAAACATTCCGGGGAGTGCCAACATTCCAATGGACATTTTCATCTCTTTCCCTATTTGTCTATCAGTAGGACAATCAGTAGCCTCTAAAAGAAGCAGAATCACAGAACCATGAGGTTGGAAMAGGCCTCTGAGATCAGGCCCAGGTTTGAGCAGTCACCACCCTGTCAACCAGAGCAGAGCACTAAAAAGAAAAAAAGCAAAGAAAAAGAGGAAAATCCCAGGCAGACACTGTGAGTGCATGACAGGGCCTGGGCTTGTCTCCACATCAGGGTGACAGAGGCATCCCTGATGCCCTTTGGCAGTGATGGTCAGTGCCACCTGTGCTGGTGCCCCGTGGATAAACAGGACTCCAGAATGCCCAATTTGGCACCTTTCACACTCACTAAATTCCCTTGATGCAGTCTCCATTTTCCAGGAGCCATCCCAGGGCCGTGTGTGCCCTGCTTCACTGCCCAGGCACACCAAGGGCTCTCCTCAATGCAGATGTGGGAGATAAAAATACAACTGATGCAGGCACCCACCCCCACATTTCCTCGAGATCCTCTAGACCTTATTCATGAAAAATGATTTACAAAATACAAATAGATTTTGGCATGAAGTAAGCTTAAATTGACTGCTTTCTATCAGGAATTAATATTAACCAGAGCTTGTCAGTTACTAAATATTTATTTTAGGAATACATACAGCCTCTGCTTTCATGTAGGTTAAGCTGTAATCTTTGGCTTGTCAGTTCCAGGATATAGCAGTGGATAAATCATGCACTCTTGAACTGATAGATGTCAGAGCCGTTGTATACAAATGGAGGGATATGTCAATGAACACCCTAGTTTAGGTTACATTTACTATAAACATTGACATTCCTTTGCAATGAGACCATTTGCTGGCTAAGCAGTCACAGCTTCGCAGGATTTGATGCTTTTGTGCTCAATCAGGTTCTAATGATTTCAGATGTTTGCAATTAATGAACCATTAGATTAATTGGTTGAGTATGGAAGGACTGGTGTAAGAATTGGGTCAGAACCACAGACAAGCTATTACCTGAAGTGACAGCAATCACCAGAGGCAAACCAGTGAGAAATTGAATTAATGATTTTTTCACCCTCTCTTTCCCTTTTGGCAAAAATTAGCACCAGGGCAGGGCTTGAACAGAGAGAATGCTACAAGTGTTGGGGGCAAGGGGTGAAAAAGAAACATCCTCATCACTCCTCATCTTTCAAACTGGAGCAGCTCAGCCTTCTCCAGCTCGCTGTTGAATATAAAGGAGGTGCCATATTTCTTGTGGATCATCCAGATCCCCCCAAAGCTTCCTTGCCAAGTCAACGTCTAACATTAATTATGGACCACRCAGGGCACCTCAGTGAGATGATTAATTGTGCCTGAAAGCAGGGGGAGGCAGGGGCCCAGCATCAATATATGGTGGTGAGGCTGGCTGGAAAGCCCAGGGTGCCCATCCTTTAGCCACTGAGCAGCAGGATGTTTGCTCCCAGTGGATCGGTGGTGCCTTAATTCCAGCAGTGTGACAAGTTATCCCAACGAGCTGATGGCAGTTTAGCTGCATCTGGAATTTCACAGAGTAAAAATTAACCCTGGCTGTTCAATAAAGGGGGTTTTTGGACCCTTTTCTCTCTAAGAAAGGTTTTATTCTAATGAGGCTCTCTGGCTTTGTAATGCACTAGTTCAGAAACCAAGCGTGTGCGTGGTGGCTGTCACTGCCTTGTGCACCTCAGGTGACATTATTCATGTGCTTTTAGAGAAAAAAGGAGCAGAGAGCAGCAGTGCTGTGAGGCAGCCCCCACAGCCTCAGCCCAGAGAACAGAAACACGGGGCAATTAAAAACAAAGGGGAGTGTGGGGCTCTTAATCCCGGYTTAGGTGGATTCAGCATTGCAGCTGGTGGCTGGGATGGGAGTAAARTGAGTTAAATACTGGCAGTGACCATCTTCCTTCCCTTCCACTGACTCTCCACAGGCTTGATCCAYTGAATTTATTAATTTATTTCTGCTACAGCCAGGCTGCTTGGGACCTGGCTTTAAATTCCTGTGGATAAGTCACGGATCCTTTTGTGGTGCACTTTTCTTGTTGTAATGGAGCAGTCAACTGACACATCCTGAGATAAAATAAACAAGTTTTTAGCTTTGGCATTATTCTGCAAGGAAATGCAATTATTCTGGAGCTTCTTGTCCTTTTGGGGTTTTTTTTGGTTTTTTTTTTTTTTTTTTACATTCTAATTTTTTTTGCAGCTAAACTGAAATGTTCTCTGTGATTTTGGGTTTTTACAGCAAGYGACTTGCTTGCTGCTGAAGGAAAAAATAAATTTTGCATTTAGGGCATTTTAACTGTGGATTTATATAAATTTCAAGTGTTCAACACAGACCTGCTTTTGAACATGAAAGGAATCCCAGAACTTGCAATTTTTACAAGTGAAACATCCCACTGATTTCTAAATAATAGCTTGGGTTAGAGCCATACCTTTAATGTCACATATTAACCCCAGTTTTCAGCTTTTGCCTGTGCACYATTTAGGTGATTAAAGCTGAGTGCATAAAATTTTCCCATCTTTCCACCTGAATTTAGACTTGAAGCTATTGTAAATAAATCTGGCAAAGCAAGGAGACAAAAAGAGCTTGAAAGGTTTCAATGGAACTGAGCCCACTGRGGCAGTGGGGGACCTTTAACTGATCCTCACAGACTTTGAGGCACCAGGCAAACCAAGATATTGCATTTTCACCCTTTGTCTAACCCTTATGATCTCCAAAGAAAGGGTTCTGCTCCCTGAATAAGTCCTGTAGCACYATYTTATTCCATAGCTCCCTATTCCCCRAGGACTTTGCTGTACCTGCTCCCAGTAACTGCCCCAAATCTCTTTTCTTCTTTTTTTTTCCCCTCCATGCCAGGAATCCTCCACTGAAAGCTCCAGGAGCTGCTGAAATCACAACTGTGTTGGTGGAAAAGTGGGCAACAGTCGAGAATGGGAGTAATAAATGTGACAATGATGTGGCCAACCTTAACAACTCCCAGTTATGAGATATTTAAGGCCTGCAGAGCAGCTCTTCCACTGTTTTCTATTCATAAATCACATTTATGAGACAGACAAGGCCAGAGAGAGTCGATGAGACTCTCTCCGTTGACTTGAGCACAGGGGGGAGAATCACCCAGGATAAATGCACAGATAATCCCATTTGCCTGGGTATTCCCAGTGAAAMTCAGCCAGATTACAGGGTATCAAACACCTTTCAGGATGGGGAGCACCTGGCTGGATAATTCTTCCACCTGAAGTGTAACTCTCATTTCAGGGAGGGTTAGGAAGGGAGGAATGCAAAACACCCAGAGATACAATCACAATCTTATCCCTTCCACCAAGAACAAAGGATAYAAATGTGAATCATTAAAAGGCAAAAACGAAACCAAACCCTCTGAAGGCACTGTAAATAAAGCCCTGTAATTACGCATCACAAAAAAAAGTCAACTGCAAACGGTTCAGTAATCTCATTACCYGGCTTACTAATAATCATTGCAATATTCTCCATCTCCCCTAAGATAATGAGCAGCACGGTGGATGTTGGAAAAATAAATAAATAAACAGCCAAGCAACGATTTCTCATCTAAATATTTAACAAAATGGATGGGCTTGCCTAAAGGTTTGAGATGGAACCCCAGTGTAACAAATCTTTAATCTGCACTATTTTCCTACTTTTAAAAKGGGAGGGAGCTCAGCTCATCTGAGAATGGTGTTGAAACCAAACAACGTTTTCATGACAACCCAAAAATAAAGAAATAAAACATTTTTAAATATTTCAGTGCTACAAAATTAGCCCAAGTTAAAGGCAACAATTAGTAAACAACTTTGTCATATTCAGAACAGTATCTTTCCCATTAACATTTCTATAGTTCCCCAATTACATTATAAATCAAAAGTAATACAAACAGACAATGTAATAATGAGAACACATAGACTGCATCAAAAATTAAGACCCCAGCTTTTCCTTTCCTCTTGGATCACTCTGTTAACTTGTCCTAGTTTACTTTCCTGGCAGCAGGAGGGAAAGGGAATTTACACCTTGGTGAATAACTCCCGAAATTGGAGCTGGAAAGAGTTGGAAAGGCAATCAAATTTTCTYCTGAAGTGCAGGGCAAGGCATTTCCCTGTTCCAAACGCTGTCTCCTGCTCTGGATGGGGGATCAGCAGGGAACTGAGGTGGAGCACCAGGCACTGCAGCTCTCCATGGACCCCAATCCCTCCTCCCATCCCACCCTGCCCTGCTGGGATCTCCTCCCTCCCTGCCAGGTGAAACTGGCTCTGAAAAGGAGAGAATTGGAGCCATCCCAAATATTGCAGATGYTCTCCTCAGAGGGACAGGGAGGGAGCCAAGCTGTCCCTGAGTCCCTGGGGACACAAGGGCTGCTCATCCCTGTGCTGCACCCTCACTTTGCTGTCCTGTCCTSTCCCCCCAGCTCAGCTCCCTGCTCAGCAGCTCTCAGCCCAAGTGATCTGCATTTTCTCAGTTTGTTTTTGTGGTTTTTTGTGTTTTTTTTGCTTATCTGCTACATTTCTGTCATCTCCATTTACTCCTCTGGTGTCCTCTGACAAGGAAGAATTCAAAGGAATGACCAGAAATGGTTCTGGCAGCTGTGAGCACAAGTGATRCTACAAGAGAGGAAAGCAACTGGCTTTGGGAAGGGAGAAGCACAGCAGGGAAAGAATTAGAGGGCCTGGATCAAGATTAGGGATAAAAATATGTCCTCAGAGCTTTTCAAGCACTTCAGCTCCTTCAGAACAGGCTGAAAGCACAAGGGGTGGATGGAGAAGCACRGGGATGGTAAAATAAATGCAATTAACTATCAGTGTTTATCTTAATGCACTCCTTGCCACACCACTGCTGCTGAAACAGGGGTGAGCTGGACAGGGCAGAGGAGGAGATWAAATTATGTATTGTTCCTTTAACACTTTCTTCAGTTAAATAACATAATATTTTCAAGGTTACTGTTAAAATAACAGGGTTGTCCAGTGGAATTTATTCCCACTGGTGTTTGTGTACTGTATATATTTATACCACATGAGCAGCCCATAAATTCTGCTCATAAATGCTGTTATCTGCACCACCAGCAGTTTCTCATTTTTATGGGGGTATAACTTTAAGGTGTGGTTTACATCCCGTTCCACCTCATTGCTTACAGCTCCTGCTGCCCCATTAGGCTCAGCTCCTGCCTCCTCATCCTCCCTGATGTCACCTGGTCCTGCCCTTGTCCCCACCAGCCAGGGGACCTCACWCAACACCACAGCTCAGACCCACCCAGCCTAAATCTTAACCCTAAACTTAAATCCTAAAYTTAAACTCTAAATCCTAAACTTGTCTGATCCCCTGTGAGCACCCTTGTCTATCCCAGCTCCCACCTGGGTCGGGAGCTGCTCCTTCACACCCAGGAAAGCCTCCCAGGGCASAGCATCCCCATCCCACTCCTTGCCAGGTGGCCTTGGCTGCCAGAGAAACGTTTTTCATTGGAAACTGAGGATAAATAGAGATTATGGAAGAGTTGTTCCAAAGGTCACCCGAGCTGGGAATTGCTTGGGGTGTAGGACAAAGCTCAGATAACTTCACAGGAGAAAAAAAGCCCATTCACCCACTTGCAATAAACTCTTTATAGATCACAGCAGCCCTAAAAGCAACGGGAGCCCATCCATGCATCACTGCCAGTGCCTCCCAGAATGATTGCTATCACTGGGACTCTGAATCCTCGGCCTGCTCACATCCATCTGGCCTGAACCTCGCTGCTGCTAACTCCACACTTCGGAACCTGAACTCAAATGTTGTTTTCTCCAATTTTCTTCCCTTTTTATGACCTTTTTCTGTTGCTATCTTGATTTATGGTCATTTGTGTGATTGCATTGCTTTGCTTTATGGCAGTTTATGTCATTCTGGTCCTGTCATAAATGACTACCATAAAGTGAGGTAAAATATCATAAAACATTAGTGAGTCACTGATATTCAAGGTTCTGGAGTACAAGCCTGACAGGTAGCAAGCACAGAGGAGCTGTGCCATCCGAGGGATGGATCATTATGGATACATGTGTGTGCTGGGATCTGCAGGAACAAATGCCACCGTGGCTCAGCTTGTCACTGGAAACAATTTAAAAGGGCAGCATTGAGTTATTTTTGTGAGTTTAAAAGTCTCATGTTCCTGCAGTGATTTCTTTTGCAGCAAAAAAGAAAAAAATCTTGGGAAGTGGAAGTGGAGCTGTTCCCCTGTAAAAGCTCCCACTGCTTTTCATGTGGATCTAAAAGGGCTGCTAAGGGGTTGGTGTTCTGCTAAGAACCTGTTACAAAAATCAGATTACTTTGTAAGATGATCATTCGTGGTTGTTTGTCCATCTCTGATTGCTCTGAGCAATGCTTTGGCTTTGCTGCACTTGGAGGAAAGTGAATATCCTTCAATGATGGTGCTCAGAAAGCCTAAACTGATTCTTTTGATGTATTCTACTCAAAGAAAACCACATTTTATCCATAATCTAAGCACTTATTACCTTTGTAGCTAAGAGTATTCCAAAGCATTTCATACCTTTTCTCAGTTTAGTAAAATAAGCCACTGCAGTTATAGACTCTCCAAATAAATATAAAAATAAAATGCAAAAAATATTTTGCCACTGATGTTTGTGTTATGAATCCTTTATACATTAAGAATCAATAATCTCTCCATTCACTATAAATTCCYCCTATCAGTTGCTGTTACTTTATAGGATAACTTAATTGTGAAATGAAAATGGGTATTTGCTGGAGTTAGAACTGGGAATGYATTACCATTAAGAAATATAGAGATAACCACTTGGAAATTTATATTTGTTATTTGAACATAAAAAACATTGTTCAGATTTCAAATGGCCTTTTTTTATTTGCTACTATTATTGCAAAAATAAAAGACATATCATCTCCAAATCTATTTAGCCTGCAGTGACATTATTTACTGGGCTACTTACCTGGATACTTTGGGGGGAAAAGTATTTTTAATGCAAGTTAGGGTTTTTTTTTTTTTTTTTTTTTGTGAGATACTACACTTGGATGGCATTTTCATAATGGAGATTGTTGCATTCAGCCTCCAACACCAAGAGCTTTATTGAGCCTGCCCTCAAAGGAACAGACTAAAAATTAAACCCCAGATTTCCCCAAATATGCCAGCCCTGATGGTTTTTAATGCCAGACCTCTCCCATTTTGGAAGTTTGTGGTGATTTCTTTGCTGCTTTTTAATGCAACCACTTGATATCCTTGATACCCAAAAAATCTGAGAAGAAGCAAATTCATTCATCACTGCTGATTCCTGGGGAACACAGTGAACCTGAGTTCTCTAAGAAGAAAACAGTTTTTGCTGTTGGTACTGCGGGCTGTTTGGGTTTGGAATTAAAGTAAAAAAGGATCTGTCCAAGCAGCACAGAGGAACTTTACCCACAGCTCTGTTTTTATGAAAAAMCCACCCAGGTTGTGTCCGCTCAGTTTCAGAACCGTTTCCATGATAATGGAGATTCCTGTCACAAATGGGGCTGGCATTTGCCTGCACAGCAGCAAAACTCCCCCTTAAAATAATGTTTGAAAAGCACTGAGCAGCTCCCTCCCCTCAGCCCTCCCCAAAAGCTGACTAATTATTTGAATTATTTTATTGCCATCAGCTCCCACTGATGACCATTGGAGCTGCAGTGATGTGGACAAGGGAATAACTCAAATGTTSCCCAGCAGTAATTGCTAGTGAAAGACAGTGGGTATTGTTTGCTCTTTGTTGTTTTTCTTTTTTGACTGGCTGGTTTTGTTGTTTGTGTGTGTGTGGYTTTTTTCTTTGTGAGTTTTCAATCCTGRATACATGAAGAGTTGGGCAGGCAAGATTTGCTGTTAGAATTGCTGGAAATATGGAGCCCCTTGACTCTCCATATATTTTCAAAGAACAATTACTGAGATATTTTAATTTGACTGACTTCCAGTCCTTCACTTGTGCTTCCTTATTTCTGTACAGTTAAAAATCTCACTTGAGCAAAGTTGAAGGAAAAGGTGTTGATCAGAAATCCAATTGTTGTATGAATTTAGAAACATCAGATGTCTTAACTTCCATTAGAACAAAAATGAYAAGACCCACCAAAACTAGATTCCCTTGGAATTCCTGGTTTAGGATTTTGAAAGATAGAGGTTTTTACTAAGCACAATAATAACAAAGTAGCTTAAAGAGAGGGTGAACCCCTTGATATAAACTGRATGCAGGGAGGGAGAAGGCTTTGCAGGAAGAATAGAGAGCACCACCTTTCCCTGAGCAGGGATCTAGGTCCAGCATGAAAAGGATAAATCAGAGCAGTGTCTGTTTCTGTGCCTGGGTGCAGGAGGGGAGCACATCCTGCTCAGCCAGGCTCAGGGCAGCAGGGATGGGGACACTGCRGGGYCTGGCCAGCCCTGGCCATGAGCACTGTGACTAAAGGCTGAGGAATCCAGCACAACTGGGACCAAGGGATAAATAATGCCTAAGCATATCTGCTGCCTGCATTAAGGAGACAGACTAAAGAGTTAATAATGCCTCTGATCAGCTTTTAATAGCCTCTAGATGCTTTCACACAATAAATAGATCTGTTGTGAAAATACTCGGGAACGCAGTGAAATACCACATGCATTGTGCCCTTTAAAATGCTTTAAATAGCACAATTATAGATTTAAAGATCGTAATTGATTTAAATTGGTGGTGGAATGTAAAATTTTATATGATGCATGAAACCTCTTAAGGCTTTAAAACTGTAATTATCTTTGTCACTCTCATATTGCACCCCAAAGCTTTTCTTTTAATGATTTGGATGTTATAGGAAATAAATGGAACGCTGTCCCTATGGATTGCCAAGCGAAATGCCAAGGGGAGAATGCTCAGGGCTGCACCTTTGGGAAGAGGGGCAGTGGCAGGGCTTGGCTGAGCCCTGGGTGCCCCAGGGTGTCTGGGCTGAGCAGTGAATGCTGAGGGGGATGCCCTGGGCTGGGATGGCCACACAAACCAGTTCAAACACCAGCAGCTCCTCCCTGCCCACATCACCAACCTGAGACGCCTGTTCATGTCAGAGAAGAGATGTGAGCATCTAAACACAGGGATTTGAGAGAAACGAATTAATTATAAATTATTTCTCTATTGGCAAAGGCTTCATGGCAGACTCCAAGCYCCTCTCCCATTTCTCCATGAAAATCCACACACCCCATGGAAATCTCACATGTAAAACCAACAGAACAGTTCTTTGTCTTGTCCCTGCTCCCTGGGCAGGTATTTGAGTTTGGGGTGCCCTGGCTGGGGCTCCCAGCTGGGAGTATTCGAGTTTGGGGTACCCAGATTTSCACACAACTCTGCCTCTCCTCTGAAAGCATCCCCCCAGAATTCCCAGCAGTTTGGGTAAGTGCAAAACTCAAAATTCAGCCGGGGAAGGAAAGGAGTCGTGGTGGGAGTAACAGCAATTCCAACGCACAGTGGAGTGAAAACCCAGCCTTTGTTGCAGGGTTAACCACTGATCCCCATGATATCAGAATCTGATGATGTTTGAAGCCTCCAGACATTATTTAATACCCMAAAACCTACATATAAGTAGCCAGAAAGAACAACATTAACTCAGGAAAGATTATTTCACTTTATCTGACCCATATTTGGAAACTWAAATCAATTTAACATAGCAAAGCTCCCTTCAGTGCATGAACAAGGAAAAGTCTTTCAAATCTGTTTATATTCCTCCAGATGTCGATGCTGATACCAGTGCCCAAACAATGAAGTAAACAATTAAGAATTTCTTTTAACTTCTCCTGCTTTAGTAATCCAGGGAAGGAAAAAAAAAAAAAACAAACCAAAAACCACAACCCAGTGAATCAATGGACTAAAAATGGATAGAGTCGCTAGGAAAAGAGATTGTATTCAAGCTAAGAGGATATTGCCAACAATAGGTAGTTAAAAATGGAATTAACAACTAATAAAAGTGGTGAAGCATATCCTTTTAAAGAGCAATTTGAAAGGCTTTTCATTAAAACAACAACTTTAGCCACAAACCCCTAGGTAAGACAGTTAATAGTGATAACTGGGGCTTGGGGGGGCAATTAGCTCTGACTTTAGCTTTGGGTTCCATTCCCATTCCCAACAGGAMAGGCTCCAGGGTTTATTCTGGTGACGAGTCTCACAGAAAGTTGTGCACCAAAGTTAAGCCTTGCTATATAATCTGAATTTCCCCCCCAAACTGACAGGAAATGTGGCACATTCAGCACCCATGGTGACCCCAGAGAGAGGACAGACAGCTCAGGCTGTGGGGATCCAGCAGCAGGATCAGCAGTTAACAGGAGGTGGGAATGGTTTGGGGAAATGCTCTTTGTGGCTTTGAATTTTTCAGGTATCAGSAGAAAACACTGATATTCTTCTTCATAACACATGGCTGGAACAAATCAGGTCATGTGGAATATTCCCAGGGATTTTTAGAAGGTTTATGGAAAATAAAAATATTGTGYTTTCACACACAGAGTGATGCTGTTTGTATTTTAACAGGAAGCAACCAGAAMCTGAGAAAGTGAAGTGATTCTGATCATTTGAGACAAAACCCAAATGAGTGCCATCGACACTGACCAGAATGCAGAGTGCATTTATTGATTATTTCCATTTTCTCTCTCATTGGAACTCCTGCTGGCTGAGGCTCCAAGGTAAGCTAAAGGTTCTCTCTCTCTTTTGCTTTATTTTTATTTTTCTCCTTTTAACAGCACAATTKCAGGGTAAAAAGAAATCCTGTAAAAGATTTCTCCTACAGGATAAAAGCAGAGATGCTAAGGATGATGAGGGTGTGTGGGGCAGTGCAAGACAACAAAGAGAGCACAGACCTGCACACACGAGCATGTGGAACAGCAAAAGCAACCCTGTGCTCAGGGAAGAAGAGGAGCAGGCAAGGGATACAAATTAAAAGAGAAAACCATGGCATTTTTCACTGATTATATGTTTGCAACTGGAGAAAAGGTTGTGTTAAATTAAAAATAACAGGAATGAAAATGTAAGTTAGCAGAAAATGATGTAAAAGCTTAGGGGAGACCAATGAGATGGAAAAGGTGTGCTCTGCTGCTGACTGTTCACTGAATTAGCTTCCCTCATCCTGCAGGAATCCTTGCTCTGTTTATGCACATAATGAACTGATTTTTCCCCTCCAGATAAAGATCACGAGCAGGAAATCTCTCATTCCAAACTGATTGTGGCACTTCAGCTACTACAGCTTAAGCCGGGCCAGAGACACATCAATATGCCAGATCCACTGCAGAACATGAAGATATTCAAGTGTAGAAATTCCACCTGGGGGCCAAACTTTGTCTCCTGTGAAGTGGTGTGGATTTGGGTGGGTTTGGGTCAGGCCAGTCGGGTTAACTGGGATTTTGCATCCTCACTGGGCTGGAATCTGGCCCTGGGGCATTATTCCTCTGTTCTCCACTGCTGTGGAGGCACCCAGCATCAGTGGAGCCTGCAAGGGGGGGTTTAAATCCAATATTTCAAACAGGCAGCTGAACATTTTCTAGATTGGGAGATGCAGATGGGAAACAAATCCCAGCCAGGATGGGATAAACTTGAGCAGGGTAGGGGTTTCAGCCTCCAGCTGGCAGAGATGGGGATGTTTCAGAGGTGCCCTGCACAGAAGAAGGAGAAGGAGGAAAGAAGGAGAAGAGAAGGAGAAGGAGAAGGAGAAGGAGAAGGAGAAGGAGAAGGAGAAGGAGAAGGAGAAGGAGAAGGAGAAGGAGAAGGAGAAGGAGAAGAAGGAGAAGGAGAAGAAGGAGAAGGAGAAGAAGGAGAAGAAAGGAGAAAGAAGAAGGAGGAGGAGAAGCAGAAGAAGGAGACGGAGATGGAGAAGGAGAAGAGGAAGAAGAAGAAGGAGAAGGAGAAGAAGGAGAAGAAGGAGAAGGAGAAGAAGGAGAAGAAGGAGAAGAAGGAGAAGAAGGAGAAAAAGGAGAAGAAGGAGAAGAAGGAGAAGGAGGAGAAGGAGGAGGAGCTTTGGGAAAGCAGGTGCTGAGACACAGTGGTGAGAAATCAAACCACCAAGGAGCCCAACCCGAGTGTGGCAGGAGCAAGGCAAGCACAGCCTCTCACTGCTCTAACAGAGCAGGGGAACAGAACAGAAATGAACACAATTCTCAGCCTCTTTTGGGTTCCAACGCTGGGGCAGGCTCTCAGCAGAGCTCTCCTCACCCCCAGCACACTGTCACCCTGCCCTGAGCGCTGCAGATGATTTAGCAGGGCTACCTGTCGGGATGATGGAAGTGAGAAAGCTTTTACCCAGTATGTATATCACAGAAATGGAGCTGCATGCACACGGCCTGAATGGTTTTTATCCTGCTGAACACAGCCAGGCCATTAACAGCAATGCTCAGTGCAGGGGTCTGCTCCARAGCCCACGAGATGGATGACAGATCATCATCCTGGCACAGCAAAAAACACCCCTGCAAACCATGCTTTTTCCCAAAGCCTTTGAAGATACCTGTGGCCATTTGCTGGTTGATTTAAAGTCCAGCATGAAGAAAATCTGTGGGGCTGTGGAATAAATGTACTTTGGACACTAAAGGAAAGCCCCACTCTTTAGAAGGAGTCTGGAAAATAAACTCTAGAAAATCTATGGCAAGAAACAGCCCTGCACAAGCTTGGTGAGTGCACAGGTAAAACCTGGAATGCCAAAATCTTTTTCCTAAATAGYTATAGCTGAGATCTTGGCAGCAATAAAATGAAGGGGAGTTGCACCATTTATTTAATCAAAGCCAGGATTTAATTCCCTAATTTCAGCCTGAAAGAACTTGGTAACCCAGCTGACTTCAAAGATGAAAWGTGTTTTTACAAATTATAACTGATTTTAACTGAAGAAGTATTTTAGGGAATGTTTTGAAGGTATTTGCCATGTGCCTCAGCTGCCACTGATGTCTGCAAAGCAGCTGAACTTCCTGCAATTTCCCTTCCAAGTTTTCTACTTTTTTTGTCAATTCTCTCATGGAGTGAAGGAAAATGCTACTCAGCCCTTCCAATGACAGAAATTATTGAAGCTCCATGTGATCCAGACTCTGGAGCTGGAGAAAAAGACTGGATCAAGCAYCCCAAGCTTTTGAAAAGGTGGAATTTGGGACAATAGAGCAACAAATGTGTTTTAGAAATCCTGCAAAGCGTGACAGGGATGCACCTCAGAGTTCAGGAGCAGAAAATACACATGATCTCAGGAAATAATTGCAGTGCCCTCCTGGAGGATGGGAACAGCTGAGCCTCTGCAGGGAGGGAAAGGTGGCCTTGGTAAATCTGTAAGAAAACAGSRTTTCAGGCAAAGTGCCTGAGCASCATCCCACCTGTTCCCTGGAGGGAWGATGGGCTGCATTCCTGCTTGAGATGAAGGATGCAGGTGTAGGTGGAATTTGGGAGAAGAAAACAAATGTGATTGCAAATGCCTCACCAGGAGCACTTCCACGGAGAGCAAACCAGCCAAGGGCTGTGTTTGTAAACACAAATTTTGCCAGTGCTGCTGCTTGGGGGATGTTATAAATGCCCTGAGCAGGGGGTCAGTTTGATGTTCCTRAATTAGCACAGAAAAGAAGATATTTGTCAGTATGTGAACCACAGGGACTGTGAGGCACAGCTGGCACAGGTGCCCAGAGCAGCTGGGGCTGCCCAAGGCTGGACACTGGGGCTGGGGGGACCRTGRGAGGTGTCCCTGCCATGGCAGGGGTGGCACTGGGTGGGATTTGGGGTCCTTCCCACCCAAACCACTCTGGGGTTCCCTGGAAGTGCCAGAGACTGTGCCAGGGTTTCTGTGCCAGCCCCCAGGTGCAGGACAGAGGGACCCTCAGAGGGTGACACAGCACCTCTGCCCACTGCCACTAGCAACCAAACCAGATTTATGCCCTATTTTCTCTCTTTTAGGACGCTCCTTGAACAGCTCTGGATGCTGGCTTTGCCTTACACGTGATCTGAGCACCTGAGTCTGGATTTCTGTGCTGTGCCTTATTGGACAGGAGAGTTGTGTGCTCAACCAGCCCCTGGTAACCTCCCCTAGCTCACACAGACCTGGATCATCCTGTTCAGTCTRTTATTCAAMCACTGATCCACAGGCCAAACCTCCYTTYCAAAAGGGCTGGGAGAGGATGGGTTTTCTTGTCCCTTTTACAAATCCAGCTGYTGAACAAAGGGAACAATTCTAAATGCGGGTATTTATTCAGCACATAATGCCCCCTATCTGCTCTTTCTTTACCTGTTTTTCAGTTCACAAAGGGAACAAGARCTCCCCTAGATTGCAGCCCCGTGCCCTTCACAGTGAACATTTCTTACAAAATTGTGTTTTAAATATATTGATGGCTTCCTCTGTTAACCTTCTTCAAGGGAGGCACAACTGGCCTAAAAGTTTGTGTCCTGCTCTCTGTACAGCACCAGTGACCCCAGCCCATCTRTTACAMTGCCACCAGGAGAATCAGCYCCAAACCCMTTTGTCTGCTGTAATACTGGGTCCTGTAGGTTGCAAATGGAACAGATTTTTATTTAAACCCCCATCTAAGAGTGTCATTATCCACAAATCTGCTCATAAATGTTTTGGCAACTGACAAAAAAAATTAACTTCAGAAGAGGAAGCCATTAGGATGAAAACATTTCAAATCATGTCATTCATCAGATCTCTGCTCATCCAACAAAACTTGCTTTTGTTCCAGGCAATTGTGGTGCTTAATCTGGGCACTTTTCAGCAACACATTTTTCTGATTAAAAAACCATAATCRTACTGGCAGGAGTTAGAGATAGAAAAGATCTATGAGCTCCCTGAGCCCAGCTCCCTTCCTGAGCAGGACATAATCCCTGGCAGGAAGCCTTTCAGATATCACCTTGATCCAGAGCTTAGTGTGGCCAAGGGACTGGCTATGGAAATGTGCCACAGGGTCGTTTTCACCATCACCTGGAACTTCAGGGAATGTGCATGGGAGGTGTCACAGCTCCTGGAATTCATGGGAATGTGCACAGGGGTGTCACAGCTCCTGGAATTCATGGAATGTGCATGGAGGTGTCCACAGCTCCTGGAATTCATGGGAATGTGCATGGAGGTGTCACAGCTCCTGGAATTCATGGAATGTGCATGGAGGTGTCACAGCTCCTGGAATTCATGGGAATGTGCATGGAGGTGTCACAGCTCCTGGAATTCATGGGAATGTGCACAGGGGTGTCACAGCTCCTGGAATCATGGGAATGTGCATGGAGGTGTCACAGCTCCTGGAATTCATGGGAATGTGCATGGAGGTGTCACAGTCCCTGGAATTCATGGGAATGTGCACAGGGGTGTCACAGCTCCTGGAATTCATGGGAATGTGCATGGAGGTGTCACAGCTCCTGGAATTCATGGGAATGTGCACAGGGGTGTCACAGCTCCCTGGAATTCATGGGAATGTGCATGGAGGTGTCACAGCTCCTGGAATTCATGGGAATGTGCACAGGGGTGTCACAGCTCCTGGAATTCATGGGAATGTGCGGAGGTGTCACAGCTCCTGGAATTCATGGGAATGTGCATGGAGGTGTCACAGCTCCTGGAATTCATGGGAATGTGCAGGAGGTGTCACAGCTCCTGGAATTCATGGGAATGTGCACAGGGGTGTCACAGCATCCTGGAATTCATGGGAATGTGCATGGAGGTGTCACAGCTCCTGGAATCATGGGAATGTGCAAGGGGTGTCACAGCTCCTGGAATTCATGGGAATGTGCATGGAGGTGTCAAGCTCCTGGAATTCATGGGAATGTGCATGGAGGTGTCACAGCTCCTGGAATTCATGGGAATGTGCACAGGGTGGTCACAGCTCCTGGAATTCATGGGAATGTGCATGGAGGTGTCACAGCTCCTGGAATTCATGGGAATGTGCACAGGGGTGTCCACAGCTCCTGAAATTCATGGGAATGTGCATCAGGAGGTGTCACAGCTCCTGGAATCCATGGGAATGTGCACAGGGTGTCACAGCTCCCTGGAATTCATGGGAATGTGCATGGGAGGTGTCACAGCTCCTGGAATTCATGGGAATGTGCATGGAGGTGTCACAGCTCCTGGAATCATGGGAATGTGCAGGAGGTGTCACAGCTCCTGGAATTCATGGGAATGTGCACAGGGGTGTCACAGCACCTGGAAATTCATGGGAATGTGCATGGAGGTGTCACAGCTCCTGGAATTCATGGGAATGTGCACAGGGGTGTCACAGCTCCTGGAATTCATGGGAATGTGCACAGGGGTGTCACAGCTCCTGGAATTATGGGAATGTGCATGGAGGTGTCACAGCTCTGGAACTCATGGGAATGTGCATGGAGGTGTCACAGCTCCTGGAATTCATGGGAATGTGCATGGAGGTGTCACAGCTCCTGGAACTCATGGGAATGTGCATGGAGGTGTCACAGCTCCTGGAATTCATGGGAATGGGTCACAGGGGTGTCACAGCTCCTGGAATTCATGGGAATGTGCATGGAGGTGTCACAGCTCCTGGAATTCATGGGAATGTGCATGGAGGTGTCACAGCTCCTGGAATTCATGGGAATGTGCACAGGGGTGTCACAGCTCCTGGAATCATGGGAATGTGCACAGGGGTGTCACAGCTCCTGGAATTCATGGGAATGTGCATGGAGGTGTCACAGTCCTGGAATTCATGGGAATGTGCATGGAGGTGTCACAGCTCCTGGAATTCATGGGAATGTGCAGGAGGTGTCACAGCTCCTGGAATTCATGGGAATGTGCACAGGGGTGTCACAGCTCCTGGAATTCATGGAATGTGCATGGAGGTGTCACAGCTCCTGGAATCATGGGAATGTGCATGGAGGTGTCACAGCTCCTGGAATTCATGGGAATGTGCAATGGAGGTGTCACAGCTCCTGGAATTCATGGGAAATGTGCATGGAGGTGTCACAGCTCCTGGAATTCATGGGAATGTGCACAGGGTTCACAGCTCCTGGAATTCATGGGAATGTGCATGAGGTGTCACAGCTCCTGGAATTCATGGGAATGTGCATGGAGGTGTCACAGCTCCTGGAATTCATGGGAAGGTGCACAGGGGTGTCACAGCTCCTGGAACTCATGGGAATGTGCACAGGTGTGTCACACAGCTCCTGGAATTTCATGGGAATGTGCCATGGAGGTGTCAACAGCTCCTGGAATTCATCGGGAATGTGCATGAGGTGTCACAGGCTCCTGGAATTCATGGGAATGTGCACAGGGCGTGTCACAGCTCCTGGAACTCATGGGAATGTGCACAGGGGTGTCACAGCTCCTGGAATTCATGGGATGTGCATGGAGGTGTCACAGCTCCTGGAATTCATGGGAATGTGCACAGGGTGTCACAGCTCCTGGAATTCATGGGAATGTGCATGGAGGTGTCACAAAGCCTCCTGGAATTCATGGGAATGGGCACAGGGGTGTCACAGCCCTGGAATTCATGGGAAGTGCATGGAGGTGTCACAGCTTCCTGGAACTCATGGGAAATGTGCATGGAGGTGTCCAACAGCTCCTTGGAATTCATGGGAATGTGCCAGGGGTTCACAGCTCCTGGAATCATGGGAATTGTGCATGGATGGTGTCAAACAGCTCCTGGAATTCATGGGAATGTGCACAGGGGTGTCCACAGCTCCTGGAACTCACAGGAAACAGTTTCTGGGGTTTGTTTGCATTCCTTCTTCCTTTTGTGCAACCACAGGGCTGGAGCTCAGCAGGCTTTCCAACCAGTGGAAATGGGAGGGAACAGGTCTGTGTCCACCAGAGTGTCACAGGGGGTGCCTGGGGGAGCCTGGGGGACCCCAAACCTGGGGCACAGGGGGTCCCTAGGGACCCCAACCCTGGGGGACCCCAACCCTGGGGCACAGGGGGCTCCTGGGGGAGCCTGAGGGGCTCCTGGAGACCCCAACCCTGGGGACCCCAACTCTGAGGGACCCCAACCCCGGGGTACAGGGGATCCCTGGGGGACCCCAACCCTGGAGCACAGGGGACCCCAACCCTGGGGACCCCAACCCTGGGGTACAGGGGGCTCCTGGGCACAGGGAATCCCTGGGAGACCCCAACCCTGAGGCACTGGGGGACCCCAACCCTGGGGACCCCAACCCTGGGGACCCCAACCCTGGGGCACAGAGGGGTCCTGGAGACCCCAACCCTGGGGCACAGGGGGTCCCTGGGGGACCCCAGCCCCACCTCCCTGCCAGGGAAGAGGCTGCTGGCAGCCTTGGGGTTTCCAGAGAGAACAGACAGAAAGTTTCCCATTGGCTTCAGAGCGTGCTGGTTGAGCTCTCAAATATCACAGGAAAAATTCAAGGTGCTTTCATGAGCCCAAGTGAATTAAGGCAGCCAAAAAAAAAAAAAAAGTTTAAAATTTGGTGCGGTGAAATTGATTACATTTAAAAATGATACAGCAAATAGTTTTCTTTTAGGTTATAAAACGTGTTTTAMAGTACGTTATAATTCAATAATAGAACTATTAGGAGAGGTGACATGAAATTAAAATATCCACCTAGCTCTAAGCTTTTAATTTGGAAAATTGCAATCAGAAATGGAAAGATGGAAATTTAACAGCTATATTGAAGATGATCAGAAGAATTCCTTGCATAAAGGTTAACAACAGATAATTACTTTCTCAGGAAATCACTAAAATGTCATGATTTTTCTGCTTTGTTTTCAGGGAAGTTTTATGATGCTCCCTTCTTGCCACATGGCAATGAAACAAATGAGGTTAGATGGCAAAGATTATGAAAGAAATTAGCAATAATGAGTCCAGTAACTAAAAACATTAGTAGAGAAAATTGAGTTGACCTTACTTTTATAATTATTCATTTTCTTAATTGTTTTTTTTTTTTTTTTTCTGGAATAATGGGACTGAAATGAAATGACATGAGGTGCAAGGCTCAGGTGTGGTGGGTGTTTGGCACAGATCAGTGACCTTGCCCAGCCCCAGAGCTGCCCTGAGCCCCTCTGTGCCCCCTGCAGGAGGGACCCACCCTGGGGAGATCAATGGAGCAGTTTGGTGTGTGCAGCCCCACCTGGGGAATCAATGGAGCAGTTTTGGTGTGTGCAGCCCCACCTGGGGAATCAATGGAGCAGTTTGGTGTGTGCAGCCCCACCTG
>NDFG01000031.1:1761375-1779811 GCA_002167245.1 Sporophila hypoxantha
CTGGGGAATCAATGGAGCAGTTTGGTGTGTGCAGCCCCACCTGGGGAGGGCACTGCCAGGAGAATCCCTGGGCTCTCCTTCCACTCCTGCCCAGCCCCTAAAACACTTTTTGGTCAATTCCTTCCCCACACATCAGCAGAGCAGAGTGAGTTTGCCACCCTGTCACAGCTGGGGGATCCTTAGGGAAATATGGGGAATTTTATCCCCTCCCAGGGGTGAATGATCCCTGCAGCCTGCTGCACACCCAGGTCATCTCCTTTGTCAAAACCTGATTTTTTTCTTAAAACTTAAACTTGAAATACAAAAAAAGCCAATGCCTGGTTTGCACTGAAATAATTATCGTATAATTTGTATAAAATAATGAAGCCAGCTCCCAGACAAGACATTGCCATCCCCAAACTATCAAATAAAGACTAAAAATCCCCAAAACTCAGTGTTTAGGAAAAAATAAAAAAGTTTTGCTTTCCTMAATAAGGCCTTCATTGTAAAACTGTCTCCCTCTCTATCTGCAATTCCAAGGGCAGTGCTCCATCTCTCTGTGGTTATTCCCTGCCATGCATTTATAATTACACAGAAATTTAACARCTCTAAACCASCTTACTTAAACAAGGTATTACACGCTGCCTGCTGATAACAAACCAATAAAGCCTCAATCAAATGTGTCATTAAAGCTGCATTTGTCCACTCCTATTTATTATAATTAAAAAAAAAAAAGGAAAAAGCTACATTGGAGCCACATTTCCYGTGAGTTCATCATGTCCTGGCTTGTACCATTGGTGAATTTTCCTTTCAGTGAAGGGTCAGATTTTAATTAACATTTTTTGTCCATTTACCTTCCCTCRAATGGTTCCCAATTTCCTCTGCTCCCCTTCCTAAATCTCAGGTTTGTCCCTTGCTGCCTGACTTCACTTTCTGCTGCTCCCACCAGCAGCTCCACCTTCTTTTCTACTCCTTTTTGTTCAATTCTTCTTTAAAACACAATTCCAGGTCTCATCAATCCGCTCTCTCTCGTGTCTCCTGGAATTCCTTTCCCTTCCCAGTTCTCATCCCCAGCCCCACTCCTGAGCASGCTGCTCATTCCTTTTACCATCATTTCTAAAGTTCTTGCTTTCTGCTCAGGATTGGAGAGGTTTCTCCTGCCCCCAGCATTAAGTTTCCAGCTTTTAACACAGAAAATTGCAGCAGAGAGCAGAATCACAGGTTTCAGTTTTTACCCTTGGCGAGCCAGAGCTGCCCTGCCAGCTTTGTTCCAGGGGAGCACAATTAACCCCTTACTCATCAGCCTTTAGAAAGGACATATCCCGGTTTTCCAGGCCAAGGAAAAGGCTTCACTCCGTGCCCAGGAGGGATTTACAGCCTGGAACGCTGYGGGCTCACAGGCAGAGAGAGAGTGCTGACTGCAGAGAACAATGAACTTGTTAGTTAACAGAATTAACAGCGCGTTGTTTAAGCATAATGACAGCAATAAAACAGGAGATGTGAAGTTGATACAGTCACAACTGAATCATAATGGATGAGATATTTACGGCAAAGCTGTTAAAACATTGAATAAAATATGGGGAGAGCAAAAGCAGATGTGATTTTATTCTTCAGAGCTGAAGCTTGTAAAGTATGAGATAGCATGAGTAATAATCACAGGTTCTGGTTCACAATGCATTAATAAATATTGATATGGTGCCAGTGCTGAAACTTTCCAGATACCAAAATAAAGTGAGAAAGCATGCTCCTGCATTATGGATTGCTAAGTTTAAATTGTAAGGCACACATGGCAGTGCCCCCATTGTGCTCTGCCCCCCCAGCCCATCTCTCCCCTCTCTGTTTAGGGCTGAACAAACCCTGCAGGGCCAGGGCCGCAGCTCCCACTGCTGCAGGGCAGCCTGCAGGGCTCTGGGGCTCCCTCTGAGCAAATTCCCCMCCAGCTCTGCCCCTCTCTGGGCTCCTTCCACGCTGGATCCCAGGGAAAAGGTCAGGGGCTGCCCTGGGAGGAACATTCCAGCTCAACCAAAGCCCCTCTGTCACCATCAYGTTTTCTGAAAAATCTCTTTGCCCAGGATTTTCGCCTGGAAAGCTGAGAAGCCTCGGAGAAAAAGGAAAACAATAATTATCTGCTTGCTTCTCCTGTGTTTTGCTGCTTTGGGATGTGTTTGGACATTGTTTACCAACAGGTGGTTGTTTAATTGATTTCATGTGAATTATTTTAACTTAATGACCAATCAGGGTCAGGCTGTGTCAGGACTCAGGAAGGAGTCACAAGTTTTTCATTATCATCTTTTTAGCCTTCTGTAAGTATCCTTTCTCTATGYTTTAGTATAGTTTACTATAGCATTCTTTAATATAATATAGATCATAAAATATTAAATCAGCCTTCTARGAACATGGAGTCAGGTTCCTCATTCCTTCCTGCCACGGGGCACCCCACAAATCCARCCCCYCTCCTTCCAGGATGCTCCAGAGCTCTGCTGACACCCTCCTCCTCCTCCTCAGGATGGGTTTCAGTGGGATGCTGCTCCCAGCCTGAGCAGACACGGGGGCTTGGGGCTGCACTTTCACCCACSAGCTAAGGTGGTGTAAAACCAGCACAAAGCTAAATGAGAAATAAAGAATGACACTAAACCTGACTCAGCTCCCTCCCACCTCCCAGACACATCCTGACACGCCAGCTCGTGCCTGTTTGCACACATGGAGCCCTGCTCAAGTCTGYACAGCCCTGCTGGGGAGCTTTTCCTGCAGGCCATGAGTCAGCCCCGGTGMCTGCTGCTGCAGGGCTGGGGGACAGGCAGCAGCAGCCCCACGGAGAATTCTGCCTGCTCACCTCCCCTGGGGCTGGGCACCCAGCCCTGCTGCAGCATGTTCCCCTCCCAGGGCAGCACCTCTGCCCTGCTTCCCTCCAGCTCCCAGCCAGGACCAGGAGCTCTGCAATTCCTCCCCTCTGATCAGCACCTGGCAAGCATCCACTGCTGGGGGTGCCATCACCTCTATGAGATCACATAATTACACATGATCTGATCAATTTTCCAGAAATTTCCAGCCTAAACTCCTGGGAAAGAGGAAAAAAATTCATATATATATATATATATATATATGAATTCTTATATAAATTTTTATATAAATAAAAATTTTTATATAAATATAATAGATATAATATATTATATATTATATTTATAAATATAATATTTTATATAAAAATATATAATATATAAACCTAATATATAATTATATTATATTATATTATATTATATTATATTATATTATATTATATTATATATAAATTTATATTATATATAAATTTATATTGTATAAATTATATTATATTTATATTCATATTATATTATATTTATATATGCTATATAAAATAAATATATTCTATATTTATATAAATATATAACTATATTTGAATATATTAGATTTATTTTTATATATGAATATATATATTTATAAATATATAATATATATGATTATATATATATTTATAAATATATATATCTCCATCCATTCTTTCCCAGAATGGATATAATTTCCCTGTGACTTACTACTATATACTGTTTTTCWTTAATCATCGATTTAAATCTCAAAAGAAAGGAATGATAACACCAAACCTCACTYCCTCACTTCCCTGAATTAAAATCTCTCTCGGAGGATGTCATTTGCTAATTTCAACCATGAAGCAGATTTATGCTGAAATGACTTGATTGTGGCTGRTGAGATGTAGGGAATGTTCTGGTGACAATTCCACAGCCTGTGAATTCCAAAAGTTCCTTTCACCAGGCCTTGGAAAAATTACCTTTGGAAAAGTGGAAATGTGGTTCAAGACAATCTCCCAGCTGGATTTCCCTTCCCCACACCAGCTGCAATCCCTGGCTTTAGAAATTCATCAGAACCTTTGGGACAAACACCAGTTAAGGTTATTTTAAAAGAAACCCCAAGATTTTCAGGAAGGGTAATTCTTTACTTCTTACAGAGCASAGGATGACTGAGCACCTGCTCTGAGGAAGGTCTGTAGTTCCTTCAAGCACAAATAATAAATAAATAAACTAATAAAATATTAATGGTGGTAATAATAATAATAATTATTATTATTTCCCAATCAGATGATGATTTAGAATCCCAGAATCATTAAGGCTGGATGGGAATTCCAAGATCATCAAGTCCAACCCTGGCCTGACACCACCACAGCCACTAAAGCAAACAATTTCTCACACATGTTGATGAATGTGGCCTTATGAAAAGCACTCAGTGATGGGGCAGCAGCACTGTCAGGTGGCCTCTGCATGAACTGATGTGACAGGCGGCAGCCCCTGCCCCAGCCCCTCTGCAGGAGCTGAGAGAGCTCAGGATGGAGCCTGGAGCTCTGCTTCTCACCCTGGACATTCTGCAAACCAGACCAGAGCTCAGGGGTTTGCTGCCTGTTCCTGCACTCCAGAGTGGTCACCTGGAGCTCTGCTCTCACCCTGGACATTCTGCACTGAAACCAGACCAGAGCTCAGGGTTTGCTCCCTGTTCCTGCACTCCAGAGTCTCACCTGGAGCTCTGCTCTCACCCTGGACATTTTCCAGACCCAGAGCTCAGGGTTTGCTGCCTGTTTCTGCACTCCAATGTCTCACCTGGAGCCCTGGAGCTCTGCTCTCACCCGATATTCTTGCAAACCAGACCAGAGCTCAGGGTTTCCTCCCTGTGCCTGCACTCCAAATGTCTCACCACGGACATTCTGCACTGAAACCAGACCAAAACTCAGGGTTTCCTCCCTGTTCCTGCACTCCAGAGTCTCACCTGGAGCTCTGCTCTCACCCTGGACATTCTGCACTGAAACCAGACCACAGCTCAAGGGTTTGCTCCCTGTGCCTGCACTCCAGAGTCTCACCTGGAGCTCTGGAGCTCTGCTCTCACCCTGGACATTTTCCAGACCCAGAGCTCAGGGTTTGCTCCCTGTTTCCTGCACTCCAATGTCTCACCTGGAGCTCTGCTCTCACCCCTGGACATTTTCCAGACCCAGAGCTCAGGGTTTGCTCCCTTTCCTGCACTCAAATGTCTCACCTGGAGCTCTGTCTCACCCTGGAGCTCTGCACAGCAAACCAGACCCACAGCTCCAGGTTTGCTCCCTGTTCTGCACTCCAGAGTCTCACCTGGAAGCTCTGCTCTCACCCTGGAGCTCTGCACAGCAAACCAGACCCACAGCTCAGGGTTTGCTCCCTGTTCCTGCACTCCAGAGTCTCCACCTGGAGCTCTGCACAGCAAACCAGACCCAGAACTCAGGGTTTGCTCCCTGTTCCTGCACTCACCTGGCACAAGCTCAGAGCCAGAGAGCCCAGGGGCACCTGCTGGGCACTTGGTGCTTGTGTGGGAGCAGAYCTGGAGCCCAAAACCCGCCCTGAAAACACCCCAGGGGTTTGCCCAAACCCTCTCTGAGGCTCTGCACATCTTTAAAGTCATTATCCAGCAGCCTGACCCACATCTCTGGGGAATCAATGCTGTTATCGATATTAAACTGCAGCAGCTGATTTAGGCTCCTGTGACATATGGGCTGCTGTCCACCAGGAACTGAACTGCAACCGCTAAACTCATCTCGCCGGGGTCTCAGCTCCAAATGCAGCATTAGGGATAAACGGGCAGCGCTTTAATGGTCATTTCACACTTCATCATCRGCTCATCCATTCCCTGCACGTGCCACTTAAGGCTCCCATTGCCTTCCCTCAAATGGAACAGAGCAAAAAGGAATGTGACAAAACAAATGTTGAGGGAAGCAACCTTTGCTTGTTGTTGGTGGGTGTTCCCCCCTCTAACGAAATGGCGAATTGTCCCATTATCCTCATTTCCTGCARAATGTGGCTGCGCGGGACCCCGGGTGCAGCGCGGCACGGCAGTGCCACAGTCAGCCCGCGTGTGGAGTGCTTCTGTTTTACATACTGACACGCATTTTAACACGGAAAAGGTCAGGGATGGAAACAGCACAGCTTGTTGCTGTGACAGCAGACATTTAACAGAAAGACTTCTGGACACACTACAGTTTAAAATAATTTAGTAAAATAATTGCCATGATTGATTTTTTAGGTCCCCGGGTTCATACCACACACTTTTGTGTGACAACTCCCTTCAGTGCTGTTTTTTCTTTCTTCTATTTTTTTTTCCTCTCTCCAGCAATGACAAGAAATGCATTTCAAATAAGTTCTGGGACGTTGTCAAAGTTTGCTCAGATTCACAAACTCCATCAGTGGCTGGGCAGGAGCAGAGCTGCTGCCAGCCCTGTGCCCAGCCAGGTGCCAGGAATCCCTGGATAAATCAGATTTGGGGTAAATCAGCCCAGCGTGTCAGGAATGCAGCTCCTGCCTTGCYGCAAACAGGCATTGCCAAAGCCGTGGCCACACCAGCCTGCACAGCACATCTGCCCCGGAAATAATCAGGAATTTGGTGCAAAWAAAAGCCAGGAAGTGTCCTGTGTTTGGGAGTAAAAGGGATTGGGAGATGTCAGGAATAAACAAAGCTGATGAACTTCAGAGCAGCACAAAGTCCATTCCATGAAATCCCACACAGCCCTGGGTGCACCCACTAAAGTGAATTTGGAGTACCTATAAAATTAAACACCACGTAGTTTAAATTCTGAATTTGCTCCACAGTCAGGGGAGGAAAACAGAGGGGTCTGAAGACAACCCCAGTGCTCTGGTGAGCCAAGATCTGCTGAGCTTTGTGGAGAGATTTGGTGCAACCCAGCAGGAACCCCCTGAACTCACTGAAGGGAACATTGCAAGATTCATTAAACAGGGAATCAGAAATCCAAACTCAGGCCATAGCAGAGGCCTGCAGCAGAAAGAAAGCAGAAGGGATTTTGCTTTCATTTTYAAGTATAAGAACTCTATTTTTTAAAAAATAAAACCCCTATTCTGATCTCCAGTCTGGACCTGGAACCATGAAATTGGATGTTTTTCTTAGATATAATTTTCATCAATGATAATTCAGCAAAATTAGATGTGAATACAGAAGTAGATGTGTATACAGAAGTAGATGTGTACACAGAAAAGTAGATGTGTACACAGAAAAGTAGATATAAATACAGAAAAGGTGATTTTGCTGTTTCACTTTTCTCAAGCAGCACAGGTTGGCTTGCAATGACAAAATGCTGATGATGAGTGTCCTCCCTGTGAGGGTGGGCAGGGGYTGGGCTGGGATCCCAGAGCAGCTGTGGCCAGGCTGGGCTCTGGGACACCCTGGGACAGCGGGAGGTGTCCCTGCCATGGCAGGCTGGCTGGGATGAGATTTCAGCTCCCTCCAGCCCAACCATTCCACAGTCCCACCCTGTTCAGCCCTGCAAACCCCTGGATCTCAGCAGYTCCTGATGGACACACAGACCCAAGGCATTGCCCCACCTGGGCTGCACAGCGCCCATCTTACAGCTAAATCTGAATTTATTCCCCTCCGAGACACCACACAGCCCATTTGTGATGCCATTGCTGGTGCAAACCATTCCTGATAGGAAATGTAATACTTAAATACACACTGCAGCTTTGACTTCTCTCTCATTCTCAGTATACTTAATTCTGACAGCTCTAAACAAATGTCAAACTTGCTTTCAATTTCCTCCCTCCTCCTCCCCAYACTTTGTGCTGGTGCATTGCTAACAGAATTAAAACTTGAAAATAGCCTTAGGCTTTCCAACCACTTTGGAGCAGGATCGGAGGCTTTTGTCTATTTCAGAATAAAAACTCAAAGATAGTAATTTTGCCATATTTTTAAATAATAAACCAACAAATGTTCATAGCTAAAATGGGCTGTAAAACGCAAAGAACAAAAAACAAAGAAAAAAAATCAAAAAAACCCACCAAGAAAAATGGATACCATATTGCAAAGGAAAAAGAGTTAGATTGTCATGAATCTGAAAGGAAATCAATAGGACAACTTTGGAGACCCATTTCAATCTGTTGTTGACATTGTTTTCTGGTAGTAATTTTCTCAAAATGTTAACAGTATTGAGTTTGCTTATTGATTCTATTATTTTTGACCTTGCATTAGTGYGGGCTAATCTTACATGCCATAAAATTTCCTTTCACAGCTAAAATTATTGTAGGGCTCTGGGGGAAAGTTACAATCAGGTCAGAGCCCCCTCAGGATTCTGATGAGCAGATAACTGGCAATAATGAGTTATTTTGCCTTTCCAGATACCTTTCTGTTGTTTCTCACAGACTTTAGGCAGCATTGTCATGGAAGTGATSGGAAAATTGGCCAAAATCCCAAAATCCCAATAAATTGAGGGTCTCCTGTGCCTGGGGGTGTGGCTGCAGGGCTCGTGGCATCACCAGCTGCTGCAGCATTTCTGATTCAGCAGCAGAAAGATCCACTCCTCTCCATAACAGCAAAAACCACAACATAAAGAGGCTGAGRTTACCCTCACCATATAAATTTATGCCGTGTATTCTTATCCCCACACCTGTGAGACCTCACTCTCATTCCCTCTTCCTCAAGCATTAATTACAGAGCCTTTATTTTTCCTCAGGATTCCTGCATTAAGTGCTCAGAAGGGGCAGTGCTAAATTAATCAGCAGCTGCTCCATGGTTCAATAGTTTAGCAGCTTCCCAGTACTTAAACATTTCTCAGCAGACAAAGCCATTTGTTCCAGGGAGGATCTCCCGTGGCTCCTGACTCTGAATTCTCCTGGGCACAGAAAGGGAAATCTCAACTCCCAAGCAGCACACAGAACGCTAAACTGGACCTGTGCCTTTGCTAAAAATCTCATTTTGTGAGCAAGCCCCGCGCAGTTTTGGGGTTAAACTGTTATTTTCACAAATAGCCTGACATTTTGAGTTCCTCAGCTCCAGCAGGCACCCAAACAGCCCACGGCCAGGCTGGCATCAAAGGGAGATATTTTGGATTCTGCAGCCTCAGAAAGGTCTAGACAGAGGCAGATGTTGCTCATGAAAGAGTTTGGGAGCAGCCACCAGCGCCAGGCTGAGTGCCCTGCTGCAGSAGCCTCCCCAGGGGGATTTATCTTGGAGGCTTTTAGCCTCCAGCTCCTTTCCAAAGGTATGGATTTCCCTGGAAACAGCAGAGCTCCATTAAAAGTCACAGGTGCCCTGCAGCTCTGCTTAAAAGATTTCCTCAAATTTCATTTAATAACAGGCTCGAAACTTGAGACAAATTATTTATTACAATGGGCAATATTTTTCTGTCTGTTTTTCCCTCATGGTCATCTCAAGTGCTGAAAGGGCTCAATAAAAATTAAAAATGATAGCAGCTTATCCTGTTCTGCTGATGAAGAGTTTTTCTTTGAGCCATCTCTAAAGCTGATCTATAGTTCCAAGCAAGCCTTCCATGCAATCCTAAAATAAACCAAGGAGCATTGCAGCCCAGTTTATCCCTGGTTTTGGTTTTGATGTCCAAACCTGCCAGCAGCAATCACTATGGGAACACAGACCTGAGGAATTAGGGAACACAGAAAAGCAGGAATTAGGGCTAGACARAATAAAATTACAGATTTTTGTAGGTAGGGTTTGGTAAGTTCATCAAGAGAAATGTCAAAAAAAATCTAAGCAGAGAAAGAATTTTCGTTTTCTAGTAAACAGTTTGGAAAATTCTGAAAGATTCACCCTCCTGCTCTGCATTTGATTAGGMAAAACATCCCCAAAATCTTTGTTCTAAAGAGTCCTGAGACACAAAGACACAAATCAGGTAAAAGTGGAGGGAGTGTCTTTATGAGTAAAAGTTGTAACTTTAAAATAAATTCAAAGTAAATTTCAAAACAAGATGAGAACCCTGTTAAAAAATCCATTTCAAACCAGAGTTTTCTTAGAAAGCTGCTGTTCCTTTTCCTCCACAAATAAGATTAGTGGGCACACCCTTGTTGAACACTTGGGTTTTACTGGATCAGTATTTCCCCACTGAAAAGGATTTCTATGCAATAATCTCACAAAATATTTCTTTACTAAATCAGATGAGATAAATTTAATTTTGCCGTCATGAAACCTGTGGGTTTTTCTAGTGTAACAAGAGCAATTTTTCTAGATTAACAAGAGCAATTACACTTTTTGTTCTTCACTTTAAACAACTTTAACAGACACTTCATCAACTACAAGAAGAGAGCAAGGAGTCACATAATGAAAAATTCTGTCACTGCAAGGTCTCTGCTGTCCCCAGAATTTGAGGGAGCAGCTTTCACCCATCGAGCTGGAAATGCCCTGGGCACCCCAGCACAGTCCTTCAGCCCACTAAGAAAATACTTGAGCACTTAAATATTATCCAGGTTGTCTTRCTTAAATATTATCCAGGTTGTCTAATCTGTGTTGTCTACTTCTGCTGTCATTGCATTTTTGTGGTATTGGAGAAAGAACAAAGGAAGGAGAAGTTGGAGAAGATTTAAAGAMGCATGAAGCCAAAATAACTTACAAGACTGGAATGATTTTTTGTTTTTTAACCTCAAGGGGGAAGAGYATTTTCCAAGACCTAATTTGATAAACAATCAGTTTTGTTTCTCTGCAGCCCAGTTTAAAGGAATTCAAGAAACCAAAAYAGAGGGAGATTTTCCCTGTTAGAATGACCCAGGCATGAGCATCTTTTGATTTTTGCTGTAGGAACCCTCTCAGACTGAGACACAAAGGTGAGACAAGCCCCAGCCAGTGCTCACAGCAGCCACAAGGAACCCCCAGGGGCTCTCACAGGCAAGAGCAGCCCTCACCTGTGGCTCCTAGCAGGGAACTGGAGGGAATTCAGCTGCTCAGCACTTTTACAGAGCCCACTGAGTCTGAGGGGAACTGACAGAATTCAGGGGACGAGTCTCCCTTGAGCTGTGAGGATCCTGCTCGTCCCTGGCAGTGCAAATGCACCTTAAAGGGAGCATAAATCCCACTCAGGAATGGCCAAAAAGTCCCCRAAACCAACAGTGAACAGCACTGAAACCCTTCAAAGTGGCTTTCAGGGCATTTCTCCTTTCCCCATCACACTGGGAGGGACCCTGGGTGTCCCCCAGGCACCAGAGTGACAACATCCCAYCAGCTTCTGCCCCAGCTCCAGATCCTGCAGCCCTCTGGGCCCCTTTCCTTGGGGATTTTGTTTGTCTGTTGTGGAGTTTTTCTTTTCTTTTTTTTCTTCTTATTTCTTTTTTAAATTTATTTATTTTGTTCCCAGTCCAGCTATATTTAAGGATTATCCTGTGGAATACCAAACCCAGACTCTCCCTTCTCTACCAAACCTCCTGCATGAACTCCAAGAAATCAGTCCCTGCTCCCTTCCTCCATCTTTCTAAAGTGATTTGCATGTTSTGGACCCCATGTCCCACGGGTTTCAATCCACAGAGGATTTGCAAATTGAGCAAAGGAACGCTGGTTTATAACAGATTCAACACCTGGGCTCTGCTCAGCACCCTCCAACAGCCCTGCAGCGAGGAAACCAGCCCCCTGACTGTGCCAGTGCAGGAGCACAGTCAGAGATTCAATACCTGGGCTCATTTTCAGCACCCTCAAATTGAGGAACAGCCCACCTGACAGTGCCAGTGCTGGAGCACAGTCAGAGATTCAATACCTGGGCTCATTTTCAGCACCTCAAATCACCCTACATGAGGAACAATCCCCCTGACAGTGCCAGTGCAGTCCTACAGGCACAGATTCAATACCTGGGCTCATTTTCAGCACCCCTCAAATCATCCCCTACATGAGGACAAACTCCCCCTGACAGTGGGAGTGCGAAGTCCACAGGCACAGATTCAACACCTGGGCTCATTTTCTGCCTGTGCTCTCACATCAGGTGCTGGGAGTTCCCAGCATCCCCACACACCTTCCTTTGTCTGCACACGCAGCCTCTGGTGTTCCTGGGAACAGCTCCTGATTCATTATTAATCTGACATTTCTCCCAGTTCCCCCTGTTCCCCTGTTTCCCCAGCCCCATCATTATCAGGCAGCTCTGCTGTGATAGACTGCTGATCCTCATCTCCATATTGATTAATCTCATTTTCACATGCAGCACCCTGATTTCCAGCATCTCCAGCTCAGGCTTTTCGCCATGATTCATTTGCCAGACAGATTTTCCCTGCTGGAATCGTCCCCAGCGTGGGAATGTGCTGGAGCAGTTTCAGGTACCAGGCCGTATTTGGTGCAGTCACAAATGCATGTTCAGAGCCCCCAGGCTGTGGGGAATAAAGTGGATCTGTCCCACAGTGTTTGCTTCCCTCTCTCCTGGGGAAGGAACGTGCCAGTCATGCTTGGGCTTGATCCTTATTGATGGAATTAAAATGCAATTTATTTTTTTGGATTAATTTGCAGATTAAACCATTTTATTACACATATCTCGGACATCTAAAATATTTAAGTATTTAACATTACCAAGTTAGCTAAATAAATCTTTAATTTAKCATAATTAGATTTGTTTAAATGAAGAAATGCATCGATATCRCAAAATAGTTTCATATTAATTTAGAGCACTAAATTAGAACTTAAAACAACTTGWAGTTTTCCCTGCTTTCCCAGTGTACAGGTCACAAAATGCATTTATSTGGCAGAGCACATGCTCTTCCCCACACACCAACCCAGAGCTCTCAATTTTTGTGCCCTTGCATCACCTTGGAGCCTGTGCTGGCCAGGAGAGGAGGCACCAGGGCTGCTGAGCAGAGAGGGCACAGAAAGGCTCTGGGCCACCTCCTTCTGTGGCTATTCCTGGGGTTATTGCTGTGGTTATTCCTGTGCTTATTCTATGGTCATTCTATTGCTATTCTATTGTAATTTCTATGGTTATTCTATCGTTATTCTATGGTTATTTCATGGTTATTCCTGTGGTTATTTCATGGTTATTCTATGGTTATTTCATGGTTATTTTTGTGGTTATTCCTATTGTTATTTCATGGTTATTCTATGGTTATTTCTATGGTCATTCTATTGCTATTCTATTGTAATTTCTATGGTTATTCTATCATTATTCTATGGTTATTCTATGGTTATTTAATGGTTATTCTATGGTTATTTCTGTGGTTATTTCATGGCTATTCTATGGTTATTTCTGTGGTTATTCTATGGTTATTTCTATGGTTATTTCTATGGTTATTTCCGTGGTTATTTCCGTGGTTATTTCCGTGGTTATTTCCGTGGCTATTCTATAGTTATTCTATGGTTATTCTACGGTTATTTCTGTGGTAATTTCTGTGGTTATTTCTGTGGTTACTTCTGTGATTTTTTTCTATGGTTATCCTATGGTTATTCCATGGCTATTTCTATTGTTTTTCTATGGTTATTCTATGGCAATTTCTGTGGTTATTCCGTGGTTATTTCTATGGTTATTCCTATTGTAATTTCACAGTTATTCTGTGGTCATTCCTATGGTTATTTCTGTGGTTACTTCTGTGGTTTTTTTCTATGGTTATCCTATGGTTATTCCATGGTTATTTCTATTGTTTTTTCTATGGTTATTCTATGGCAATTTCTGTGGTTATTTCTGTGGTTATTTAATGGTTATTTCTGTGGTTATTTCTATGGTTATTCCTATGATTATTTCTGTGGTTATTACTATGGCTATTCTATGGGTCTTTCATGATTATTTCTGTGGTTATTTCATGGTTATTCTATGGTTATTCCTATGATTATTTCTGTGTTATTCCTATGGCTATTCTATGGGTCTTTCATGATTATTTCCGTGGTTATTTCTGTGSTAATCCTATGGCTATTTCTATTGTTTTTTCTATGGTTATCCTATGGTTATTTCTGTGGTTATTCCTATGGTTATTCTATGGCTCTTCCGTTATTATTTCTGTGGTTATTTTGCACTTGTCCAKCAGGGAAGCCTCAGCAGGAGTTCAGGATTATGGAGATATTTTAAGCTGATCATTTTCCTGTCCCAACACCACAGCCAAACCTCTCTCCTTCAGRCACAGACCTGTGCCTGCCCTCCAGCTGCATTTCCACCTGAGCCTGCATCCACAATTCCCACATTCCCTCTCGAATTCCTTTCACTCTTCTRATGGTCAGTSCCTMATTTTAGRAAATCTTCTCATCYGATGGCCCAGCTCTTWAAAACCTCACTTYAAAACCCCATCCCACCRRTGCCTGCATTTTTCATGAACTTTGGGCTCAAGGACAGCCTATTCTTTATTTCAACACGAGGCAATAAAGCCGAACATCCCCATTCCTGTGCTATTAACAGATCGTTCCCTTCCATCAGCCCAAGGGGATCAAAAGCAGCATTTTCAATCCCTGATTGTCCCTGCAGCCACCAGGACACAGGGGACACTGAACCTGTGGTGGCATTGCTGGGGCAGGACAGTTTCTTTGGTAGCACCCTTAGTATTGCAGTGAAGTTGCCCTAAATGTGTTTTTTTTTTCTAAAATGTACTCATATTTTTGAGGAGCAGTGACCAAGCAGCCCCAACATCTCCTGTTCAGCCAGTTATTCACCAATAAAGCTCCTCTGAACTGCCTCTGCAGCACTGTGAGCCCAAAAGGGTCTCAGGACAGGGGCAGGTGTCAAAAGGAAGGAATCACCCATTTCTGATAGCCCAAAAAAGGGACTGTCACAAACCCAGGCAGCTCCTGCCACAGAAACACAGGGCAGCACCACCTGAGCTGGCCACAATCCCCTTTCCTGTACCGAATAAATTCACTTTTCATAGCACTGAAAGAGCAGATGAGCCTCTCTTCCCCTTGGTTTTCTCTGGGTAATATAAAATTCAGCATTCAAGGTGCTCTTTTAAAAGTAGGTTACCTCCCGATGAAAATAAGAGTTCCTATTTGTGCTGACAATAGTGGATGCTGKTAGTGCTGTGCTGCCTGGATAAAAAAAAAAAAAAAACAAACCCACAAAACACCAAGAACAAAAGATCCTTCCCTTCCTCGCTAAAATTCCCTCTGTTGGGCTCAAGGACACTTTTTACCACTTGCAAGAAAACCCCCTCCCACCTGAACTGCAGAGCCACACACTCATTCTCACAACAAGACAGGGGAAACTTTCTRAACTGCAAAGACTTCCAGCAGATTTTAATTTTATTATTTTTTTTGGACATTTTTTCCCCACCTGAAATAAAGCAAGCTGACTTTTTTTGAAATAAAGCAAGCTGATTTTTTTTTTTTTTTTTAAATAAAGCAAGCTGATTTTTCCAGCAAAGCCCCATCTCCTGTGTGTGCCCCCAGAGCTGTAATTCCTGCAGTCCTCCCTGTAAGATCTCTAATCTGCCCAGGCAAGCACAAAAGCTGCTAATATAAATATTTGCCATACTCTCCTGTGCTGGAGAGCCCTGAGTGATGAGCTGTGCTGGGATGTGCAGCCCACTGGCCCTGGGTGCTGTTTCCAGTCTGCAGCAGGAATGTGGTGGCCTGACAGAGAGCAATTAAACACCCTGGGCATTCTGCACAGGCTCCAGAAAACCCTGCCCAGCCTGGCTGCTCCTCCTCAGCAGGCTGAGCAAACCAGGGGCACCCAGAGGGCTGGGAGAGGCACAGAACAAACCTGGATTTACAGCGGGATGGGAGATTTGCTGCAGTTATTTTGGACTGATTAAAGTGTAATGCGAATGTCCACGGGAGGAAATTTGTTATTGCAAAGCCACTTGCACAGCAAAGAGAGTTATATTTAGARTTATATTTAGAGTTATATTTAGAGTTATATTTAGRGCTGTAAGTGTCCTGTGCTGCAGAAGGGGGTGTTTGTGCCACAAGGGACTCGTGGGGCATTATTCACCAGTGACAGAAAGGCTCCTGGCTGCTGCTCCTGGGCTAATAAAGATCTCTTGAGAGCAAAACACAGGGGGTGTGCTGGGGAGCTGCAAGTTTAGGGAGTTGYCTTTGTGGTTTGGTTTATTTCTTTAAAGAAAATGACTCTCAGAAATTTTTCAATCAAAATTTCTGTCTCTATGACCCCTCTGGCGTGGAAAGAGTTACATTCCTTCAAACCTTAAAAACAATAATAAATTAAATAAAAGCACCACATCAGCAGCACAATTTAGCTCCAAGAGTGGGCTGTTCCTGTTTGGTGCTCTGCACAAGTTTGGCACTTGTGAGACAGAAATCAGGGTTTGTAAGTGCAGGATGGATTTAAGCTCCTGCTTCTTCAGTGGGGCTGAGATTTCACAACTATCCCAACACTGGGCTGGTTTTGGGATATAACACACTGCAAATCAACTGTCCTTGGCAAACCAAACAAGTTTCTTCTTTTCAGGAGATTTTGGCAAGTGGAGTGTGATTCTTAGGTGCCATTCTTGGAAGAATAACATTGATTAAAGAGCAGAAAATAAAAATTCAGGGGGAAAAAACCAACAAGCTGTACCTACACCTAGAGTACCTAAATCCCTGGTGAGAACAAAAAAGTCTGGCTGTTTTCTGTGAACTTTCCAGAAGTGTCATCCTGTGATTTCTCCCCCCTCTGGGACAGACTCAGCCCTTTCCCCACTTGCCAGAGTAGATCTGATGGCCTGGCTTCTGCTCCTGTCCTAGTTCAAAGCACTTTTGTCAGTTTGATGGCTTTTCCTCATTTTTCAGAAGAATAAAGCTTTGGAACTGCAGGGGACAGCCCAGGAGGGCAGGACAGGGCTCCAGCAAAGCCAGAATCCCCCAAACCCCAAAGATTGCTCTGCTAAAATCTTACAGGAACAGCGAGCTGCAGAGAGAAACCGCTGAGACTTTGCTGCTTGAATCACGAATTTTCCTCTGATTAGTTCCCCTAATTCCTCCCTTTTGGGCATTTTATCCCCCTCCTGCTCTGTCCCTTTCCTTTTCCAGCCAGATGTTTTTGGGGCACACCGATGGGTGACAGTGGGGCACCCAAACTATTGCACCACTGACTCAGGAACTCCTCCCACTCCCATCCTGGTTTTGGAAGCTTTTGTTCCCTTTATGGTGCTTCAATGAGAGAGTGAAATGATGTGAATTATTTGTGAATAAGAGGTGGCCACACCTGGCCATGGTCTGCAGGAGTTTTTGCACAAAAGGAGAGGTCGGATCCCAAAAGTCAGCAAAGCAAAGTGTCTTGGAGCTGGGGGGCTGGAGTTCCACACAAAAGGAAAGAATGATCCCAAAAGTCACGAAAGCAAAGCATCTTGGAGCTGGGGGCTGGAGTTTCACACAAAAGGAAAGAATGGATCCCAAAAGTCAGCAAAGCAAAGTGTCTTGGAGCTGGGGTCTGGGAAGGCAACTCCTGGAGCTGCTTCTCATTAAGATACAAGTGCACAATAAAATGGAATGCAGAAAATTAAATCTCCATGGTTTGTGGCATTTTGCCATTTACCTTCAAGTTAAAAAAAAAAATAAATAAAAGGCATGAGAAAATGATAAAGAGAAGAAACTCAACAAAGGACTGAGCAAAAAATAGCGTGGGAGTAACAAAGGCCACAGCCCCTCTCTCAGTCTGCTTTGAAAAGTCAGACATCCCAACACCACAAACCAGACTGAATTTTGTGGGGCTTAGGTTAAGAAAATACCATCCAGACTTTCCATCCCCTAAGAAAAGCCACTTAGGCCTGCCTTGTAAGGAAACCTTTCTAGAAGAGTGTCAGAGAATATTGCTTCCCTCTAGCAGAGCAGAACTGCTCTGCAGCAGGCAAACCAGGTGCTCTTTATCTTTTCTGCGCTCTGGAGGACACACCAGGGCATTTTGGAGAGCTCAGGTGAGCCCTGACAGGAGAGCATCAGCTGCTCACAAACCAGCCCAGCCCCAGCCAGGGCATCTGCCAGCACAGCCAGGCTCTGAGGGACAGCACAGCCAGTGGCACTGAATTCACTCAGTAACACTGAATTCTGCCAGTCAGTGACATGAATTCACTCAGTAACACTGAATTCTGCCAGTCAGTGACACTGAATTCACTCAGTAACACTGAATTCTTGCCAGTCAGTGGCACTGAAATTCACTCAGCCAGTGGCACTGAATTCACCAGCCAGGGGCACTGAATTCACCAGTCAGTGGACTGATTCACTCAGTAACACTGAATCTGCCAGTCAGTGGCACTGAATTCACTCAGTCAGTGGCACTGAGTTCTGCAGTCAGTGACACTGAATTCTGCCAGCCAGTGGCACTGAGATTCTGCCCAGCAGTGCACTGAATTCACTCAGTCAGTGCACTGAATTCTGCCAGCCAGTGGCACTGAATTCACTCGCAGTAACACTGAATTCACTCAGTCAGTAACACTGAATTCACTCAGTGGCACTGAATTCTGCCACCATGACACTGAATTCCCAGTCAGTGACACTGAATTCACCCAGTCAGTGGCACTGAATTCACTCAGTCAGTGGCACTGAATTCTGCCAGTCAGTGGCACTGAATTCACTCAGTAACACTGAATTCACCCAGCCAGTGGCACTGAATTCACCCAGCAGTGGCACTGAATTCACCCAGTCAGTGGCATCTTGAATGCACCCAGCAGTGGCACTGAATTCACCAGTATGGCACTGAAGTTCTGCCAGCCAGTCAGTGGCAACAGCGCCCCAGGTGCTGAGCGCACTCCCAGGTGTGCTGCTGACCGTTCCCAGCAGAATGGGGACAGGAGATGGTTAG
>NDFG01000031.1:1791077-1883368 GCA_002167245.1 Sporophila hypoxantha
GGGCACAGGGATGGGCACAGGGATGGGCACAGGGAGGGATGGGCACAGGGAGGGATGGGCACAGGGAGGGATGGGCACAGGGATGGGCACAGGGAGGGATGGGCACAGGGATGGGACACAGGGACGGATAGACACAGGGAGGGATGGGCACAGGGAGGGATGGGCACAGGGAGGGATGGGCACAAGGATTGGCACAGGGATGGACACAGGGATGGATGGGCTCAGGGATGGACACAGTGATGGATGGGCTCAGAGATGGATACAGGGAGGGCTGGACACAAGGATTGGCACAGGGATGGACACAGGGAGGGATGGGCACAGGGACGGACGGATGGGCTCAGGGACTGGCACAGGGATGGGCACAGGGATGGGCACAGGGATGGACACAGGGATGGGCACAGGGATGGGCACAGGGATGGGCACAGGGATGGACACTGGGGTTGACTGTGCTCAGGGACTGTCTCTTATACACATCTAGATGTGTATAAGAGACCGCTGCCAAGGGGCCCAGAAAGGCTCTGAGCTCAGAGCTCAGCACAGGCACAGCCGAGCAGAGGGGCCTGGCACGCTCGGGCTGCTGCAGGAACCACGGCCCCAGCTGCTGGGACATGGGGTGGGCACAGGGATGGGCACGGGCATGGGCACAGGAGTGTGGCGCAGGGACAGGGATGGGCACAGAGATTGGCACGGGCATGGGGCATAGGGATGGACACGGGGATGGGATACGGGGACTGGCACAGGGACGGATGGACACAGGGACTGTCACAGGGATGGGACACAGGCATGGACACAGGGATGGATAGACACAGGGAGGGATGGGCACAGGGAGGGATGGGCACAGGGAGGGATGGGCACAAGGATTGGCACAGGGATGGACACAGGGAGGGATGGGCACAGGGACGGACGGATGGGCTCAGGGATGGGCAACAGGGATGGGCACAGGGATGGACACAGGGATGGATGGGCTCAGGGACTGGCACAGGGCCATGCCCTGCCCACGGCAGCAGGCACACTCTGGTCAGTCCCCGTGGCTCTGCAGCAGTGACAGCACAGCTGTGCAGGTCACACACAGCTCCTGACCGAASGCTCCAGCCTGAGCCCAGCTCCAGCCTAACCAGCTCCCTGCCCAGCTGGCCTGTGGCCCTGGCACACCCTCAGCTGCCCTTTCAGGGCTGTTCTGGGGCTGAGGCCATGCCAGGGCCACCCGCTGGGCTGGGAGTACCCAAACACTCAAGGACAATGTGTAACCCCCTGGGCTGGGAGTACCCAAACACTCAAGGACAACGTGTAACCCCCTGGGCTGGGAATACCCAAACACTCAAGGACAATGTGTAACCCAGAACCGAGGGCTGGGTTTTCCAAAGCTGCTCCGGCCACTGCTGCTAAACCCAAGYTCTTTAGAGGGTTAATTGGCTTGCTAAAAAGTGGCCTGTGCACTCTGGAAACTTCAGTTCAATTACCATATTTAATGAATTAATTTAATAATGGTACAAGGAATGTCTGACTGGAGGCTGCATTCATCTCTAGCTGAACCCACTTGTGTAGCACGTTGCTGGTGCAGTGGGATGCCTGAAGAGCACCACGAACCCACACAAGAACACCTTCCCCAGCCCCTGCTCCTGCTCCCTTTTACTTCTTTAAGTCCCAAATCAGAGCATTCCCCCCTCTGGATAAAAAGTATGATTTTTTTCCTCAGCATTCTCTCACACTACAGACATCTGTAGGATTTAAAAATTTTAGAGCATTTTGAGTACMTCATTTCTCTTGAACAAATTTGCATAACTGAAAGCAAACAGGCGATATAAAAATGCATTTGTGTGATCATCATTTTAAGGGCTTGACTAAAACCTTTTTAGGGAGACAATTAGAAATGCAGATGGAGTGTGGCTGATTTATGTCTGTGACAGATTCACTGACTGCTCTGTCTTGCTGTATTCTGAGCTGTCCCTTCCCATCACCAACTGGTAAACACCCCCATTAAATATTTCTCTTTTGACCTGTACACTTATATTTCATTAGAATACATTACACACGGGCCAGTATCAGAGTAATTTATTCAAAATCTTGGTGCAGTTGGTTTTGAGAGTGGAAAGTTGCAGGAAGCCAGACAGAAAGAGGAGTTAAAACTGCCCAGAACACAGTTGTGGTTCTAAAAAAATTCAGAGGTGATTTAACCTTAATGCATTCACCTAAAATTTTTGCACATTTTTTACTTGTATGATAGGATAAAAAGAAAACAGCACAAAACTCTGTTAACTGTGGAGGAGCCACCACAGCAGAGGAATTTTAAGTCATGCACCTTGCCTGCCCTTCCCTGAGATGGACTCTCTCCCCAGCTCTCTTTCCTGCTYTAAATGTTTCCAACAAGCAACTCAATTTTCTCCATTTACCTCCCTCCCACAGCTGTCCTCTTCAGGGAAGCACAAAATGAATTGGCTGTGTGTTTATGAGTTATTTGGGTGCTTTTTCCCTGTCTCAAGATGTCTCATGATGAGATTTCTCACCCATAACTAATTGCTCCACTTGTACAGACCAAGGCATTCCTTCCCAACACTAACAGTAATGCAATTTGCTTAATTCAACGCCTTTTATTTTTTGGAAAAATAAATTAAAAAGGCTTCTTRAAAGCATCCCTGAGTCCTGAAATGTGCCCTGCCTCCTCACAGAAGCRTCCTGAGTGCTGAGGCTCTGGGAACTTGTCATTCTCTTTGAAGCAGTGGGGAAAAGCAGCAATAGGACACTTCCTAAAGGATTCCCAGCTTTTGCAGAGCCCCRTCCAGCCCAGCTCAGCCATCCTGCACAGGATGAGCTGCCAGCACAGCAGCACAGGGATCCTGCTGGATCATTTCATCCTTCACTGTGCTGGTGTTAGTGTTAGGAAACAYATAATCACACAGGCAATTATATGTCGGTGCTTTTATTGAGAGCTCTGGAAATCAGGGGTGCTTTTCACCTCAGATCTGATTCCGCCACACATTCGAGAGGAACGGGTTTTTATATTCTATGGTTATATAACTTACACGTTAATTATTAAACTTACATTGTTCTATTGTATACATCGATTTCAGCTAAGCATAGCTCTCAAGTTTTCAACATAGTTTCTCATGATTCTTCCTATGATTATATAATAATTATATTTAATTACTAAACAATCATCACATCTAACAATTATATTGTTTATCATACTGCTTACCCAAATGCACTGATCTGAGAAAACACACAGCCTAACATTTTCAGAATCTATCTTTAGCATTTCCCAGGGTCCCATCATCACTGGGCTGCTCCCTGCTGCAGCCCTGTGATCAGCAATCCYGAGGAAAGTGAATTTGCAGTCCCCTGGTGCCAGGATGTGGCCCCAGACAGCTCAGCCCTTGTCACCTTGCACATCCATCCACRGGCTTTGGGAGTCACTGCAAGGAGTTTTATTTCAGTTGCTACACCCTGATCTCAGTCCAGGTTAGCTTTAAAAGCTAATGATCAACAATAAATCAAGTTGATTTCAAATTAGAAATCTGCCTGTACACAGTGCAGMATTTCTTAAGGAAAAGAGGCTTTCAGAGAAAACCTGATTTTTTTTTTTTCCTTTCCTAAACACATCAACTTAATGGGGAGCACACAAAATTCCAGTTTTATTTAGTTGTCACTGACTCCTTCAGGGAGCTCAGAGCAGAAAAGCACTCACCACAYTGCCCCAGAAATCAGGGAAACATTTGAGAGTAAAGCTGAAAAGGTGCTCAGGACAGGTTCACACATGATGGGGGTATTACAAGGCATTTTGATCTCTGTGCAAAGGAATATTCCCACAAAGAGCAGGAAGAATTGGATGCACACACCCAGAGGCAGAAGCACACATTTGCTTGCTGATAAATAATTTTTAAGCTCAGGAAATAAATTGATCAGTATTGTTTTCCCAGCCCCCAGATCCAGCAGACTTTATGAAGATGAGAGTGCTCTGACTGGGAAATAATTTCTGTTTCAGGAAGCTCATTTCTTTGAGGCAAAGAACCTGAAAGTTTATAATGCTCACCAGAAATGAGTAATAATTTATTACTTATGGATATGTCTGTGCTCTGAAGTATATGGGACATGGAATGAAATCCTGGACCTATTCAAGTTAATAACAGAGCTGCCACACTTTAAAAGGATGTTAGCCTCTGTAATTTACAGCCTAAGAGCAGATATTGGACCCTGGAAAAGTTTAATTTGAACTTCAGGGAAGAATCAGACTGTATCAGACCAGAAACCTCTCACTGATTTTAGGAACCACTGGGCTGAGTTGAAGCAGCTGCATTCCAGCACATCTCCAGAGGTGTCAGGGAATAATATTTATCTAAACAATGGGTGACAGAGAACTGAAAAAGAAAAAAAGCCATGGCAAACCCAGACRCTGTGGACAAACAGCACAGAAAAAAAAAGATAAACTAATTCAAAATCCTCAGGGCAACAGAAATCAGGTCCTTACTTATAGGAGCTCATGATTAAAAAGAAGAAAAAAGCCCCTGCCCGTGCCCTTTTAAGTATACAAGCTTGCTGCACTGAGCAATRCAGTCTGCTTGAAATTAGTATAAATCTCCCAGTGTATTAAAGCAGCAGCAGATGAGGGTAGCTATGGTAATTCTGGCACTTTATTAAACACCAGACAAATTGAAGAGTACATTTCCTGCTTTTTGAAAGAAATGAATGATATCTCCTGGCTGGGAGCTGCCTGCCACGGCCTCAGCCAGAGCTGCAGTGCATCCACCAGGGCACGCACGGGGGCTTGCCAGGGGAGAACCCTGCAAGGACAAGGGGCCACTGCTTTTTTATGGCCAAAATTAATTTTACTGTGGCGCTAACTAACCCTCTTCCCCCCTGGAATGGCACACAAATAAAGAGAAATGGCTGGGGAGGCTCGTCCTCTGCTCAGCACCCGTGTTTGCAGCAGGGCTGAGCTCTGCCCCATGCCCCTGCCCAAACTCCAGCCTGGAAAACRGATCCATAAAGAACTGGGATCTGATTAGGTAAAAAAAGGACATTTCTATTTTGACCGTGTTTTATTTTTAACATAAACCATCTTGAAAAAAGTTTTATGATTTAGCATTTATGAATGACTAGATTTTAGGAGAATTGTAATATTTTTTTAGGGTATTTCAGCTCTATGAGTTATTTCTTGTAGATTCAGATAATGACATTATAAATCTTTCTGTGGAGGCAATTACTAAGGCAGAAATGGCCTATTCCCCATTGGCTTTTAGGCTCAGCTTACTGACATATTACAAGCAGGCTTACCATGGTCATTAAAAACTGATCTGGGATTTATTGTACCTCTTTAAACTCTCAGTACTTTGAAAAGTATTGAACAGAAAGGAATACAAGGTGAAGTTACAAAGGGATCCAACGAAGCAATCAGGGGAAAAATAGGCTTAATTTATCCCAGCAAGGCCCACCAGAAGCRCCACAAAAATATTTGAAATTGAGCTTTGAGTCCTTAATAGAGATCACTCCCACGAGCTATTAATCATATCAAATGGAAACACTTTGAACCAGAGGGTTTGGGAACAGGAGGGACAGCACCACGAGATTGCAGGGCAGAAAACAAAGCCAAGGTTTTAAGTCTGCCAATAATAACAAAATAGCTGCCCGGTGCAGCAGACAAGAATGAAAAAAATTCAGCTACAGCAGCTTTTGCTGCCTGGATCCCAGTGAGCTGCARTGCAAGCAGGAATTCTCTCAGTGCTGGTGCCCTGGTGCACAGTGCTGGGATCTGGGCAGGAGCAGCAGCAGCCCCTGGGCAGGGGCTCAGGGAGCCACCCCAGGGCACAGCAGAGGAGCCCCAGAGCATCTGAGCAGGACTGGCGAGGCACAGGTCAGTGACACGTCTCTGTTCATCACCCCAGGTCAGTGACACGTCTCTGTTCATCACCCCAGGTCAGCGACACCCCTTGTTTTCTGTTCATCACCCCAGGTCAGTGACACGTCTCTGTTCATCACCCCAGCCCCGACCTGCTGCCTCCTCTGGGGCTCTGGGACACCCCTGATGTCCCTTCCTCTCCTCGTGGGGGTTGTTTTTCCCATGGGACGAGCTCAGGGAGCTGYGGTGGGCTTTGTGTCCCCTTTGGTTTAGGCACAAAGCCCCCCAAGGGTCAGAGGAGCCTCAGGTGCTCCACAGCTTTCCAAAATACCCCCGCAGGAGGGAGGAAAGAACCAATCTCCAGTTCTACCAACAATTCTCTATTAACAGACCATAATTACCTGCAAAAAAGCACCATGCCTTTGGTTTTAATTCTCAGAAATAATGGCAATTTGGTTATCTTTCAATCTGTGAATGGGCATCAGATTTGTAATGGATGGCGGTTCAGGACYTTGCTGAAAACCTCACTAGAGGTGTCTGAGAGCTGTTGATCTAAGAACCAAATGTCATTTCTGCTTTGTAAGGCATCAGAAGCTTCCTCCAGATGATTCTGACAGACACAACATATTTGGATGTTGTACAATATGCTGTGTTGGTCAACACTCGTTTTAAAGGATATGTTTTAACRTAATATTAATTTCCAAGCTGAAACCAAGTTACTACAGGTAGTCTAAAAGCACAGCCTTTTTGTCAAGTTTGCATTTTCCAGAGAGATTTGTCACTCTAAAATTCTCTTTACTTTTCCCCAGGAATAAACTGAACTGTATTTGAAAATAATGGCTTTAATTATAATTGGCATATCTGAGCCTACAGCTAGTGCCAGTCACTTTACTAAGTGACATTACTTATGACACTGGCAAGATCAGAGTCTTTTATCACTTTTTTTTTTAATTATTAATAGGAGACAAATTTCCAACCTTCTCTAATATCTGATTATCTCTGGATAACTGGAAACGGGTGAAGATAGAAGATCACATCCAGAACTGGGGCCCCACCAGTAATCCCCAAAAATCCCTGGTATTCAGAGTGCAGGAACTTCTCCAGACGAGCAGAAACCCAAAGATTTACATCCCCTTGGACTAAAGTGGCTGTCAYGAGATGCTGTGTATAAATCAGGGTGAGGAAACTCTGCCCCAGAAGTGGGCACAGCCCACGACCTCAACTCGTATTTTTGGGGTCTGTTGGCACCCAGGGCACCAGAAGTGCCTGATGGATCCATCCATCCATCCATCCATCCATCCATCCATCCATCCATCCATCCATCCATCCATCCATCCATCCATCCATCCATCCATCCATCCATCGTTATTTTTTAAATCTATTTTCCATGAACTCCAGAAGCATCACTCAGAACCGCCTCAGAAAAGTTGGGAAAACTGATCAACACTGATCCCACTTTTCCACAGTCAGGTGAGCTGCAATGCACAGAAGTCAAAGCTCAGAAGTAAAGCTCCAAACACACAGGACAAGTCAGAGAAAGAGAACATTTAATTCATGTTTTCCTTTGCTTTGCCCACACATATAGCCAGCAACATCTTCCCTCACACACAGCTGATGTCAAGACTCAACCAAAACATTTCCAGGGTCATCCTTAGTGCATGCAAGCAGATTTCCAAAATTRTGAACAATAATTAACAATTTGGGATTTGGGAATTTCACTGTGAAAAGTCTCTWAATAGGCTTCCTTTTCCTACAGAGTGAGCTGAAGCATCCATGGGTTTTTAGTGTAAACTCCCACAGATTTCCATGCCATCCCAAAGAGTCCTGGCACTTCAGCAGATTCCCATTCTAATGGRAATTAAATTAAATTCCCAATTACAGTCCTGAGGTGTCAACTGCCACCTCCTCCAAGCCAAGCAGTGACCTCTGGGAGTCCCTGCAAGCCGAGTTATTCCAGCAGCAYGTGGACAGCTGCTCCTGCTGCAGCCCTGGTGCTCAGGATGCCATTTAGCAGCTCCGAGATGAGCTCTGAGCAGGCAGGAGCTGGAGGAATGCAATTTAAAACACATTTTCCTCGCAGATAATGCGATGTGTGGCTGTCCCAGGAGGAGCACTCATGACCTATTCCAGTCACAGCCCTTATTTATAGGTGCTGCTGGAATGAATGAAACCTGCTGCTCCGGAGTGAGGAATTTTTGTGATGCAATAACCGAAGCAGCCATCACAGAAAATTAGGTCCCTGTATGATTCTGCATGGAAACAACTTGAGGATTCTGTCTGAACTAAGTGATTTACAGCAGAGAAATATTTCTCCCTGCTACCCAGAGGGCCCAAATTGAATCTTGGCTGGAGCAGCTGCAGCTCTGAAGGACTGCTCTGTGTCAGTCCATCCTGACAGCAGCTGAGCTGGGAGAAGGAGCAATTCTGATCCTGCCCTTCCCCTGCAGATTGGCACAAGCACTGCTGAATCCAATTCCAAGCCTAGAACCAATCTTCAACGTTTGTGCCAGAACCTCAGGGGAACTGGTGAGGAAACAGCAGATTGTGAATGAAGATGCTGAACCCACAGGAGAGAGTTCCTGGAGTTCCTAAAGGAGCAGGTGGGGCAGGGTTTACCTGTCCCTGGTGGAATGAACCTCCCTGAATCACCAAACCAAACACATCAGGTGCACAAACCATTGTAGAGAAATAGGAGACTCAACCTGCACAGCTCATGAGAGATTCTGACCCTCCAGGCAAGGTCCAAGGAGCAGAGTAGGAAAATTCAAGATACAAACTGAGAAATGAATGGCAGCCAAAAAGCTGCCTCTGACTCACTCATAGGGAAGCCCAAGTGAAATTGGTTTGCACAAACTTTTCAATTTGCTTCAACTCTACAAGGTRGAGAAAGTCTTGGCAGATGTCCTCAGGGTGGGCTGTGTGTTTAATTCTCTTTGGGAGTGAGTGGAGTGTCACCACCACGCTCCAGTCTTGTGCTCCTGGGGTGGTGTCTGCCTTGACCTYCTCTTTTCATTCATTTTGCTGCTGCCCACAGCACCTTTGGAACAGGCACCTGCCTCCAGTTTGCACCAAGACAAACAACAAAAAACAACAGCAAAGCTCATCTCTCTCAGTGCTCAGGACCACCACKGCCCAAACTGGCATTCAGGATTAAAATCCTGTCAAAACACAATCCCAGCTGCAAACACAGAGCAGCAGGAGGATGTAGGGCATAAGTAACACCCAGCTGAGGCTGTTGCATGGAGTATTTTCTCTGTGACCCCAGTTCATTAGAGAGAAAGCAGTGATTTAAACTACCTAGCTAACCTCTTCCAGAGCTGTAGTTTATAATCATAAATCAGGCATGTGACTACCTGGAGGCACTGGGAGTTTGCTGTTACACTGCCTCACAGAGCTGGGAGGGAAGGAAAGTTCCTATTATTGGATCATGCAGTAGACATTGGTGCTTGAAATTTCCACTTACACTACATTAGCTCGAGGCAGTTCATTTGCTAAAATAAAAGAAACAAAGTGTAAAATATTCACTGACTTGCTCAACAAAGCAATCAAGGAAAGGGAGAAAGAGGGAGAGGGCGAGAGGAGGGAGTGTGATCCCCCCTCYCTGCTATCACACTGTTGATAAATACCATTAATGTTTAAAATTATCTCCCCTGTTCGATTTAAATTTAAAAGTATTAGTGGCATTATCAGTCTGTCTATCCATCTCCCTTTATTTTGTCTGTCTCCTAGTTCTATTTTGTGYGAAATTTCAAGAGATGAATCCCATTTTCTATTAATTCAATGGCTGTCACCTTGCATTGCATCATGTAACCCAGATCACAACAATGAAATCTAAGGGCTTAAATTAATAATATTGCAACACATCACTTTGGAAAGTGTCCTGCTCGTCCCTCTGCAGCCAGCTCGGGTGCTCTGCCCTGCAGCCTSTGCTTTCCCTGGCAGCTCTGGGTGGGATTGCACCTGTACAGATGCAGGCAATCCATAAGTGGTGACTGAATCCTCTGACTGGCTGCTGGATGGCCTTGCCTTAATGGGGTGTTGAGGTTTAACAAGATGTTTTTGCTTAAAAAATAAAATAGTTGGGAAAAAGCTTGGGGGAATMGGAGATCTGTGTTCTCTGAGTGGCATTTTCCACACCTACAAATATATGCTGACAGGTAACTCTATTGCATTACAATTGCCTTACACACAATGTCAGCTAAAGCTACATGGGAAGTCAGCATCTTGGAGCACCTCTGCATCATGGAACAGCTAAGAGATCTGCTTAACTATTACGAGTTCAGCTGTAATTTCATTAGAGCCACTCACTCTTAAACGGGAAAGGCAAAAACAAATTWAAAAAAAAAGCCAAGATTATGTGCAAGTAAATCATCAGAACCACTACAAATTCAGGAAGGAATAAAACATTCTGCCTAAAGGAAAATACACGAGATCAAAAATACATCCTCTGCAACATTTACTGCTGTTATTCAGGCATGTCTCCTATTAYGTTTTGTCATGTAGAAACAAATCCACTAGCAGGGATCCACACTTTTAGTTCCTATTTCCTAAAAGAAAGGATAAAAAAAAAAAAAAAGAAATATGACCAGGAGTTCTTCAGTGGCCAGGCTGAACTATCAGAAACAGATGCTGAGCTGGGAGTGCCCACCTTGTTCTCCCCTTCCCTGGGAGCCTGGAGGAGCTGTAGGAATATTCAGCAGCCTTTGTGCACTGGCAAACAGCTGAAGGGAGGCCTTGGTGAGCAGGTAAAGGATGAGAGGGGATTCATTAGGTAGYTGCTAATCACCAAATAAGTTCCAGCCCAACCTGCTGAGTGTAAATGCAAATTTACCACCTTTGGAGCTGCCTGGCTGTACAGCTATCGATTTATGTTTGAATGGGAGTTCAAAATAAAGTTGTCTTTTGAAGCCTCGCCATCTGAGCGCGGCTCCTTTGTCCAGGTGTCTTGGGGATCTCTCRCTGCAATTTTGATCTTTGTGTTCCAAAAGCCTTGGAGAGTCAATTCAGGTAACTTAAAAGTGAGATAGAATCAGAAAGGATTTGGAAATAAAGTCTTTGCCTTGTCACATTAATGCGGCCCTATCAAGTGGCAGTTTATCAAGAGGCAGCTCAYAAGGTTTTAATGAGCATGCTGCCTGTTCTTGTACAATACTAATTAATCCCATTTTTTCACACTGGTGTGATTGCTTCATGAAACCCGCATTGTTTTATGCTCAGCAGCAGAGCGGGCTCTCACTGATTAAATCTCCTTCCCAGAGCTGGAGCCTGACAACTGAATTATACCTTGCTCAAAATAATAATGGGTATCAGCTAATAAATACGGTTTAACACACACAAAACTATGCAGCCAAAATCACACCACAAAATAGGAGTTTGACTTATAGGCACAGCAGTGTTTCATTAAACATCTGTATTATAATTCACTGGTTTTCCAACTGATGTAATAACTTAATTGATGAGAACAAAGACAAGCTTATTTATTCACCCAATTGCTTGCTCCTTGACTAACGTTTTTCCTTGGCGTTATTGTGGAAATAAATATGCAATATTCTTTTTATAGAAGTCTAATTTAGGCCCTTTTTTTCCCCTATTGAGAAGTCAACATCACAATCTGTTTCTGACAAGTTCTTGCTGCAGTGAAGCAAACGGCATTATGATAAGACAGCGGCGTGTTGTTTACCCTAATGTTCAGACATTCCAGCAAAGGTGAGAGAGGTGTGATGCTTCAGGCAGTTAATAATGAATAATTGTCTGCAAATTTACATTACAGGGTTCAAAAAGCTTGTTTTCTCTCTTTTCCCTTCCCCTCATGATTTAAAGCTGCTTCCACCTCAGCCAGGGAAGGGAGAACTGCAAAGAGCTAATGAGAGCAGCAGCACTCCTCTCTGCAAGACCAAATCAAATTAGGGATGGCACAGATATGAAATAATTTGGGCAAAATAAGAAATATTTATTTCCCCAGCTGACAAATAGAACTAATTTTGATATTTTTTCCTCTCTTTTACGTGTGGCAGAATAAGGTGGTCAAAACTTAAAGTCTCATTTTGCTAAAGGAGCTCTGAAAAGAGACTTCACCACTTAGGAGTTGCTTCAAGAAGTGCTCCCCACTGTCAATAAAGCAGAAAAGCCATCATTAACCTTGGATTTAATAGAGATTTATATATGGAGCTTCGGATGCCCTGGGAGAAACTGTTTATTATTTATCTCTCACTTGTAAGAGTGCCAGCAAAGAATGAGGAATTTTACAGCTGGATCTAAAGAAATGRAGGGGAGGATTTTCAGGGGGGAAATGAGAGTTCCATCTCCAGCCTCTCCAGTGCCAATAACTGAATTTTGCAGCTGCATTTATCAGGAGAAAAAGGAGTAAAAGTTCCAAAAATACATAATATTTATCCCTACCRTCACCTTCTGAAATATTTACAGTCTGAGGAGTCTGTCAAGAGTTAGACCAACAGAAAAAACACTTCCAGAATAAAAATATTTTCCATTAATTGCTGCCATGTAAGTTTTTTGCACTGGGCTTTGTTGTTGTTAAAAATATTGGTAAAATTAGAGTTTCTATTGCTTTAGGAATTACTCTGGGGCCTTATGAAAAGAAAGCTCAAACAATTAATTAGAAAGGGCCATTCACTTAGAAAGGGTACATGAGAAGGTGCTATCACATAAGTCTCAGACTAAGATAAAAATAAAATAACAATTTTAAAGCTGTGCTGGTTTTTGATAGAATCACCCAAACAAGCAACAAGACAGCTTAGAAAATATCAGCAAAGAAAGAAAAAAAATCCCTGTATTTTCACTTATTCAATTTCATTGCAGTTGCTACAATATCAGCATTTAACTGAGACTCTGCAGCCCCCTCCCAAACCTCCAGCTGGTGCAAACAGCAGAATCCCACCAGGATCTGCTCCAGATCAACCTCCAGACAGGATCAGCATCTCCAGAGGGCTGGGAATGGGACTGGGAATGGGACTGGGAATGGATCAGCATCTCCAGRGKYTGGGAATGGGAGAGGATCAGCATTTCCAGGGGCTGGGAATGGACTGGGAGAGAATCAGCATCTCCAGAGGGTGGGAATGGGAGAGGATCAGCATTTCCAGGGGCTGGGACTGGGAGAGAATCAGCATTTCCAGGGACTGGGAATGGATCAGCATCTCCAGAGGTTGGGAATGAGACTGGGATTGGATCAGCATCTCCAGGGGCTGGGAATGGGACTGGGACTAGATCAGCATCTCCAGAGGTTGGGAATGGGACTGGATCAGCATCTCCAGGGGCTGGGAATGGGACTGGGAGAGGATCAGCATCTCCAGAGGTTGGGAATGGACTGGGAGAGGATCAGCATCTCCAGAGGCTGGGAATGGGCTGGGAGTGCTTCTGCAGGCCCGGATTCCTGCCCTGTCTCTCCTGTGTTATTCCAGCAGGGAATGCTCCCACCAAGGCCAGCACAGCAGCTCAGTTCAGCTCTCCCCAGCTCAGGGGGGAACAGCAGAACTTGGCAGAGGCAGAAGTTCCTGGGGAATCAGGCACTAMATCTATCCCATAAATACCATAACTCCCTGGCAGATCCAGCTATAATTAGATCATGACCTATGTCTGATATTAGAACTCAATTTGTGGAATTGATGTGCCATATGAAATAAAAAGAATTAAAGAGAATAATTAATTCCTATTAGGAAAAACAATATTAAACCATCTGCAAGGATGACTTCTCCATGTGCAAGCACCAYACAYWCTGGCATAAAAATGCCCAAACAACTTATTTATACTTTTACATRTAAAAATACAGGAAAGACACTTTTGGGACCCAGATGCAAACTATTTATAAAAATTTGCTTGTAAGAGCAGAATAATTTGAGTCTATCCCTATATAAAATAGCTACTACATTATTTTCTAATAATTCTGTTCAGAAAAAAAACCCAACCCCTTTCTCTTCTCCTAGAGAATCTAATTATTCAGTGACAGCAGTTGGCTGACTTGGGCACAACACAACATGTCAATTTTCAGTTGCTTACACAGTATCACAGAAACTGTTAGAAATTGTTTTGAAATCTGGCATACTTTGCAGTCATCCTAATTCCTCCAAGTGAGCCAAACCTGATTACATTTGGCTCACCCACAAAAGATCTGCAAGATGAGGAGAAGAACTCAAAAGAAGAGGAAAGAGACTCAAAAAAACCAACAAGATTTGTTCCTCCCYGCTGCCTGCAGCTCTGCTGGGTRAGGAGCAGTTCCATCTGTGTGAAAYGSGATGGGCTGGAGCTTGAGCTGCCCTCCAATTCCCAAACTTCTTGGTTTAAATTTTACAAATATTGATGGTGCATCTACAGGAGGAGGTTATAAGGCTTGGGAGGAATTTAGGAGACTGAGGAGAGCTCCTCACTGTCTGCAGCTTCCTGGCGAGGGCAGCTCTGCTTGCTGCTCTGCTGGACCCAGGGAAGGGCCTGGAGCTGGGCCAAGGGAGGATTTTGTTGGATTTTTGGGAAGGTTCTTCCCCAGAGGGTGCTGGGCCCTGCCCCAGGAATGGGCACGGCCCTGAGAGTGCCAGAGCTCCAGGAGCACTCACAGTGCCCCAGGGCTCTCACACTGCCCCAGGGAATGGGCACAGCCTGAGAGTGCCAGAGCTCCAGGAGCTCTCACAGGGCCCCAGGATCTCTCAGACCCTGCCCAGGAGCTCTCACAGTGTCCCAGGAGCTCTCACACTGCCCCAGGAGCTCTCATAGACGGCCCAAGGAGCTCCACACTGCCCAGAGCTCTCAGACCCTGCCCCAGGAGCTCTCACACTGCCCCAGAGCACTCAGACCCTGCCCCAGGAGCTCCCACAGGGCCCAGAGCACTCAGACCCTGCCCCAGGAGCTCCCACACTGCCCCAGAGCATTCAGACACTGCCCCAGGAGCTCTCACAGGCCCCAGAGCATTCAGACACTGCCCCAGAGGCTCTCACAGGGCCCCAGAGCACTCGAGACCCTGCCCCAGGAGCTCTCAGACCCTGCCCCAGGAGCTCCCACACTGCCCAGGAGCTCCCACACTGCCCAGGAGACTCAGACCCTGCCCCAGGAGCTCTCACACTGCCCAGGAGCTCCACACTGGCCCCAGGAGCTCTCAGACCCTGCCCAGGGCTCCCACACGCCCCCAGGAGCTCCCACACTGCCCAGGAGCACTCAGACCCTGCCCCAGGAGCTCTCACACTGCCCCAGGGAATGGCACACGCCCTGAGAGTGCCAGAACTCCAGGAGCTCTCACAGGGCCCCAGGGGCTCTCAGACCTGCCCCAGAGCACTCACAGGGCCCCAGGGGCTCCCACAGGGCCCAGAGCCCTCAGACCCTGCCCATGAGCACTCAGACACTGCCCCAGAGCACTCAGACGCCTGCCCCAGGAGCTCTCACACTCGCCGCCCAGAGCACTCAGACACCGCCCCAGGGACACCAGGGTGGGATTGCTGGGGCTCTGTTCCCCTGGATGATCCCTCCCAGCTCAGGGAATCTGTGATGGAATAAATCCCCTCCCTTGGGAGGCAGTTGCTAATTACACACTCATTAACTCTGCAAAGGTCCCCTCTGGAGCCCGACCAGAACACCCTGACTGTGATCAGCTCTGGGATGTCTTTGGGAGCAAGCAGCTGGGATGAAGCTTTGGGATTTGGGATAAAGCAGCTTTGGGGAGCGGCAGACATGATGGGAGCAGGTGAAGCACTGCAGGTGTGGGCACAGGGAGGGGATGCTGAATCCCAGCTCAGCTGCTGCTCCCTGGTCCTCTCAGCTCTGCCTCAGGTACCAAAGCACTGCCATGGCTTTCCTCTTGGATTTCAGCAGAAGGCATTTATGTTTATGACAAAATACTCACATTTTTTTTCAGCTGCCAAAAATACACAGCMCTAAGAGTGGAAGCACAGACCAAACCTCCCCTTTCTAATATGAGATTAAAAAAAAAACCAAAAAACAACCTTTCTTATCAATAGTGCAAAGAAATTTAATTTGGTCTCTTTAAGTTGCACCTCCAAGATTCTATGTTTTTTTTTTTATTGGGTTCTTTGTTTGATAGACCAATGGAAAAAATGTGAGTGCCATTATTCAAATGTTTGTGGGCCCTTTTAGCTAATGGATTCCAATCTATAATTCTGCACTTGTCAACAAGATAGTTCTTCAATCATGTTMAGACTGCATAACTCAGTTCTGTCCAAATCTTCCAGRACTCCACTCTGCAAAGCAAATAACATTTCCCCAGGGAGGAAAACACATCCTCATAACATCCAGTTCTCAGGTTCTCTCCGTGTTTGCCTGATTCTTTTGGAATGGAGACAGAGTTCATGTAGGTGTGGCCCCATTTCCAGAAAGCCAAGCCCCCCTCCACACACATCCAGTGAAATATTCCAAACAGGGGARCTCTGGGGCAATTGTCTGTGYTCTCTGGAATAAGACAAGGTTTTTCACATGAGGCTTTCAGAGGAAAGCCTGTGCCTCATAAGCAGCTTATGAGGTAAATAGTTTAAAAGTTGACTCACATTTTCATCTCTACAAAAGCTGCCTCTCCCTTCCCGGGCTGCACTGTCAAATGAAGAGCTGACCCAACAGAAGAGTTTTGCCTGAATTAAAAGATGATTTTTAGAGAAGGCTCAGCTGTGTTTGGTTCATGGCACAGCCAGCCCTGCACTGTGGGCAGAYACTGCAGCTCCCACTTGAATTGTCATGCAAAACTTTATGGATCRTTTATATTTAATTATCAGGCACTTTACAACGTTTTCCACCATGGAAACTAGCATCTAGCATTTGAAACTCAGCATTAAAAATATCTCCAGACTTTGTGCAATGTCTTTTGATCCATCCCTCCTCGGGTCCCCTGTACCTCTGACAGGGATCAAACTGTGCTGATTAAATCAGGTGCTTGTTATAATTACATTTCTAGATAATTATCCTTCTAGAACATGACATGCAAACTTGGTGTGCGCTTTACCTGACAATTTTTTTTTKATTGTGCTGGTATGTAAAGAACATTTTTTTTTTTTTACATTATTCCCTTAAACCACTTACTAAAATAAACTCAAAGGAGCCAACAAACCTTGCAGAATTAAATGGCACATGTGATGTAAAGCTGGGTTTCACATCCTGTTTGGGCATCACAATCCAACCCAGGTGTGCCACAAAGCCTGGATGCCACTCTTGGCTACAGCTCAGTTTCAGGTGGTCCTGAGAGGAGCAGGGAACTGGACTCATTCATCCAGTTTGAGATATTCTGTGATTCCAACCAGTTGCAAAAAGCAGATTGTGAGCTTTTTCTAATCTAACATAGATTAAAAATATTTTTAATATTGCACTTAAAATATTCTAATAAAATCTATTGATTAGATTAGTGAATAATTAAAATCTAAGCAGAGCTCGCATTCCAGCACCACATGTTCATTTTCACAGAGGTCAAAAAACGATGAAMTATTTCCCTGTTGGGCTGTGTGGGATAAGGCCCAGTGAGTGCAGSGGGTGACCCTCCCTCCCTCTCTGTGTGCTCAGAACCAGAGGTGGCAGCAGCCCCACTGCACCTGGAAAATATTAGCATACCTACGAGCAGAGGGAAGACAAAAACTCTGCTTAATACAGGTTGATATGTGACTTTGCATAGCACTTTGAATGTTATTAAGTGTTTGAATTTCTTCCTGTGTCTTTTTAGCCTAGATGACTGTCTTTCTCTTTCACTGACAGCCTCTGCAGGACCAAATTGACAGCTCTTTAAAGCAGTCTGACAAAAAGCAGCATTAATTAAGTCATTGCCGGACTGTAATTGTGTTAAGAAGTAAAAATCTAATATGAGAAAAGGTTAGTGAGTCCTCTCTTGTGTCAGATTTTCTACTCTCTATGAATATTAATGTCCTTAATGAAGACAATCTTTGCCTCATCAAGCCGTTGTTCTGCATTCAGGTGCCAAATCCCTGCACCATTGATTTGTTTTTAAAGAACAAATATGTCAGGGGAGAGTGACTGTCCTGTTTCTTATCAACATCATAGAGAATGCTTTTGTATYCCTGGAAAGAGTTTATAGATTTTGTGTGCCATGTACAAGCAGTGTCTGTGATGGCACGGGAGGGAGGGATGGGAGGTGAGCTAAACCACTTGGAGTCATTTCATAGAATTGCTATTTTGCCTCTCCCAGTTTTCTCACGTTGGCTGTTTTGTGTGTGYTAGCAATGCCCATCTATTAACCAGGTTATGATCAGCACTTTTAATGATAAAATATGAATTATCCCTCCCGAAAGAATCCTGCMGTTTAAGCACCAAAATGAAGGATCTGGGTGATCAGGCACTGATCATCTCCTGCTGATTATCCCTCCCCTCCTCCTCCCGACCCRGCAGATAATGATGATGGTGCTGATGAATGATGATCCTTTTTAAATAGGTTGGAGGCCCTTAGGAGTCTGACTCTGCTCAGGAACTCTCTTGTGCTCTCCTCAGCCTTCCTTGCTCATCTCCTGCCGTTCCCAAAACCCTCCTGCAGGCCCAGGTAGTGCAGCCCCACTGCAGCTCTGGGTTAGAGCTGCTGCCTGCACTGCAGGGAGCAGGAGAGGCCCTGAGCCCAGTGACAGCTCAGACCCAAAGCTTTCATCCCTGTGCTCTGTGTGTGCCAGTCCTGCTGAGGGCATCAGGAGCCACACGAATTTCTACAGAGGGTGTCTCTAAACGGTTCCCACCCCTCCTGAGAGCTGGGAGATAGTTAATGCTCTGTTTTCCAAGCAGGAATCCTCCCAGCAGCTCAGTTGTAGAGAATTGCTGGTGTGTGYGTTTGGCTACAGAAAAGTAACAAAMTCCTGAGTGGTTCTTTATTTCAGAGACGATCTCAGCATATGCTGCACTGACAGAACAGCACCAGGATTCCTCCAGACAAAAGTAAACACTTCAAGTTTTCCTTTGAGATGGGTTCTGTCTGCTAGCAGGGATGGATGGAATAAATGCTCAGTGATGGAGCACCAGCACTTCCAGGGGGAGGGCAGAGRGAGCACAGGAGGTTTCTGACCCATCAAGCTGCAAGAACAAGCTCAGAGCTGGGCAGGGAGGGATAATTCATATTTTATCATTAAAAGKGCTGATCATAAGCTGGTTAATAGATGGGCATTGCTAACACACCCAAAACAGCCAACGTGAGAAAACKGGAGAGGCAAAATAGCAATTCTRTGAAATGACTCCAAGTGGTTTAGCTCACCTCCCATGCCATCACAGACACTGCTCATACATGGCACACAACATCTAGAAACTCTTTCCAGTCTCAGGCCAAACATCAGCAGCACAAACCATCAGCACAATGAGACCCAGCTTTGCCCATGAGGCAGTGAGGGATGCTCAGCAGGGCACTGCCCCATCCGCTGGCACTGAGGGGCTCTGGAGCTGCATCCCAGGGATGCTCTGCTCTCCGTGGCTCTCCTGCCATGGGAGGAGCCCCAGGAGCCTGGACTGGGACAATTTACAATTATTTACAACTCACAGCAGCCTGGGCTGGCAGGAAAGGGGCACTGGYCCCCACTGACAGAGAGCAGGTTTGGGTCAGGCACCAGGAAAAAATTCACCTGGGAGGGTGTTGAGGCCCTGGCAGAGGCTGAATGCTGCTTTATGAAGAACTGGGCAGATGCTGAATTATTTTGGCTTTTATTCAGCTCGTCACACCTCTGCAGCAGCATTTGCACTTGGAGAATGACCTGAGGGCCTCTCTGGAGGTACCCCAGTGCCCTGGGACATCTGASCTGGTACAAATGAGTACAAAGGACAGCCTGAACCCAGCCTGGCTCCACGGCAAGGGGATGACCCCAGATTTGTGCTGCCACTGCCTCAGGATCCGGGTGAGGGAGTTATAAAGTTATAAATCCAGTGCTGGAGCACCAGAGCCTCTGACACACCATGTGGGACTTGTGGCTTCCATGCTCATTTTTCTCTCAGATTCCTCATTTTCCTTTTTTTTCCCTTTTTCTGGTCCATCTTGGCTTATTAACCTAAAAATCTCCTTTTGGGACAGCCTTCCCTGACTGAGCTTTCCCATTGYCCAGCTGACCCCCTTGCAAAGCAGATGGACAACAGAGTACATTTAGAAGAAACCATACAGCAAAATTTGTGAGCTCAGAAGACCAAATAATTTTATCTCAAATAATTAAAGTAAAATATTTTTCACCACTATATTTTTTTCTGCAGCCCTAATTGTCTTGAGCAACACAAAGGCTGTTGTCTCACTCTTTGTGGTCATGGCCCAGAATTGGATCCCTGTTTGTCTGACATCCCTGCCAGCACAGCTGGGAGACAGTGGTRCTAAAAGCACCCAGGGTTAAACAGAAACACAGCCATTAAAGGGCTGTGAACCTTAATTACTTTCCTATCAATCAAAACTTACACACAAATAAAATTAGTGATAGCCCAGGCTGTTTCCTGCTTGTTTTACAAACTCTGGAGGACTCAAAACAGGCAAAAATAATCTTTCTAATCATCTTTCTAATAATCTTTCTAATCATCTTTCACTGATCATCTTTTTCAGTGGGTTACCCTATATTTGGACATTCCTTAACTAAAACACCAAATATCCAAGCTAGGTCTACACTTATCCCATGCACMCAGAAAACCATAATTGATGAGGAGRATACTGGGCAAACACCCTTTTGATAGCCTAAATTTATAGCTTAAACCTAAATAATTAGGCAAAATATTTTAATTTCAATATTTTACTTTAAAATATTATTTTTCTAGTTCAATGTTTCAATATATAGCCAAAATTTCTGTGTGTTGGGCACTTTGAAGAGCACCTGCCCAGCTCTGGTTGGAGGTTCCTGCCCTACTTTCCTCTCTCTCCAAGCACCAACTCCCCCGAGCACACAGATCTGATATTTGGGGTTTTATTCTCCACAGCTCCAGCTCTAAGGCAGCCTGGCAGATTAAGTTCAAGCTTTGTGAACAGAAGAGAGATAATTCAGAGGCCTCTTATTACTTCTGATCTCTGAGCTGTGCARGGATCTCAGCTCCCGCCTTGCATCTGTTCCCAAAATTCTCAAAACAAAAGCAGCTCCCCTRCATCAGCTGTTTGCTTGCTGCTGGGGAGTGAGACGTGCAAAACCAATATCTATATATATAAAAAAATCTCCTAGAAGAACACAACAACCTTCAGGTGATTAAAACAAGCAGTGAAAGATGAGAATCTCAGGATTTTCCCCAYCCCTGATCCCTGCAGGAGCACGGGCACACAAATGGTGCCCTTTAGCGGAGAATTACCAGAGGAACCAGATGGGACAGGAACAAGCTCAAATATGGGTTTTTTGGCAGATGTAGCAGTTCATTCTGCAGTTGGAGAAGGAATTTTTTCGTGGGAAGGGTGSTCAGGGCTTGGAGGGGCTGCCCAGGGAGGGTTGGGGTGCCCATCCCTGGGGGTGTCCCAGGAATTCCTGGGGGTGGCACKGAGTGCTCTGGGCTGGGGACARGGTGGGCACTGGGCACAGCTGGGACTGCATGGCCCTGGAGGTTTTTCCATCCTAAATGGTTCTTGGAACCAAGGTAAGAGATGAGTTTGCACCCCAATAATCTAATTTTAACCCACCTTTGGGTGGGTTTGCACCCCTATTATCTAACTTTGACCTTGAAAGGTCATGAAGGGAATAACATTCCCTGTTTCCTTCCCCACCAGCACAGCTCCAACACTCACTTCTCTCTCTGTTGACTTTCTAATTTATTCTCTGGGTGTGAAATCTGCTGCAATGCCAGAGCTACTTCCCTGGATTTTTAAATCTTTTTTTGAGGGTGACACAGATGTACAAGAGCTTTGTACCAAGAAAACTCAGGACTGGGTGCCCTTAGTCCAGCTCCTGTGTCTGTGCAGGAAAAGGGAYCAAATCCACCCCAGAGATTCCTCCAGGTGAGAGAGCAGCAGTTCCAGCTATAAATAGGGTTGGAGACACRAGCCCAATGAAATTAGAGGTGCATAAATGAACCCTGCTGTAACACTGACCCGGCTCCTTCTCKCCAATTAATTTAATTGAGAGTTTTGGTTTACTTAGCACTTTTCATCCATAGATCTAAAAGCACTTTATAAAGAAATGTAAATGTCAATATCCTCATTTTCCAGAGGAGGATGAAAGGGCACAGGGAGCTGGTGTGAATCACCCCAGGTCAGCGGGGAGGTGGCAAACCCCAGAATAGAATCCAGTTTGCTCCCTGGSTCTGCTGTGCCCCACCCCACCCACCAGGAACTGGGAATTCCAGGTCATTTAACAAAGAACTGCCAAAAATCCTCTATAAAACTGAGAGATACCCCTTTTCCTTACAGAAGGGCAAGTGGAGCTCTTTCATCTTCAACGAAATATTAGTGAAAGGAGCTGCATGAAATGCCAAAGTTTGTACTTAACAAAAAAAAAATCATAAATATTTTGTCCAGGTAATATTATGAAAAAGTTCTATTTAACTACTTTTCTTAGCCAGAAAAACTTACATTTTTGCCATATGCTCATAGAATTATTTTTCAGGGAGCTCAAAAAACTGCACCCAGGTTGTAGCTATTCAAAGAAACCTGGTTTGTGTCTCCCTGAAAGCAGATATTCTCAGGTATTTTCTTCCATGGCAAACACTAGGAGGTGACCAGCTAGGGAGAAAAGCCAGAAAGRTTTTTAAGCATGGGATCATAATCCATGGAGTTGTTAAATCCCAGAGCATCCACGTGTCTGGTGCTTGTGGGAGCTGCTTCAAGAGTCAGGATTTTCTCATTGCTTTTCACAGACTGTTGGAGCCCTCCTGGACCACTGGAGGTTCCCTTAAAGCTCTTCCCAAAGTTTCTCTGTGCTCTGCTTTACCAACATGCAAGGACAGCCCATGATTTCCACAAGTCTCAATACTCTGATAGCTACTGAGAYAAAGAAAGGATATGAATAAAGCATTTTATGAAATGATAAATAAAGGACAAAAAGAAAGGACAAAAAGAAAGGACAAAAAGAAAGGACAAAAAGAAAGGACAAAAAGAAAGGACAAAAGAAAGGACAAAAGAAAGGAAAAAAGAAAGGAAAAAGGGAGCAAAAAGGGAGCAAAAAGGGAGAAAAAAGGGAGAAAAAAGGGAGAAAAAAGGGAGAAAAAAAGGGAGGAAAAAAAGGGAGAAAAAAAGGGAGAAAAAAAGGGAGAAAAAAGGGAGAAAAAGGGGAAAAATAAAGGAAAAATAATAAAGGAAAAAAAAAGGAAAAATAAAGGAAAAATAAAGGATATTATGAAGCAGAGCTAATCCATCTCACAGAGCCTCAGCCCCAGGAATTGCAGCTGATCCATCTGCAAATGCCCAGTCCCAGAGAGCTGCTGTCCCTCTGCAGGGACACACTCCAGGTGTGTGGGCAAATTCAGGGCTGAGCCAGCACCAACCCAGCTCTGCTCACCCCATCCCAGGGCCCCGAGGACACCTGAGACATCCCAGCAGCGTCTGAGGGCACCCAGGGCTGGGGAAGGAGCAGCAGGGCCCTCGGGCTCTGCAGAAACAATCAGCCGGGCAAACAATCACCTGGAGAAACCCCAGCGCTGGGGAAGGGCCCTCTGCAGCTGGGAGCARCACAAAGCTTGGGAAACTCATCACAGGCGCCCTCCTGCCAGCTCCTCCTGCATTTATTTCTGCAGGGGAGAGCTGGAAGAGCAGCTCCCCAAAGCATTCAGATTTGGAATCTCCAGCCTTGAAGGGCAGATTTTGCCATCCTTTTGCTGAGCTCCCGGTGAATAACGCCCTGTGATATTTCAGACTCCAGCGTAGTGCATGACTCATGAATTCTGTAGTAAATAGGCCAGACTCACAGCTCCAGGTATTTTTAACTTTCTAAGCAGAAAAAGGGAATATTTAGGATGAGAAACAAAGATGAATTTAACAACAGAAATAGCAGGACCACTTGGTGTGCAGCACTTGGGTAACCCTCTGGGACAGAGCTGCCCAAATTACCATATGCACTTTCCCMAGCAATGCAAAAAAACCCCAAAGACAAATGATGTTTTATGAAATTCCTTCTGGTGTGATAGCACTGCTACAGAGCTGCACTAAAATAAGTGTGATGCCTTCCTTGGAGTCCTCCAAGGCTCTGCAGAGCCACTGAATGCTCAGTCTGAGCAAGGAGAGAGCTGGGAGCTGCCAGGGCTGTGCCAGCAGGGCACACAGCAAACAGCTCTGTGACCAGCACAGTGAGGCGTGGGCAGAGCCTGGGGCTAAACCTGAGCCTGGGGGTCTCATCCCCCTCCTGGGCCTGTGCTGGGCAGGACAAGCCCCTGCAGGAGAGCTCTGAGGGCTGCAGGTGATCCTCACCACGGTACCTGGTGCTGATGGCCAAGCAGGCAGAAACCAATCCCCCTCCATGGAATTGTGCAAACCACCCACCCTGGGCACTCTGGGGAGGCCGGGGGGGGACTGTGCACCCAAAACCCCACAAAAAGCCTGAGAAGCAAAGGCTCTGCCTCACACCTGCAGCAGGGACAGGATGGGAGGGGGTGAGGAGGCAGCAAGGTGGTCACAAAACTCCTCAGGATTGCCCAGGACTGGTTTTTATGGGATCCCAGACTGGTTGGGGYYGGGAGGGACCTGAAACCTCMTCCCATYGCACCCCTGCCAGGGGCAGGGACACCTTCCCTACCCCAGACTGCTCAAAGCTCCTGCAGCCACCCGGGTGTTTGCACCTTGGAGCTGAAATCCCCAAATATCTCAGMCTGAACACTTAACTCACTGGGTTTGGGCAGTGGCTGCCCCAGCTTGTTSAAAACCCCATCCCCACTCATTTCCCTGTCCCTGCTGTCACTGATGGGCACAGGGCTCCTGCCAGGGACTCCAGCACTGCAGAGGGCTCTTCACTGCAGAGGGGACTTCTATTGCAATTTGATTCGGAAAAGGAACAAGAGAAACATTTCTATTCACATTAGGTTTTGTAAAACCATTTAGTGTTATGAAAAGCCTAATGTTTAAGCCCAAACTAAGTAGACAGTGATCCTTTAAGTCCCTGTCTTCCAGCACATTTTGCCATTCTTTTCTTTCAAGGAAAGTTAGGATTGTTGTTCTTTCACCTTCCAAAGTCCTTGATGGGTTATTTCTAGAGAATATTTAAGTCTGGGAAGTATTTTGGTCGGCAAAGATGTCTATAGAAATTTCCTCAAACTCCATCATATATTTACCCACCTCTCAGAAATTCTTCTTCCATTTTCTATTAATATTATTTCACTGGGATCAGTCTCTGTTGAGAAATTTAGTTTAAGCTGCCTAGCAGTCTTAAAAGAGGAAGATCTATTAATTTAATCATTTATATGAATCATGTCTAAATGATCTCAGCAGAGAAAATGTGTTAGCCATTTAAATCCCATCATTACATATTATATAATAATTACYACTAATTCTAGTTTGGATGGGCCACAATATTGCTTTACATACCTAATATATTCAGAACATCCACCTCACCAGGCTCAGTCTTTTTGTGACCTTTGAGTTTATGTTTGTCTCTTGATTATGAGCACAGGAAAGGCTCTCCAAGAAATTAGGGATGCAGAACACATCCCTGGTGCCACCTCTCTTTGGCATCCACGACTATCACTTCTTTTTTTTTAATAATATCTCAAGCTCTTTTTGTCTCTGGAAGGTATCGAGATGCTACTGATATGTTGCAATCAAAATAATATTTATTTGTTGAGGGTTCTCTGTGCATTCAGTGCTCACCATGGCAATCCAGTGAGGAGTTACTCACAGGATACTACAGGGTGTAAGTGCCCCTGGATGTCCAGTTTGAGCACTGCTGGTGCAAGCTGGACACGCCTCAGCTGTGCACACTGCAGCCCAGGCTGAAGGAATGTGCAGGGATTTTTTTTCCATGAAAAAAAGAGAAAATATAAATCAGCCTCAAGAGATTCCTGCACAGGTTTCACTGTCTACACTGCAGAGCACTCAGGAGCCAGGGAGGGCACAAAAACAGCAGCAGTGGCCTGGAGCAGCTCCCAGATTACATCTCCTGTGGGCAACCCAAGGGAAAGCCAGCACACCCAGCTCCTCACTGGGAGTTATCCATTTCCACTTGGACAGGACAGCCCAGTGCTTCTCCACTGGGGATTATCCATTTCCACATGGACAGGACAGCCCAGTGCTTCTCACTGGGGATTATCCATTTCCACCATGGACAGGACAGCCCAGTGCTTCTCACTGGGGATTATCCATTTCCACATGGCAGGACAGCCCAGTGCTCCTCAGAGAGCCAAAAAGGGCTCCAAACCCACTCCAAGCCCAGCTCCTTACTGGGGTTATCCATTTCCAATGGACAGGACATCCAGTGCTCCTCACTGGGGATTATTCATTTCCACATGGACAGGACAGCCCAGTGCTCTCCAGAGAGCCAAAAAGGGCTCCAAACCCACTCCAGCCCAGCTCCTCACTGAGAGTTATCCATTTCCACATGGAGAGGACCATCCAGTCTCCCCAAGCCAAAAAGGGCTCCTAACACACTCCAAGCCCAGCTGGGCTGACAAGGTGGTGCTGGCACAAGGCTGGAGAGATTCCAGCCCCAAGATCTGCACCTGGGGACACAAATGGAGCTTCCAGAGGGTGATTTCAGGAGGAACCCCCAGTTGTGTGCACCCCCTGGCCCAGCACTGCTCTCAGGGTGGGACTGTCCTGGAGGAAGGTGGAACCATGTCCCTGCCCTGCCAGAACAACATGAATGACTTCACCTGCTGTGGGCACTCCAAGCTTCTTTTCAAAATGATTGTTCTTTATTCTTTTGCACCACCCCTGCATGAATCCATCTGCCAGCAACCTTTCCTCCWCTCCATCCCAACTGCAGCACCAGATAAACCCCTGATTAATTACAGAAGAGCAAAACTTCCAGCTCTCATATCCCAGGGGTCAAATCCATCCCTGGTGTAAGCCAGAGCTCAGCACTGAGACAAATTTGGCCCTAGGTGACTTTTYTCCCTCGACTAACTCATTACACCACCCCTCCTGGAGCTGATGAATCGAGCCCCTTGTGTTCTGTTTGTAACCATAATTAGTATTCATTTTGCAAGCTGAGAGCTCACCCTTGCTCCAGGACTGAGCTGATGTTAATCACGGCGCTGTCTGCCCGCCTCTGACTCTGATCTGCCAGCTCTGCATTCCTTGTCCCATACCTAATTTTTTGCCCTTACCAGCCAAGTAGCACCTCGACATCACACTGTGTCAGAATTAGAAACTTTTGACAGATCTGTAATCATCTAGTTCTCATCAGCTCTGTGCATGTTAGTCACTTCATTTCCACATTCTAACAGTTAATATGCCTTAATTTCTCACACTTTGTGAATATTTAATTCCTCCCTTTTCAACATCATTTTTAGGTTGTGTGAATCATTTTCAAAGCCTTTGCTATTCTCCCTCCACTATCATCTGCATATTTTATGAAATGGCACAGTTGAATCTCTGAGGGCCCTTGATAAAAATGAAACTGGCAGGCTGCTCATTAGTTGTTTACCTGGAGCTGTGTGAATCCCCCAGAATGGTGGATTCCCATTTGGGTTTGAATTAGGATATTCTGACACATAAGAATTGAAAACCGTTCTGTGATTCTCTCCCACCCCCTCCCCTCCATCCCAATTAATGGCTCTTSCAGGGAGTTTGCACTGCTTTGGCCAATCCTGCACCAACACCTGCAACTGCTGGGTCCTTCAGAGGTGAGAGACAGCCTGCAGCCAATTAGCAACTCTAACGAGGGGGAAAAGTGTCCCATCACGAGCACGCAGAGGGCAGCAGGACAAAAATGGGAACTCTTCAGCTCCCAGAGTCAAAGCAAGCCACCAGGACTGGGGCTGGTTTGAGGAYGTGGTTCAATGGACGAGTGATAAAAAATGGCATTTATTGGTTCCAAAAAGTCCTTGCTCGTGGCCATCCCTGGCAGGTCTCAGAGCTCTCACACAGGCAGAACCCTTTCCTTTATTTCCTTGATCTTATTTATGCAATAAAACACTGCTGTCCCCCCACTGGGATAAACTGAGGGGCCACACTCAACAATCCATGGGTTCCAAGGCAAAAATCAGGTTATCCTTGAGTTTCCCAGGAAATCCWGGATTATCCACCAAAGAACTCAGTGGGTTTCTAGTCCAGCCCTCACACAGAACATTTCTTCCCTACTCCACCTCTGCTTCTCCCTCCTGGAAGCTGGGCCCATGCTGATGGGTCTCTCCATGCAGTTCTCCACATCAATACATCTTCTCTCCACATTCCAATAGTTTGAGTTTTTAGTGTCCAAAGATTTAAATTTAGCCTGATTTATTTTTATGCTGATCTCATGCTCCTTTCAYAGACTTTACTTAAAAGCAGTAATGCTATCTCTCTCGCCACTAAATTTTTTATGAATTTTTTGGCCTTTGCTGACTTCATAAGGAAATAGAGAATTGGGGACATTATAAATAGGGGTKGGAGAAGATTTCCAGCTCTAGGAGCTGCACCTGCATTGTTACTTTGACTGTGCAGGTGCTTTGGTGAAAGAAAAAGGAAATAGAAGGCTTGGTTCAGATAGGAACCATCTTTTTATTTTATCCTCATGTCCCACCTAATTCACCTTGGCCTGAGCACATCCCTTAAAACTCGGTGCATTAAAAATACAAATAACTGAGAGCAGAGTTCATAATTAAAATTCCACGGAGTTGCTGGCCAGCTGATGTTTCACATTTTATCCCTGAAAATGAGCAGCCAGGAACAATCAGGAGCTCCCTTCTCCAGCCCCTCAAACTCCCTCTGCTCAGCAGCAACTGAGAACAGGTGAGGCACCTCACATTGTTTGGTGCTCACTCTCAATCTAATCAGGTGTCTCATACMATTTGTTGTATTTGTTAAAATCCCAGCTTTAGGAAGCCCCTGAATATTAAAAAACCCTAATAATGAAAAGTGATATTTTTATATAGCCTTGGCTAGAGTGAGGGTGGATTTCAATATGTTTTGTTCATTGTAAAGATTCAGAAATTAAATATATATTAAAAATGATTTTTTATAGTCTGGTGAAGCCTGGTGGCCTGTGTGGCTGGATTTTAATTCTTGGCTTTGACAGTATTCCATTCTTTTGATTTGTTATATGTGCTTCAGATCTATTACTTTTTAATTGGACATGAACATGTCTATGAACTGAACTCGCTCTCCAAGGGTTTGCATAAAATCAGCCAGGATGTGGGGAAAGAGGAGCTGTTCCTGCAGCTCAGGGCTCTCAGATCCTGCAGAAGGTGAAAATAACAACAGCCACGAGGTGCTCACCCACAGCCAGCCTGAACACACCCAGCACAGGCCTGAGATTTAATCCCATTTGCAAAGAATCTCCCCCTTCACCCACAAGTTCACTATTGACCCATTMCCACTTCCTACCATTTAACATTTTCTGGGCTCATTAAATATTGGCTGGCTTCAGGAATACTTTCATCCTCCTGATTGGGAGCAGACATTTTGGGGTGTGGCCATCCTTCCCTCAGTGATGTCAGCCTCCCAAAAACCCTGGAGATCAACCTCCACTCTGATGATGCTCCAAAGGAATTCTCATTGTTACAACTGCACACTAAACAACTGCAGGAAGTAAWTTCTTATTTGCCAGTGAGTTGAATTAACTTGTGATTCAGTCTTGCAATACCAACAGCGTTTCCTGGACATGAGGAACTCCAGTGAATTTGCTTTTAGTGCAGTGTTGGTCTGCAAGAGGACACTTTTTACAAGTTGTTCTCTGTTTGATGAGGACARCTGTCACCTCACTGCCATCCCATTGCACATCCTCAGCAAAGGAGGAACTCCCTGGGAAATGGCAGCTTCAAAGCCCCAGCTCCTCCCAGGCTGGTGGACACCACCCACACCAGCCTCACTGTGCCTCTCTGGGCTGCCCAGGGCCCTGTGTGGGGCAGACTCACAGCAAACCAGCCCAAAGCCATCCCAACCAGTGAAATCCTCATTTCCCTGCAGTCTGCTCTYCCTCTCCRTGCTGGCTCACAGGAGAGCACRAGGGACAGCAGCAAAGCAGAACACACCAGGGGCTGAGTGAGAAACTGAGGGGGAAATAAAGACAGGAAAAAGGGCTGCAAACACAGGCAACACCAAAGCATTTGATGCAAGAAACAAAAAGGCTCGTCCAGAACAGCAAACTCTGCCTGCAGAGCTATCCCTCTCCGCTGATGTAGTTGTCAACTTTGAATTTCTTTTCAGAGCAAAAGCTCTCCAGCTTGGCTCAGTCCTGGTTTATGCTTCTCTCCCCTCCCCACCCCTCCTCCCGCATGTCTAACAGACCAGAGACCTGACATTTCATGTTGTTTGTTTGAAATGATAAACTTAATCATGAGTGAAATGTTAGGAAGTGACAGTGCTGGCCACAGTAAGGTCATTTCTGCTGCAGCCAAGCAAACACTGCTCTGCCCTTAATTGCATCTCCAGCCCTGGCCACAGGAGGACCCAGGCATTTGCAAGTGGGGAGCTGAATCTGTCTTTGTGATAATTAAACCATGGACCTCTGGAAAGACTGCCAAATCTGCCATATGGTAGTTTTATGACCTAGACTGCTGTTATCTCTTGAGAAAGCTAACATCCTAATCTCATTTTCCTTATCTGTGATCAGAGCCCGCCTTTCTGGAGGGCAGAATGCAGGAGGGCTGCTCGCTGCAGAGCATCCTACAGCAGTGACATTTTGTCCAGAGGTTCAAATTAACAAAATGAAGAGAGAGGTCATTATTGACATCCTGGAATGAGAGCAGAAATCAAGAAGCTAAGCCCCAATAACCTGTGGGTTACCAGCACACACTGCAACACCTCCCTGTGAAAAATTCCTGGGACCTGCTTTTGGAGGGACCAGGGCTCTGATGGGAATTAAAACATTCCTTGCAGGAAGGCTGGGAGAAGGCCACTGAGTGTTTTCACAATGCAAACACGTTATTGTAAAACACAAACACGAGAGGCTGCTGCCTTTGGAGGCCTGGTGTCATTTATCACAGACACAGTGCTGTAAGAGCATCCTTTGAGCAGCCAGAGCTGGGCACATCTCACAGAGCAGAAAGCCAGACTGGGACATGTCTGCTATGAAGAATAAACAGCTCAGAACCAGTGCTGGATAAGGCTTTATGCCTGGCCATTCTGAAACTTGCACTATTTCAATAAATTCACACCAATTTGTCACTAAATCTGCCCCGCAGAGCTGCCCTGTGGCTGGGGACAGGCTGCCCCTCAGAGCTGACCCACAAACCCTCCCCAGCTGTGGTCACCTCGTCAGACACTGTCTGGGGCTGTGGCAAGGCAATGCATCTGCTCCTTTCAGCAGGGTCATGGCTGCAGCAGGGCCCTGCAAACAGGAGGAACAGGTGGCATATTTTTCATCTCGCTGGTAGCAAACACAGCCCATGTTCTCTGATGGCTCAGGGAGCCTTACAAGGGGCTCTTCAGCACCAGAAAGTGCAGGAGGAGATGGCTCTGGTCAGATGTTTCAGCATGGGATCTCTCTTTGCAAGGAAAAGCCTCATGGCTACTCAGGTCTGCACCAAGATCTCCAGCCCAATGACCTTCATCACATTTACCTGCCAGCCAGACACTCACTGAGAGATTACGTGGGTCTGTTTTTACAGAAAGATTCAGGTTATATGATCTAGATAATACAGCCTGCTATAAATCACCCCAGTTGTCCCTTGATATTTTGAAAACTGATGAGACTGCCGATTCCTGCTTCTTACTTTGTATGCAAATGATAAATTATAGATGGGAAATAGGAAAAAGAAGGTTTTACTCATTTGCTGGATTGAAACAGACTGGATTAGTGAGCGAGCAGTAGTACCCTTGGACTATTTATTGTGACATTGCTTAGAAAAATTCAAACCCCAAAGCCTTCAAATCACTGGGGACATTGTTAGCCTTCTGCAGGAATTATTAAAATGTACAGAAATGTATGAGCATCACTTTATAATAATTAATCAGGGGCTGTTGATTAATAAAGCTCATTTTTTAGTCCCGATGATTCAGGGTATTATCCAAAGGACAGTGTCCTTGTCATATTGATTAAGAAACCAGACTTTGCCGTGGAAGAAAGTGGAAGAACAGTCGCTCTTCTTCCTTCCCCCCTTCCCCCCATAAAATAAATATTGAATGAGAATATTAACTCGTTAACCTTGACAACAATTTGTAATTTTCATAAGGAGGAAAACTCGCGTATTCAGCAAATAAATTGCTGCGGGGATCTCAGGGAAACAAATTGGAGAGAATGAAGAATGCTGCCATATGAATTCTGTCGTTTTTATGGGCTGCCATGATAAATCTGTTTGGTTATGTCCCTCAATTAAGGCCACAAATACTGGGAAGCGTCAGGAGYGAGGGAAGCGGAGGGGCTGGCACGGAGCAGCCGGGGTGACAGCCCCAGGTCACCCAGGAGCTCGGGCTGCTCTTCCTCTCAGAGCCAGCATCTCCCAGAGCGCATTCCCTGCCAGCACGTGGAACCCCCTCAGCCTCTGCTGCAAGATAACTCCATTTATGAGCCACTGCAGGAGACAATCTGCACTGGGATTAACAGGTTTTACAGGGTTATCCTGTTATCCTGAGCTCAGTTTAACCAGGAATGCAGGTAAAACAGATAATCTGGGAGCTGGGCGCTCTGCTGGAATTAACAGCCCCAGTCTGGTTTTACAGGGTTATGCTGTTATCCTGAGCTCAGTCTGACCAGGAATGCAGGTAAAACAGATAATCTGGGAGCTGGGCACTCTGCTGGAATTAACAGCCCCAATTGTGGGTTTTACAGGGTTATCCCGAGCTCAGTTTAATCAGGAATGCAGGTAAAACAGATAATCTGGGAGCTGGGCACAAACAGCCCCAGTCAGCTTTTACAGGGTTATCCAGTTATCCCGAGCTCAGTTTAACCAGGAATGCAGGTAAAACAGATAATCTGGGAGCTGGGCACTCTGGCCAGCCCTGGCTTTTAACCCCCTGTAAAATGTTCAGCTTTGAAACTCGAGCTGGGGGTGCTCCAGTGATTACAGGAAAAATGGACACTCTTTGCTCCTGCATGGATTTCCAGCTGCAAACCCTTCCTTGTGCAGATCACTGACTCAGCCAGACACACACATTTAGGATGGGCTCAGTTTTGGGCTCGTTTTACCTCAGCTCACATCAAGTAACGCTGTGCACGCTTAAAAGTGAGCACATGCTTAACTGCTTTGTTGGATTACAGCCTAAATTATCTATTAATCCAATTGCATGGTTTCCTCTGATCACTGCAGTCTTCAAATTCTCACTGTACAATAGATTTAATATAAATGCATTATGTTTGTCAGGCATACCAYGAGATTTTCATGCTGTCCTTGTCTGCTTGGCTATATTGTCATCCATAGGAGAATATTAAAGATTTAATATAATTTTTAAAAATTTAATTTTAGCCTTTTTTTTTTTTGGAAGGATATGAATGAAGTGTATCTTGTTTGGGAAAGCAAAAGGAAAAATTAAATAAAAGTGTTTAATATTTTAAAGGTCTAGATAGGGAAGCATGAGGCAAATGAGAAAATCCCCTTGGAACACAAAGGTGAGAGCACAGAGGGAATGCTGCCGGTTCCTGCTACAGCAACAATAACTGGGCCTGATTGGGGTCTGGTTTTACTGGACTCATCCTGCAAGGACTTCAGGACAGAGAAACCAGCTTGGTCAAGCTATGGGAGTGAATTCCATCTCAACGTGTGAGGTGCCCAAATATTCCAGTGCAGGGGAGCCCTGGAATGGCAGCACGTTAATTCTGCCTTTCCAACTTGTGCCTTYGGAGGGGTGTCCTGCCTTTTAATGCCACCAAGAGTCACTTTAAATGCACACAGAGCCCCTCACAAATGCAGCTTTAAGTGATTTCTCCATGATTGCCCAGGAAGCTGAGCCCCCTGAGCCCCATCAGCCTCCTCCTGCTCCCTGGCAGCCCTGACCCTTCCCAGGGAAATTCTGGCCATTTGCAGCTCTGCTGCCAGGCTGGCCGCTCAGTTTCCAGCCCTGTGCTGCTCCCCAGGCCCCAGCTGAAGTGCAGAGCTAAAATTAGTGTAAGCCCACGATATGAACGTGAATCAGTGGGCAGCACATGCCCATGGATGCAGCTCTTCACTCACAATGCAGCACAGAGAACAGYAACAGCCACTCTGGCCAAACCCTTCCCCGCTGAAAGCCACAATAAATTAATAAATAAATCCCTGCATTTCTATTACTGGTGGCCCTGGAATATAATCAGGCAGTACCTGCAGGATAAATCAAAAGATTAAATTAAGTTGGGATTTGAATCCCCCACTAAACAAAGAATCAAACTGAGATTATGCTTTGCTGGACCCCGGGCTCAGAATGGCTTTCAAGGGCCTCCCTCCCAAACATAATATCATTATTTGCTGTGACCACYGGTACCTTGYRCAAAATGCACAAAATGCACAAAATCCAGCCCAGGGGGTGCAGAGGGAGCAATMTGGAGAGCAGTGTGGGCATGCTGGTTCTGACTCATTGCTGGCCTCCTGCCTGCTCCTGCYGGGCTGCTGCAGCCCCAGGCTGGGCTTGGCACTGCCCCCAGGTCCTGCCTTCTGCTGTGCCCAGCCTGGCACTGGCCCTTCCTGAGCACAGGGACCCTGCTGGGCCTCCACCCACGCTGCTCCCTCCTTCNCCCCAGGTCCTGCCTTCTGCTGTGCCCAGCCTGGCACTGGCCCTTCCTGAGCACAGGGACCCTGCTGGGCCTCCACCCACGCTGCTCCCTCCTTCACACAGGAGCTGCCAGAGCTGCTCCTTGCAGAGGGGCTGCTCATACCCAGGAGGGGTTGGGGTGAAGCTCAGAACCCCAGCACATTCAGGAATTGCCAGAGCTGCTCCTTGCAGAGGAGCACCCACACACAGGAGGTTAGGGTGAATCTCAGAACCCCAGCACATTCAGGAATTGCCAAAGCTGCTCCTTGCAGAGGGGCACTCACACCCAGGAGGGGTTGGGTATAGCTCAGAACCCCAGCACATTCAGGAATTGCCAGAGCTGCTCCTTGCAGAGGGGCACTCACACCCAGGAGGTTTGGGGTAAATCTCAGAACCCCAGCACATTCAGGAATTGCCAGAGCTGCTCCTTGCAGAGGGGCACACACACACAGGAGGTTTGGGGTGAAGCTCAGAACCCCAGCACATTCAGGAACTGCCAAAGCTGCTCCTTTGGAGAGAGGCACTCACACCCAGGAGGGTTGGGTATAGCTCAGAACCCCAGCACATTCAGGAACTGCCAAAGCTGCTCCTTTGGAGAGAGGCACTCACACCCAGGAGGGGTTGGGTATAGCTCAGAACCCCAGCACATTTAGGAACTGCCAAAGCTGCTCCTTGCAGAGGGACACTCACACACAGGAGGTTTGGGGTGAATCTCAGAACCCCAGTACATTCAGGAATTGCCAAAACTGCTCCTTTGGAGAGGGGCACTCACACCCAGGAGGGGTTGGGTATAGCTCAGAACCCCAGCACATTCAGGAATTACCAAAACTGCTCCTTTGGAGAGGGGCACTCACACTCAGGAGGTTTGGGGTGAATCTCAGAACCCCAGCACATTCAGGAACTGCCAAAGCTGCTCCTTGCAGAAAGGCACACACACCCAGGAGGTTTGGGGTGAAGCTCAGAACCCCAGCACATTCAGGGGCTCTGCAGCCCCAAATTCCTGTCCTGCCAGCCACCAAAGGCAGGTTAAACCCTCCCAAACCYGCTCAGAATTTCAGCCTCTCTGCCCACAAGATGTCACCCTGAATTTTAACAAAGGTACATTTACCCTTCTGTATAAATTCCCCTCCCTCCTCCCCGTGCCCCATGCCTAGAACCGACTGCATTAACTTTTCAGAACTGATGATTTACACACAACCCCAAAAATCCTCTTTAAATCTCRCTGCTCCTGACCTCAGCTGCATTTTGGCAGCACATTCCTCCAGTGAATTCTGGGCTGCATCTCCTCCAGTTTTTCACAGCACAGGATAAATATTTTCAGATCAGTTTGCAAAGCCCCAACCCCAAGATTGTTCCAGTGATGTTCATCTCCAGTTTGAGAAGGAGCATGTGGAGATTCTTCAGTGTAGAGTCTTAATAAGTGTTATCTGATAACAGCAGCCTCAGATTTSAAGTGTTTCACAGCTTTTGGATGATTAAAAAAAAAAAATCCAGCATGAAAAAAAGGAATGAGAAGTATCTGCAAACCTTCTTGAAAGTGGAAGTGACAACAGCCTTACCAGAGTGCATTTGCCAAATCTCTAGGCTTGGAGAAGGAWATATTGAATTTTTAAGGTTCAGTTTGTGCTGTTGTTTAAAAACTGGTGCRGTTTGTTTAAAGGCCAGCTCCATACAAAGCTTTGTTGCTCTTTTCCTCAAGAAACCCCTTTCTGCCAGAATTCTGRGCCTGTTCTGCACAGTGCCTGAGCCAGGGTGGGGAGGGAGCGTGTCCCTGCCCCACCAGGAGCCTGCCGTGACATTTATGGGCACGTKGAGCAGGGATGCTCTCACAAGCACAATAATTACACACACAAATGAGCTTTGAAATTGCCCTTTTATGAAAATTCAAACCTTGATATTTAACTAGTTAATAAGAGCCCCTCTYGCCTCTGATTTGCAAATCAGATATTTGTAGGAAAGGCTGGGTTTGGCAGAGGGGAGCTCTGACACYGGGATGCTGTCTGTGGCTATTTTAAATGCTTATTTCCAGAGCAGGCAGATCRGAATTTGGTTTTCTGTGAAAATCTTTGTTTCATTTCTGCTTGCACGTGAATAACCAATACATAACAGACAGCCAATAAATTGGACACAAAAGCTGGCACAGAAATAAACTTTAAACTTCTGAAACACCTTAAAACCAGGCCTCCCAAACTGAYCAGTGTGTGAGAAAAACACCTTTGCAGCAGAACACTGCACACAATGCAGGCCCAGCCTGTTGCTACAACAAGCAGATATCCTTCAAAAATAATAAACAGAATTTTACCAACGTTGTGGGATATCCAGCCCTGCATTTTTTTTTAAGAATATTTTTTATGTTTAACTCACACCATTGAGGCCACTTGCAAGAGAAGTTTATTCCCAGTTTCATGGGAACAGAGCTAAACCCTGATTACACCTTGGTAGTTTCACCTACAGATTATTTCCCCACTCATTTTTTTTCCTCTCTAATTCAAGACAGCTGCTGGTTTGGAGACTCTAACATGAGCGAAGAGTCAGATTTGAAAAGGAAAGAAGGAAATTTCTATTCTCAGTCTTTATACATCAGTAATGCTCAGAACTGAGCACCCAGGTATTCCAGGAGGCACAAAAATCCCCTCTCACTCCCACCCAATCCTCATTTTCCTCAGAAAGGGGAAATTTCCACAAACAAAAGTGTTTGTGGAGCAGCTGCACTGAGACTCCTCCTAAACCATTGAAACAAATATTTTTGCCTCAACATTTACTACAACACCCCTTGGAGATTTCTGCCCTTTCCCCAGGGTGTTTCCATCTCCCCAGCAGCAGATTTGGTTCATGCTCAGTGCAATGGTCCTACAAAAGCTCACTGGGCACCTTARCTTCCCTTCAAACTCCAAATAAAAAGGCTGAGAAACACCATAAGGAGAACGGCAGATTTTTTTTTTTTCATAGGAAAAAATAGGGTTTTTTATAGGAAAAATATTCATACAAAAAGTTTCTTGCTGTTCAATTCTCACCATTCCCAGCTATCATGAATGAAGATACAAGAAAGGCTGTGGCATTAGCTAAGTTTGCTCATGATTTTCCCAGAGTTTTCTCCAATAAATCCCCCCAATTTCCAGGCAAAGTTTCCCTCCAGCACAGCCTGTAAATATTGTGATCAGCTCCGTAGGGCACACACTGTAAATACTCTCACTCCGTGACTGTTCCTCAGTAATGAACTGGAGCATCTTGGCAGAAGCTGATTTGTTTCACCCACTACCCATCTTCCCYGATAATTAAATTTTTCTTTCAAAAAAACAAACTCTGTACCGAAGTACCAAATCGGTCAAGACATCAGGAGGCCGAAAATAAACAAAAAAATTAATTTCAAACTGTGAAACACAGTCAGCATGAGCTAAATCCTCTCTAAGTCCTCACAGTCCATCTCCAGCAATTCAAATCAGGCCCAATTTCCACAGGAAGCTTTAAAGGGCAGCTGCAGCATCCCTGATCCCATCACTGGGGCTGATTTTAATAAATGTCACTCACCTTGGCACAAAGTTTGCATTTCAGCCCATTGCCCTCCCACTGCTCCCTTCACACGTGGTTTTCCTGGGGTTTGTCAATAGTTTGGGCAGTGACCACACCCAGGCACTCAATAACCACAAACTGACCAACCTGAGCTGATATCTGATTTTTTTTCAGAGGTTTCCCTGACTGCACTGGTTAATTTTAAGTGAAGATARTRTGATATTWAATATCAGTATATAAATATCAGTATATAATCATCATAAATATATCATTAGGATATAAACATCATATAATATTAACAATCATATTAATAATATTTCATGATCCACAGCCAGCTTAGGATTTTATGAGCCTAATTGACTTAATCACAGGAATTTTTTGAAGGTGTATGAATTTTTTTTTGGGAAAAAAATACTTTTGAAATGGACTTTAAATGCTGTCATTAGTCATTGCTATTGAGCTGCTTTATAATATTTTTTAAACAACCCTGGCGATATGCGGCATTGGTTCAACTTGTATTAAGGGGTGGCTCTGTAATGAGCCAAAGGCTGAATAGGAGCACAAGTCCCAGGCAGGTCTGCACAGGAGGGAAATGTTTTTTTAGGTAATCCTACTCTGTTCAGTGACCGCTCCTGCACACTGGAACATTGAGGGAAAGCCCTGAGCATGAGCACTGCCCAAGCCTCACAGAACTGCTCCACCTATCCCAGGAATCAGGGAAATGAACTGGGACGATTCCTAAAGAGGCAGAATTTATTTGTTTTGAAAGGTCCATGTTTCACCAGCCCCCAAACCTGAGAGGAGGGGAGGGCAAAGCATCCATTCCATGAGAGGTCTCTCATGGAGGGGGAAGAAGAGCTTTGAAGTATGTATTCCCAGTAGGTGAGTGAGTTAAAAAACCAAAATGTGCCGTGGCAAGGATCACCTGCCTCAGAACAAACTTCTGATTCTCCACACCTAGAGGAGGCACAAATCTGGATTTGAATTTGCTCAGACCCTCAGAGGTGCTTGGGTGCCCCGTGGAGCAGGAAGCAGGCTGTGAACAAACCCACTCCTTCAAAACACCAGGAAAAAATTGGAAATTCGGAAGCTCAGACTCCCTGCAGCCACAAACAATAATTTTCCACAGTACAATAAGGAGRTATCTGGATTATTCTCCATGACTAGGCCACGGACTGGCTGGCACCCCTACAAAAAGCAGGATTTATCAGGAAATTGGAGTTCTCCAGCCTGGAGTTGTACTGGCTCAGCAATTTCTTCCAATGATTTGATAAAAATGTTTTCAGCATTTATGCATCCAGGTACACACAGCAATAATTACCATAATATTCTAAAACACAAAGGCAGAAAAGTGCAGTAATTTGCACTGATTATTAAGTAAAAATAGGGAACTTTAATTATTAATTTTTGAAATCACTGAAAGGAGAAAATAGCACACCTTCCATGTGCAGACACTGAAATTAGATTAGCTTGACAAGCCCGTTTCAGAGGGAACAGGAATTCTTCAGTGCATTTATTTAATAGACCTTGAACATGTTATGAAGCAACTCTTTATTACAGCWWCCCAAAAAATGTGAGTGAAAGGATTTTAAATCCCACATCTGGGTGCTGCTTTCAGATTAATACAARACATTGAAAGAATCCCAGTGATGACAGCTCCCARTGCAAAGCAGCCTCTAACAGGAGCAGAGGGAATGGGAATATCTGATGCTCCTGCAGCAAGGGCAGCTTCTCAGGAGGGGAGGGAAAGGAAGGATTTCCCTGTGCACACAGTTTGGGGCAGCAGATTTTTGCCATGCCRGGTTGTGTTGCCCACATTTATTCACTTGGATCTCACCTGTGGATTTTAAAGCATCAACAGTGCCTGCCTGCCCTTCAAAATGTATTTTGTCCCCACCCTGGGAAAGTCACAAYATAATTTTTTTTAAGTGGGAAAATAGATTTATGGCATTTAAAGTAAACACTGGCGGTTTGGTTGAAGGGAAGGGTGGCACAGAGGAGCCAAAATGTGGMATTAAATGAGTTGTAAATGGACTTGAAGAGAAGGGAAGGACAGCAAGGCAAATTGGGCACTGCAGTGATCCAGGCTGGAAATGATGAAKGAAACAAATGWAACTGTTGTTTTTAAAGARCAGTCAGCACAGATGGAAAGGTACYGAAATTTGGCTAATGAAGCAGRAGGACCTGCAGAGGAACCAAACAGGACAGAGCTCCTTTTGCAGTTTTTGCCTCCCTTTTTTAGAGCATGCCCGTTTTTGGAGCAAACCCCGCRTTCTGTACCCGTGTCTCACTGTCTGTCTCACAGTAACCCTCCTTTACAGCGGCCAGGTCACACCAATTATTTCCTAAATGGTTTGTGCTCACCTGCACTTCAAATGGGCGCCTTTGAGCAGCAGAATAACAGCCCCTCGTTCATTCCCGGGCTGCTCCCAAACCCATTATGCTCCCAGCACATCAGTCTGCTCAATTAAGGAGCCAACCACTACAAAGTGACTGCACATCATTTGTATTACCGYGCTCCAGCCGACACTTTATTCACAAATATCTGACTCCAAGAGGTCCTTTTCTGCTTAGCTAGGTGCTTTATCCCAGCTTGCATTTATGTTAAAAAAAAAGGGAAAAACAATCAGCAATGTGCTTCAAGCAAAGATTTCTTCTGTGTCCTGAGTGGTTATTTCTTCCCTGCAAAGGGAGTTTTGCCTCTCCTCACAGCCCACTTCAAAGGGATTTGTTAGAGACTCCCAAGTCCCACAGAGTGACAGTCTGAAGGCTTGCTTTCAAAATATTGGAGGCACAGCTCTGAAACCAACACTGCCTCACCAATTAACTTAATTCTTACTCACTTTGGGGCTGTGTACATGTGAAACACTCGGAATGAGAAGGGGAAATAAAATCCACCCTTTGCTGAGGGCTCAAGGACATGGACAGGTATTGCAATGCTGGGATGGCCCCAGCAAGGAGAGAGAATGATGAGGAGGACACCATGGATATCAGAAGGCTAATTAATTACTTTGTTATACTATGTTGTTCTATATGTCTAAAACTGAACCTGCCAAGCACTCAGCCCTGCACCACACTGCCCAGAATCTTGTGATTGTCCCTACACACACACACACCTGGCCCTGACAGGCCAAGGAACCAAAACCCCATCACCTTGGGTTAAACAATCTCCATGTTGCATTCTGCTTTGGCACAAGCACAGGCACAGCAAATGATAAGAATTGTGTTTCCTTTCTCTGAGGTTCAGAGAATGCGAAACCCAGAAATATTCTTGGGAAGATGTGCCTTACATCTCTCTGTGAAGAGAAATGTGAATGTGTGTTCTCAGCAGTCCACGACGCCTCCAGGACAGACTTTAGATCCAGCCTAAGGATCCAGCCAGTCCTGGCTCTGTCCAGGACCCTCTGATCCCGGTCCCTTCCAGCTGAGGACGTTCCCTGATGCTCCCCCTGGCTCCTGCCCTCCCCCAGGTCTGTCCCAGGTGGGTTCCTCTTGGATGGATCCATCCCCAGGGCTGTCCCAGGTGGGTTCCTCTGAATGGATCCATCCCAGGGCTGTCCCAGGTGGGTTCCTCTGAATGGATCCATTCCAGAGCTGGTCCCAGTGGGGTTCCTCTGGGTGGATCCATCCCCAGGGCTGTCCCAGGTGGGTCCTTTGATGGATCCATCCCAGAGCTGTCCCAGGTGGGTTTCCCTGGAGTGGATCCATCCCAGAGCTGTCCCAGGTGGGTTTCCTTTGGGTGGATCCATCCCAGAGCTGTCCCAGGTGGGTTCCTCTGGATGGATCCATCCCCAGGGCTGTCCCATGGGTTCCTCTGAATGGATCCATCCCAGGCTGTCCCAGGTGGGTTTCCCTGGGTGGATCCATCCCCAGAGCTTCCCAGGTGGTTCCTCTGGGATGGATCCATCCCAGAGCTGTCCCAGGTGGTTCCTCTGGGATGGATCCATCCCAGAGCTGTCCCAGGTGGTTTCCCTGGTGGATCCATCCCCAGAGCTGTCCCAGGTGGGTTCCTTTGGGGTGGATCCATCCCAGGCTGTCCCAGGTGGGTTCCTCTGATGGATCCATCCCAGGGCTGTCCCAGGTGGGTTCCTCTGAATGGATCCATCCCCAGGGCTGTCCCAGGTGGGTTCCTCTGGATGATCCATCCCCAGGCTGTCCCAGGTGGGTTCCTCTGAATGATCCATCCCCAGGCTGTTCCCAGGTGGGTTTCCCCTGGGTGGATCCCATCCCCAGAGCTGTCCCAGGTGGGTTCCTCTGGATGGATCCATCCAGAGCTGTCCCAGGTGGGTTCCTTTGGGGTGGATCCATTCCCAGGGCTGTCCCAGGTGGGTTCCTCTGGATGGATCCATACCCAGGGCTGTCCCAGGTGGGTTCTCTGATGGATCCATCCCCAGGGCTGTCCCAGGTGGGTTCCTCTGGATGGATCCATCCCCAGAGCTCAGCCCTGGGCTCAGCTCTGCTGCAGGGGCACACATGGGCACAGGAGTCACAGCCAGGAGTTCCTGCAGGGATGTAGGGAAGCTTTTCTCCTCTCTGAGGGTAAGCAAGCCCTGATGAGGGAGTCCAGGGTGGATCTCACCCTGAGCACCCTGTGCTCCCCTGCCCTGAGAGGGAGCCTGGAGCAGGGCTCTCCCCAGGCCCCTCCTGCCCTGCCCTGCCAGGAGCAGCAGCAGGAGCCACCCCAAACATTCCAGCAGCCAGGAATTCAGCTGTGCCCTCTCCCAGGAGCCCACTCTGGCTCCAGCAGGCTCCAGCAGCGCCATGCTGAGCTCGTTTAAAATACTGAAATATGAGGGTGGCTCTCCCCTCTCCCAGGCTTCCACTCATCACCTGTGCAGGTTTGGGAAATGCTGCAAGAACAGAGATCTCTAACTGTCGCAGACATTTCTTTTGTGAAAATCCTTCCTTAGGATTTTTCCTGCTGAAGCTGAGAAGTTTCAGCAATGAGATGTAAACCATGGTTATCTGCTGCTGTGGAATGCACCAGGTCTGTCTGGATTGGCCCAGCTTGGATGTTCATAATTAATGGCCAATCAAGGACCGAGCTATCTCAGACAGAGTCTGAGTGAGCTGCTTTTGTTATCATTCTTTCTTTTCTATTCTTAGCTTAGCCTTCTGAGGAAACCTTTCCTTCTTTTTCTTTTTAGTATAGTTATAATGTAATATATATATATCATAAAATAACAAATCAAGCCTTCTGAACATGGAGTCAATGTTCTTGTCTCTTCCCCAACTCAAGAACCCTTGTGACCACTGCCACAGCTAACTCCTGAGAGCAGCACCAGAACCACACATCCTTTTGCTATTCAAGGGGCCAAACAGCTCTGTAATTCCATTTCCCCTTTTCCCCAGCCTGGAAGGAGCAGGATCAAACCTGTGGATAACCCAGGGTACCCCAAACCTCAGCTCAGCCCTGACACAGCTGCTCCACAGCCTTTAGGACAGCCCAGGTTGACTTTCCAGCATCTCCTGAGGAGGTAAAAGCTCATTTCAACAAAGTGTAAATTCTGCCCAGYGCAAAGAAAAATTACTTTGAATTAACTGGATAGATGTTATGAATAATCCACATTAAATTCTTAATTTTGGGTTACGATAGAAGACTTAATAGTGGTCAGATACCCACTGCTTATGCAATTAATTCTTAGCCAAGAAAATGAATGTGAGATATAAAATATTTTAGAAATAATCTTTTCGTACAAAAACAATGGAAATTTGAAGAAGGATTAAGATTTAGTGTCACAACAGATTATAGTGTGAACAGAATATGTCCTTACAGAAATCTATTTAACCACTGATATCCTAGAGGGAACAAACTATAGGGCTTTTTCCATAGCAAAAAGGAAAAAAAAAGGGAATTTGCTCTTTGTGTTTACTGGAGCCCACAGCTGGCAGGAAATGAGGCATGAAATGCATTGTCAAACACACAGTGTTCCAATAGAATGCCTCACTTCCAGCTGAGCATTGATTTCAGGGATGCAGGCCCTCAGACCCCCCTAAAATGGGTATTTTTAACAAATGGATCACCCTGGCAATGCTATATATACACACAAAGGTATTGCCACAAAAAGCCTCAGATTTTTTAACACTTCTCTGAAGAACTTCCTCCCATTTGCTGGTTTTTCCTAAGATACACCAATAATTAAGGAATACTAAAAGGAACCAGGAGAGAAGGAYTCCCAGCAGCCCAAACTGACCCAAACCTCAGCTCAGAGTTACTACTGAGCACAGATCTTAGACAGCAACAACTGAACTGCAGCTCCAGATCTGCACAGCAGAGAAGCAGGAGCATCTCCCTTCTGGAAAACCTCTGCCCACGACATTTCCCTGCTGCATCCAGAGGAACCAGGGCCAGAAAATCCCCTGGAAACTCATTTTTCTGTATTAATGTCATTAAGTAGCAGCAGCACACCCTGGTGAGGGTTGTCTCTACCCTAAGCAAGCGAGGGATTGCCCAAAAGCTGCAGGTAAAATGAGTTTTGCAGTTATTTTACAGAAAAAATTGAGTATGCAAAGCAGCATTACATCAGTCACCCTTTCCCAAAGCATAGCTAATGCACTTAATTAACTAGGCTGCTACCAAATCCTCTTTTTAAACACTTTTTTCTTTTTAAAGATTGTCACAAAAAGCCCCAAACAAACAAAAAACACTAGGAAAATTAAAAACCCAAGAAAAYGAGAATCAAGAGTGTTGGAACAGAACACAGTTTTGGTTTTTTTTTTGCTTTGACAAATCAGCTGTATGGCAATGATTTAATTAAACTATAAATGAAGATGATTGCAAAAGCATCTTGCTGGGTAAGGGTAGGGTGTGCAGAATTAAGCACCCTTTTGCTGGGCTGTTTGGGACAGATTTGTGTTCTGTCACTTTGCTTTTTGGATTCTCACACGGGGGGCAGGACAGGCTGATCTGTGCCCTGTGGGGTTTGCAGTGACACAGCCCCTGAGATTTCCTTCCAGCCTGGTTAGCAAAGCAAGGCTGGCTCTGGAAAAGCCATTTATTGCTCACTCCTGCTGCTGCAGAGCCACCAGCWTGGGCAGAACTATGGCAGGGACAGGCACAGCACATTTTCTCAAGTCAGTGTCATTCAACTCTACCAAAATGAGGAAAAAAAAAAAAAAAAAATGGTTCTCTCTCATCCTTCAAGCTTTGATTCTTTAAGTTATTGAACACTTTTTATTCCTGTATGGTTGAAAGGGAGCTGGGAGGGGCAGCACTTATCTGATAATCCCAGAACAGAGAAGGGAGCAGATTCCCAGCCCTGTGCTGGATCAGCCCCCTGGAACGAGCAGCTCTTCCCCACCAAGGACAGAAAGGCGTTGTCCTGCTCTGGGACAGCCTGGCCTGGGAGGGGAGGCAGCTGCAGCAGCCAGGGGACAGTCCTGGGACGTGATGCCACCCCTGGGCTGTGCCAGTGCCACCCCTGATGGCASCTAAAGCTCACCCCAGTTCCATGGCAGGGACACCTCCCASTGCCCCAGGCTGCTCCAAGCCCCYTCCAGGGACACTGCCAGGACCCAGGGACAGCCCCAGCTCYCYGGGATTCCCTCCCAGTGTCCCATCCCACCCTGCYCTGTCCTTGCAGGGAGCCTCTCTCCACATCTCCTGTGGGATCCTTTCAGATATTTGCAATGGGAACTGATGGATGTCAATAATTGGTGTTGGAGGTGGAGTGGTTTGAAATCACCTGGGCAGGGTCAGGATCCAGGGCTGAACCCAGCTGCAGAGAAAGTTCTGTACCTTTGGAAGACAGGGAGAAGAGACTCCCAACATTTAAATCTTGCTGTAACTGTAACTGTGCTGTTTGGTTGTTAAACCAACCCACATTAGTGGCTTTTCTTGTGTTCTCCTGCATAGAACTACAGAAGGGCTGTGAGAAATCCAGCCCATCATGGGCYGAGATCCATCTGTAAGGGAAATAAATCCAGGGGAAGTCACTCCCTACATAATGCCCTTGTTGGATGTTCTTTCCAACATCCAGCCTTCTGGCCCGTGCACACCCAGAGCTCCTGACAGGCTCAGGAGTTGAGGACTTGTCCATTTAGGAGTCCCCTCACACCCAGAATGGGCTTTCTGTATTCCTGCCAAAGCCTTTGACACAAACTTGCCTCTTGTGCTTTTTCTTCTTATAGAAAAATATGTCAGGCTAAAAAGACAGGTCCAAACAGTTCCTGGCCACCTTGGCAAGTGTGCTGCTATTGTTTATAAACCCTTGCAGTTATTATTGTTTGGGGATTGTTTCTGTTACCTCACTTCTAATAACACACAAGTGACTTCCAATGTGTCAAGGAAATCTAATAAAATATAAATAAAAACTATTTGCCTGTGTTTTTTCCCCCTTTAACTCCGAGCACAAATTACATTAACAAAGCAAAATACCACAGACAATCAAGACTGGAGTGTAGAAGCAGCCAGAAATGCTTTGTGTTTATTAAGTTTTCATTGGTGAGAGCCTGCAGCACGTTCTCTGATGAAGGGARGCAGCATGCAGGCTGTGCTGGCTGCAGCCCAGGGCAGCAGGGCACAAACACTGGCTCAGGCACACAAACAGGGCACCAGGAACCTGCCCTGGGCCCAGCATCCCCCTCAGGCAGGAGGGAGAGCAGAGCCTGGCTCAGATGTGCCTGCTGGCACACAGAATTCCTGGTTTATTCCTCCACCAGTGATCCTCCATTCAGAGCTGTGCTGTTCATCCACTGATTTTAGCTTGGAGCTCAACCCGGGGGGATGGCAGAGCAATTTACCCAGAGACAGCCAAAGGGCTCCCACAAAGCTTCGAGCCAGACACGTGGGTATTGCAGATTTACTTATCTTTGCACTAGAAAACAACCTAGATGGGCTCTTGAGATCTGCCAGGAATAATAAAAATAATAATTTTTAAAAAAGTGAAAAGAAAACCCAAAACCCAACAGCTGAACMGCTGTAGTCCCACCTTTATTATTTCAAGTGTTCTGTTACACCCAATCATATCTATTTTTCCCTAGAGATTTACTTAATTAATACTGTAAGAATTTTGTCCTTACAAGAATTCCTCTTTTTAATGCAACCCCCCTTTTTTTTTTTTTTACACACAAAACCCCAGACCCTTTCATTTTGACCCTTTGGCTGATGTGTCCAGCCCAGTTAAATTAACAAAAAGTGGGAAATTCAGTGTCCCCTGATGAGGAGCAGAGGCTCAGCAGCAGGGAGGCAGGGACAGGGCACAAACTTTAATGCATTTATTCTGCACCAAGCTTGTTTTCACCTTGGAGGCACCAGCTCCTCATTCTGCACTCCTGCTGCCCAAGCACAGCCCCAGCCTCACCAGCCCTTCCCAAAAGCACAGGCAGACCCCTTCAGTTTGGGTGCCACACTTGGATTATCTCTAATCTAGCAAGGAGCATTTCTGACTACTAAAACCAAGAAAGAATTTTGAACACCGCAGCTTACACTGCTTAACATAGCCTTGCTTAAAGCTGAATAATTCCTCCTGCACTGGTGCCAGCTCGCCGTGCCTGCGGGATCTGTCAGTGCTGACAGAGGGGCCCAGGGATGGCAGCCCCCCCTGGCACTGGACATGTGCTCTCAGGGTGGACAGCACTCCCACACCTCACTGCAAATTAGAAACACGATCAAACCCACCTCCCTGCTCAGCCTGCTCGTGCTATTTCATCTGGCAAGGACCATACAGAAATTAATAATAGCTTTCCCACCCGCAAATAAAAGTGTGCTACTTAAGGTTTTTGGCAGTGAGCTGGCATTTTGTCATTTAATCATTTCACATCATTACACTGCAATATGCAATGTAATGAGATGACACTGCTCAGTGACAAACACTGGGTCCCTCCTGGGCTGCAGGGACACGGCGTGGCAAGGAAATGACACACACAGGGGCCACAGCTCCACTCCCCCGAGCTGGATTACAGCTCTGAAGGCTTCCAAGGAGAGCCTCACCTACACATGGCTGAGCTGACCCTCAAACACACCCAGGAGCTTCAGTCCTGCAGCCCAGATGCAGGATCCCAGAYSCCAGCCCCTGCCTGGGTGCTGAGGGGCAGTCCCAGCCATCCCAGGGTCACAGCTGAAGGGCAGCCAGAGGCTCCTTATCTCTGCAGCCCACTAGATTGGGAGGATATATTAACCTTTAAGCATTTTGGAGAAATGCCTCTGGAGATCTCCTGCCAGAGCCTGATTGGATTGTCTGGGGTGGTGGCAAAGAGGGGAAAAGTCCAACAAAGCCAACCCTTGRTGCCCACACGTCACGAGCCTCAGAGCATTTCAAAGCAAGCCCTAAATGCCTAGGCCCCCCCCAAGGACCTCCAAGATGCTCAGAATTATTCTTCCCCACCCTTTCTTCCTGTTCTCCATTCAACTGGCACAAAGGCCACTGAGGAAGCCATAAATAACAGCCTCAAATGTCACTGCTGTGCTAAAAACCCCTCTCCTGCTGCACAGCCACAGTGCCCCTTCCCAGGAGCTGCAAGGGGATGAAATCACCCCCAGGGCACACACTGRCACCCCCAAACCACTGGGAAAACCCATAAATGAAGCCCTGAGAGCATCATCTGAGCCGTGCAGAGGGATCTTTGCATCATCAGAGCTGTGCAGAGGGATCTCTGCATCATCTGAGCCGTGCAGAGGGATCTCTGCATCATCTGAGCCGTGCAGAGGGATCTCTGCATCATCTGAGCCGTGCAGAGGGATCTCTGCATCATCTGAGCCGTGCAGAGGGATCTCTGCATCATCTGAGCCGTGCAGAGGGATCTCTGCATCATCTGAGCCGTGCAGAGGGATCTCTGCATCATCTGAGCCGTGCAGAGGGATCTCTGCATCCTTCCCAGGGGTGGCTGTGCCATCAGTGCCCAAGCACAGCCCCAGGCTCCCCCAGGCTCCAGAGGATCCAGCAGAGCTGGCAGGGCAGCCTGAGCACCTGGCACCGTGCTTGGGACCTGCCTGCTGGGCACAATTTGAGTTTTGGCCACAGATTTATCCCCYAGAAACCCTGAGGGGGCTGTTGCAGCCCCAGCTGCCCCAGGCCCAGGGCAAACCCTCGGTTCCTCCCTCCCCAACCCCTGCACTGCTCCTGTCAGGAGACTTGGGAAGAGCCCAGAGAGAGACAATAAAATTCTGAAGTGAAGAGCTCTTTAAATATTAGCTCAGCTGGTATTATCATACATTTTTCCAAGTTCAAACATGATAAAGTGATTTGAGAGTTTGCCAACTCCACATTCAGGGGAAGCATGCAGAGAGAGGAGAAATGCTGATATCTTTGATGTAAGTTCYTTTTCTTTCCTTTCCTTTTGTTGACTTTAAAGAGCAGTCGTCCTAAACCTGATTTCAGAAGGCATCAGAAAATACTGGAAATTACACAACAGCTTTAGGAGCAGAGTTGCAGGTGGCAAGATATTTATTTTCYAAAAGCAGCTCTCCATGAATGGATGAGCCATCCCAAAGAAATGGTTATTTTCTTTGCCATCTTATTCACAGAAAAAGCCCTATTGAATTTCTGCTATTCAGCCATTTATTATTTAGTGCCTGAGAGAGCTGGCTTTTTACATTCTTCCCCACATCAGTGAGGAGAGACAATCCTTAAAAACAAATTCCTAAAGTGACAATGAACTTCTTGGCTCCCACTCTGAATAAGCAGCCCTGAACATCTCTGTCTCCAGGACACAGCAAAAGCACTTKAAAAACAGAGGGATTTGGCAACAGGACATTTCCAAGGTGCCTTGGCTGTGATGGGAACTGCTCCAACTTGGGATGAGGTTTAGGGGGTCCAAGATAAGTTTTTCCAGGAGTGAAATCAGCACTTGCAGAGGGACCATGACAAAAGCATCCCACGTCCAGCCCTTCCCATGCCACTCCACAGAGGAGACTTTACACAGCAAAACCTTGCAAGGCTCAATAATGGCTATAAAGACAAATTGTTTGAAATAATTTGAATTTCACCACCTTCCTAAGTGCTCAGCAAAGCTTGACACCCCCCTAAAAGAACCACTCTAACACCCAGACACTCATTAAAATGTAATAATATAGATTAAGTTTACTTAATCCTGCTGCAGAGTGCCACAGAGAAAAAGCAATATTCATTACACTTGGCAAAAGCAGGAATGGTGAGTGGGAGCCAAAGCAGGCCTGGATGCTTGCTTGTTTCCTCATCTTTTTTTAAAGCCTTTTTTTATTTTCTTCCATCCTTCTGTGCTGGCATGCTCCCTAAATGCAGCAAAGACAGAAGGTAATTACATATCGTGACTCATTAGCAGAAAAAAAGGAAAAGTGGGAGCAAAAGCAATAGGTAGGTGGGGGTAAATTTACCACATAATGATTTAAAAGTTTTGGACTCCTGCACACAGGGGAAAAAAAAAAGGGAAGGAATTTAGTCATTCAGACTGTGAAATTCTAGGAGACTAAATGTCTCCTTAAATTATTTCATCACATATTCATTAGGCCATCCCAGGGAAAGCAGTTATATTATTTGATGGGGTTTTAGTTCTTTCCTGGCACCCTGAAGAAGACAAAGAAGAATGGACAAATTGAACAAAAGATGAACAAAGGAAGCAGCGGGGAAAGGAAGGCAGAGAAGTCTKAGATAAAAAACAAAAATCCCACAGATATCTTGAGCCAGGGCATAAAACCCAAGGTCCAATTGCAGCCCTGGCAGCAAGGGCTGCCCCAAGCCCGGCCTATGGGGCCTGCCCAAAGCCCAGCCTATGGGGCCTGCCCAAAGCCCGGCCTAACCCGGCCTATGGGGCCTGCCCCAAGCCCGGCCTATGGGGCCTGCCCCAAGCCCGGCCTAACCCAGCCTATGGTGCCCCTGCCCCAAGCCTGGCCTAACCCGGCCTATGGGGCCTGCCCCAAGGCCGGCCTATGGTGCCCCTGCCCCAAGCCCAGCCTAACCCAGCCTATGGCGCCTGCCCCAAGCCCGGCCTAGCCTGGCCTATGGGGCCTGCCCCAAGCCCGGCCTAACCCAGCCTATGGTCCCTGCCCCAAGCCCGGCCTAACCCAGCCTATGGGGCCTGCCCCAAGCCCGGCCTAACCCGGCCTATGGTCCCTGCCCCAAGCCCGGCCTAACCCAGCCTATGGCGCCTGCCCCAAGCCCGGCCTAACCCAGCCTATGGCGCCTGCCCCAAGCCCGGCCTAACCCAGCCTATGGCGCCTGCCCCAAGCCCGGCCTAACCCGGCCTATGGCACCTGCCCCAAGCCCGGCCTAACCCGGGCCTATGGCGCCTGCCCCAAGCCCGGCCTATGGTGCCCCTGCCCCAAGCCCGGCCTAACCCGGCCTATGGTGCCTGCCCCAAGCCTGGCCTATGGTGCGCCTGCCCCTGCCCCTCACCAGAGCCTGGGCTGCCCCCACTGCTGCTCCCTGCACCTCAAATCGATCAGCAGTTAGGCTGGAACATGGTTCCTCCATAGCACCAAGCACATAAAGGAATTTATCCTCCGAGTCCACTAGACTGTAAAGCAAATAAATATAAATAATGATAAAAGAAAAGRAGRAGGTAAGTGAAACACTGATGTGGGAAGTCAGGAAATCTTTATTTTACCCAGAGTCATTGCTCACAAACTTCTGCCCTTAACTGCTGGTTTGGTGGGGTTTATTTTTTCATGTTTTAATTATAATTAAAACTCTTAAGCCAGCTTCCTTTAGAAAACAGAATATCTCCCTTTTTGGCTCTGCCACAGCAGAGGATCCTCTGCTCACTCCCTTCAAATTTTAAAACGTGGACTTAAAGACCCAGGAGGACAGAATACATTTTCTGCTATTTTCAAGAATTAGAATGTGTTGGGGAAAGACTGCACTTGGCTGGGAGCTGCTTTATTAAAAGGATGTTGCAGCTAGAGAGTGGAAAAATAGGACAAAGCCTCCAGTGGGAGCCACTGCTCTCCTTGGGGCAGGGATGGCACAGGCAGAGGAGCAGGAGGCACCAACCCATCTCTGCATCCCAGAGCCACAGCTCTGCACGTCTGCACTGCTGGGGCACCAGGAGAGGAGCAGCCCCAGCCCTGGGCAGAGCTCCTGGGGTGCTCCCACAGACACAAAATTGGGATAAAAACTCCAAATCCCCAGCTGGGACTGGCAGAACTCACACCCCCTCAGGGATGGCCGCACTGCAGCTGCTGGGGTCCCCATCCCTGGGGTGTCCAAGGAATGTGGCACTCAGTGACAGCTTGGGGACTGGGCACAGCTTGGACTTGGTGATCCTGGAGGTGTTTTCCAGCCTCAGTGACCCTGTGGACCTGCACTGCAGATCTCAGCTGTGCCACCCCTCTGGAAGGCTCCTTTCTCTAGCACCTGTGTCCATTATTAAACTACTGACACAAAGGGCGTATCACATATTAAGCAAAAGAAAATTTGAATAAAAACTCTGCATTTTTTAGCAGCCAGTTATAAATTACTATAGCCATGCCAAACTTCTTCAAAACCAGTCAAACTTCTGGTATTTTAACTCAGAAAATTCACTTTTACCCTGCAGTCCAGCAGAAGGGGAGCACTGCACACACCCTCAGGAGGGTGGGAATCCAGTCAGGCAGCACCAGCAATACAAAAAACTGCTGGGAGCAGAGGCTTGGGGAGCTGATTGTTCTCCTCCAACGACAGCAGATTTTTGTGCTCCAGTTGTATGATTTTATGAGTGTAATACCAGTCCCTTAATTCAGGACCCATGAGAGAAGAGCACAACTTAGAGGGTGGAACTCAAACAGCCAAAGCATCACTACCATGAGAAAAGGGCCTAAGAGTCTGAGAGCCTTCAATAATGAAAATCTGGGGTTCTGGTCACACCACARCTTCCAGAATTTAGTTCTTCATGTTATTATCTCAGAGTTAGTGTCTGTCACAGGATGTCACAGCAGATAAACCACTGATTCCTGTGTGTGCCAAACCCCACACACTCCAAGGCTCGTGGCACATACCAACACTTAACTCTGAGATCTGCTTTGGAAACAGAACCAAAATAACCCCAGTGAGACAGGCAGGGCTGAGGAGGCAGCATTAGTGACCCCTCTGACAAATCCTCTTTGCTGCCTCAACACAAAGCACATTAAATGCATTTTGGAGCTCCCATCCACTTCCAGCTTTAATGCAGGCCAAGCTGCATCAGAATCCCAGCACAGCATCACCAGCACTGAATTCCCTCTGCTTTAATGCCAGCAATCCCACCTAGGAAAGAAATCAACTCTTAACTCTTATTTGCAATGACATCCTYCTTTTCACTCTCAGCACTGTTCTTTAAGCATTTCTCAACTTTCCCTCTTCCTTCCCTGTGCCTTGATACGAATTTGCCTGTCACTGGAGGCTGTACACAAAGAGAGACACAGACACTGAGCACAAAGATATCAGGAAGTGGTTTTCCTAGCAACAGTAATCATCTGAGAGATCCCAGAACATCCTTCCTATTCATGCAGCATTTTGTGTTTTGAATAGTGCTGACAGGTGAAGTGGATTCATAGTATTTAATACAAAAAATATTGCTGTGGATGGGAATGGCACAAAAGCAAAAATATCCACACTATTCATGAAGAGATGAATTCGGTGTTTTCATAACGTTCCAGATTATTCACTAAGGCACAGTTTCAAAAGCAGAGACTTTCCCCTTCCCACAGAATGAACAATCCTGGGTGCTCTGGGGGAGCAGGATCACAGAATTCACAGRATCACTGGGTTGGAAGAGACCTTTAAGATCATCAAGTCCAGCCCAGCCCCAACCCCTCAGCTAAACCCTGGCACCCAGTGCCACATCCAGGCTGTTCAAACACACCCAGGGATGGGGACTGCACCACCTCCCCGGGCAGCCATTCCAATATTTCATCAGCCTTTCTGTAAAAAACCTTTTCCTGATATTCAACCTAAATTCCCTTGGTGCAGCTTGAGGCTGTGTCCTCTGGTTCTGTCTCATTCTGGGAGAATGAGCCCAGCCCCAGCTGAGCACAGGCACCTTTCAGGGAGTGTAGAGAGTGATAAGGTCACTTTATCACCTTTTCTGTAAAAAACTTCATCGCTCTTTCTGCAAAAAACTTTTCCCTAATATCCAACCTCAACTTCCTTGGTGGGGCTCGAGGCTGTGTGCTCTGCTTCTGTCAGCTCCTGGAGAMAGAGCCCAGCCCCAGCCGAGCACAGGCACCTTTCAGGGGGGTTTGGAGAGTGATGAGGGCAGCCCTGAGTCTCCATTTCTCCAGGCTGAGCACCCCCAGGGTTTTACCAGCCCTGACCTTGCATCTCCCAGCCCTGCTCACCCAGGGTGTCCCCAGCAGCTCCCAGCCTTCCCTGCCTCCAGCAGGACCCTCCTGCTCTGGGATCCCATCTGTCTCCCCCAGCACCAGGCCCTGCAGAGCTCCAGGCTGCTGCAGCGGAGCCCTTGCTGCCAGTGGGACTCAGCTTTTCCTCTCACAGTCCACAATTTAAGGTCAAACCTGCTGCTCCAGAAGTCCTGAGCAAGTTGGGGACCTTCCACGTGCTGAGCTCAGGYTCCCTGCCCAGCACAGCCCAGACATGACCTTAAATTTGGGTGACTGAAGGGATCAGAGACACTACAGACATCAGGTATCATGCAGGGCATGCAGCTGTTCTGCAGAACCAACACAGAGCCCCAAAATTCTTGGTATCCTACAGGGCAGAGCAGATCAATCCCATAAAACTGCTGGGATTGGGAAAGTTCATGAGCCAAGACCCAGAGCAATCCAGTGTCCCTGYYSCCCACTCCTGGGACATGAACACCCACTGGGGTTTTGTTCCTTCAGCTTGCTGCCCTCCCATTTTTACAAAACCCCACTCCAGATTTCTGTCATCTCGTGGCAAACCCAACACATTCATTTTCTTGCTGGGCCACATCTCAATTGTTCTCCTGCAGCTTCTCCTTCCTTGCCCACCCAAACGTGCCTCCCACACGAGTTTCCCAGCCCTATGGATCCCCCAGCTGCCTCCCAGCCTGCTCCCATGGAGGTGGAGCACTGATTCCCCCTGTAAATCTGCTTTTTCCTGAAGGTCTTTTCAGCTTGCAGGAGTTCAATGGATTAATTATTGCCATTCCCTTAAGGAAATCATCCAGTSTCTCCAGAAACCCATCTCATCCTGGCCTTAACCCTCCCTGCACTGCTTTTTTGGGCTGTCAGGGTATGAAAGGCCTTTCTCCCTCCACCTGCATCCAGAATACATAATGGGAACATCAACAAATCCTTGGCTACAGGCACACCAGAGGATGGACTTATTACCTGAGCAGCTCTTGCTTGGGATTTTATGCATTGCAAGTAATAATAAATTAAATTGAAAGGGATAAATTCAGACCAGATGTGAACAGGTATAACTAATGGGGGTGTCAGAGGAAATTAAACAGTGACAAACAGTGGGGTAAATTACAGTGTCAGGGTGAGTGGATTTTAAAGGGACACCAGGYAGGGAGCCTGCGTGGAGGTGCCATTTGGAAAGTACAAGTTTCCTGCAATTGAAATACACAGGGTATGGATTATAAATATGTTYGAGAAGAGAAACTGCTAATATGAGGTTTTGAGATAGCACAAGATTAATCAGCTTCCTTCTGCAGCCTTTCCTTTGGATTTTTCTCCAGCTTCCCCCTGCCTTTGGCAGTTGATATCCTCTGTATCAGCTGAGGCCAGGGCTGCTGTGGCAGTGAAATTTGCTCACCTGCTCTGCTCCACTGCCAGCCCTCCTGCACGGGGTGTCCTCACAGGCCAGAARAATGCACAACCCAAAAGGCCAAAAGGCCTTCTAAACTTCCCTCTAGCAAGAATTCTTCCCCACCCTTAAAATAAAAACTTTATTAAAATCAAAATATTTTGAGAGTGAATCCCATAAAAAGTGATATTAAAACTCCCAAGYTGAAAGTACTTCATAACCTTCTAGAAATACTCCTTGATATTTAAAAACCCCAAATCCTTCATGGCTTCAGAAATGCCAAGGAAAGGAATGCTATATTCCAACCAAATCTGCTCCCTGCATCTCACAAACAGCTTGAGGATCTATAATGAGCTACAATAAATCTTTTGATTGAAGCACTAATTAACTTTGGAGTTGCTTGTCTCATTATGAATCCCAGTTCCATGGCAGTAGCCACCTCCAGAACTGTCCCATGGACTTGTTTCTCACCAAGGCAGCATGAAATAAATTGATTTCCAGGGACAAGGGGACAGGGCCAGGCAGCCCCAGCATTTCCTGCTCCTGTGCAGCTCCTGGGGAGGGAGAGGTGAGCTGCAGCGCCCAGAGCTCTGCTCAGAGCCCAGGGCAGGCAAACCCCCAGTTCTGTRACTGCAGGAGTCAGTCACCCTTGGTTTGCAAGTGGGAAATACCATTGTGCTGTACTGGAGGAGCTTGGGGTTCATTTGGAGCAATCCTGCAGCAGCAGCACCAATAAAAACTCCTGAAATCCCCAGGCCAGCCCCTGTGGCCACTGACACCAGGCAGGACAAACCCACAGTGGCAGCTCTGCTAACAGGTTCCCCTGGAACAGGGGCTTCAAAGCAAGGAAGAAGCACCTTTGCTCCAACCAGAACCTGCTTAATCCAAGGGGTGATGCTGCTGATGGAGCTGGGGGGGAGGAAGAAGAGACAGAGAATCAGATCTTAAACTCACTGGAAATCCACAGTGACAAAAGCTCAAGGAACTCWGGTGAAAACGTTCACCAGAGACAGCCAGCTCTTGGTTTGCACAGAAATCCTGCCCTGGGAATGTGGGCAGGGCCTGGAATAGAATTCCCAGAGCAGCTGTGGCTGTTCTGGATCCCTGCAGTGCCCAAGGCCAGGCTGGMCATTGGGGTKTGGAGCACCTGGGGCAGKGGGAGGTGTCCCTGCCATGGCAGGGTGGGATGGGTTATGTTTAAGGTCYCTYCMAACCCAGACMWTYCAGTGATCCCCAGAGGGGCTGCAGCACCTCCAGGAAGCAAACCTGAGCAGGTGGTGCTGCTGCAGGGCTGGAGCTGGGCCCCTGCTGCAGGAGCCCCACACAGGAGCCAAGTGTTGCTAGGCTGGAGCTGCAGCTTGGGAACGTGGTTATTTCTGAACTCGGGAGAATTGACACCAGATGAATATCCCCCAGCAGCCTCAGCACACCATCCCTGCAGCCTGGCTCCCAGGGAACAGCACTGCAGCTCCACGGGGGCTCCATGGGGAGAGCCCCCCACACCAGAGGGGCTCACCCGTGGGATGGAGCTGCACCAGGGAATGGGAGCTCTGTGCTGCCTGGGTGGAGGGGGATGCTCTGAGATTCACTGCAGAGCTCAGTCACCACGGCTCCAGCTCGCCCAGCTCCAAAGGGGTGAGCAGGGCAGGCTGGGGAACCAATTCTGATCAGGGCAGGGCTGGAGAGGCAATCCTAATCAGGGCAGGGCTGGAGAGGCAATCCTGATCACACCAGGGATGGGGAGGCAGCTTTGATCACACCAGGGGCTGGGGAGGCAATTCTGATCAGGGCAGGGCTGGGGAGGCAATCCTGATCACACCAGAGGGATGGGGAGGCAATCCTGATCACACCAGAGGGATGGGGAGCAATCCTGATCACACAAGGGGCTGGAGAGGCAGCTCTGATCACACCAGAGGGCTGGGGAGGCAGCTCTGATCACACCAGAGGGCTGGGGAGGCAGCTCTGATCACACCAGAGGGCTGGGGAGCCAATTCTGATCAGGGCAGGGCTGGGGAGGCAATTCTGACCATACCAGGGCTGGGGAGGCAATTCTATCACACCAGAGGGCTGGGGAGCCAATTCTGATCAGGGCAGGGCTGGAGAGGCAATCCTGATCAGGGCAGGGCTGGGGAGGCAATCTGATCACACCAGGGCTGGGGAGCAATCCTGATCACACCAGAGGGCTGGGAGGCAGCTCTGACCATACCAGGGGCTGACAATTCTGCAGACATCCCTGAGAACCACGTCTGAGGTTAGCCTGAGACCCTCTCACAGAACAGAGCACAGGAAGAGTTAATTCAGCTGCTTTCCCCCCATTCCAGCACCAAGGAAATGAGTGGTGGTGGTGGTGCTGCAGCTCCACAGAGGTTTTGCTCCTCAAAGGACAAAATCCAACTCCTTAAATCACATCTAAAACCAAATATCCATGGAAAGAAACAACTTCGGTGCAATTTCTGCTACACATTGCTTGAGAATCTGACGTGAGACGCAAGAATGCCATCCAAAATCACATTTCTGATCAATAAACACCTCTGCAGAAGCCTGCCAGGGTCAGCAGACACATGGGCCTAGGCTTCAATTATTAAACAAGTTGGCAAGAGCTGAAGGATTAGCACTTTAAAAAAAAAAAACAAAAAAACTTTCCTTTAATAAAATGGTGTGGATGTTTCTTGGTTCAATATTTATTATTTCATCTGTCTCCAGATGGGGACGATGAGCATTTGGATAAATGGATTTAAATGCTCAGCTTTACATTAGCCTCTGTGTGCTGCCCACTTCAAAAGCTCCAAGGCAGACTCTTACACAAACATTTCTCTATAAATCAAAGAAATAGCACTGACTTCTCATACAGGCAGTTCATGGAGGGGTTACTTCTCCCCCATTAGTAAAAGCCAAGCATTAAAAGAAAAATTGATCTTTCTAAAGGCAGTCAAAAAGCACCCAAGCCCTTCCTTTCTTCCTTTTCTCTCYCCTGATCCCAAAACTTTAACGTAAAATAAAATTAATGTAGAATACAATCACGTTTCTGACTATACAAAACAACTKCTGCAAAACAGAGAGAAGTCTCTTTGCCTGGACACATTGAGCATCTCCTCACAGGCCACACACAAAGAGTTGGGATTGCAGTACAGAAATTTATCAGCTCTCACAGAAATAAACCACTGCCACAGGGTCTATTTTTTAAAATTCTGTTATCTCCTGGAGGTCTAGAGGGTAAAAACGAGCAAGAGCAGCAACATGTGGCTACAAAGCAACCTGTGGGACAGAAAACCTCTCRTGAGCAGAGCAGCAGCTTCTGCTGCTCACTGCTGCTCCCAGCACAGCCCCTTCCCCAGCAATGTCCATCCATCTCATTTCTCCAAGTTCAGACAYCCACAGAAATAAATGGCTGATTTTCCTAGCATGAAGCAAACAGAGGGAAAAAAAAAAAATCAGCTGCATGAACTTGGAAGCAAGCTCCACTGGCACCATTGCTTTTAGCAAGATGCTATCTGACATCTTTTGGCTGAACAAGTCCCTTTTGTGGGGAGGATTGTACAGCAAATATTTCTGAGTAGCATAATGTTTGTTGGATATTGCTCTGTTAGGGCAGCTTGTGTTTTCACTCTATTCTGCTTTTGTATGCGAGGGTGTGGAATTTGTTAATCTAAATAAAACTCAAAATAGACAGCACGGCTTAAAGAGCTGCTGACGCCTGGTGGGAAATTTTGAAAGAGTTCTGTGTCAGGAAGCAATCCTGAGCAGGAGCATCTCCAGAATGCAGGGTGGGAACCTCGCAGGGCTGCCTGGGCTGCTCAGGGGAGCCCCAGGGAGGAGCTCAGTGCCTGGGCTCTGCAGCCCCTGTCCCAGAGCAGGCTCAGGGCTGGGCAGGGCAGCATCCCCGGGGTCAGGGAACTCAGTGCATCCCTCCGGGTGTCCAGAGTTGCTGAGGRCCCYRCYRRGGGGCTYGGAGACCCTGGCACACAGCMCARAACACCTGGGGGTTTGATTGTGACCCTTGGAGCGAGTTACCAGCTTTGTATGAGGACCTGAAAGTCACACAGGTTTGAATGGTGTAATAAMAAATAATCASAAAGTGAAAATGTAGATTTTAAGATTTTTGGTATGGGAGTTATGGAGACAAGATAGAAGAATCTGGGYRTGTCCAGCCTTTCTTTCTTCTTCTTGKTCTCCATTTTCTGCWGTGATGGTGGCACTTTGGGATTGGTTTAGAGTRGAAGYGCACTGTCTAACATAGGTGATAGGTATTGGGAATTAAGTGTAAATATGTTATAGGTAGYTTGTAGTATAAAAGGACAACRCAAAGAGTGCCTGTGGCTGCCCTGCTGAGCAGAYCTCRGCTGGGCAGAAAGAAAATTKYATAGATAAGAATTAATAAACAACCTCAAGACCGAAAAGCAAAGAGTCCAGACTSGTTCTTCAGTTGCACRGGCCGAAGCAGAGACACCCTGCACATCTCGGGGCAGCAATKACCAACAGCAMCCCGAGACAGGGGGATGCTGAGTGCTGGAGCAGCTCTCAGCACTGTGCCCTGAGCCTCAGCCCCCAGCACAGCTCCACCCCAGGGTCCTGCTCCTTTCTGTGGGCTTTGGAAGGGCAGGGAGCTGCCCTGGCCTCCTGCCGAAAGCAAGCTCCATTTCTGCCTTGTGAGCAGAGGCCCTCATGCAGGGGCACAGCCAGCAAAAGGAGTTTTATCCCCACATGGCACCGGGGAGCTCTCTCCACTCAGCCTTCTGTTGTTTCCAGGTTTGTTCCCATAAATTCCCCATTATCTCTGCATTTCTTGTTTGCCATGTGTGCTCCCTCCTGTCCCTCCTGCTTCACCTTTGTGGGGCCTCACACGAGGTCCCCCCAGATTCCAGCCTGATGGCCACAGAAGAGTCTGGTCTGTGCTCTGGAGCAGAGCAGGGCCCTGAGCTTGGCTCAGCCCCAAATAACCCAGCCCTGGGTTTGCACTGGCTGATTTCAAGCCACAGGTTTGGTCTTTGCTCAGACCTCCAAGGTGGCACCTCTGACTAGGAGTTATCTAAAAGTGGTGATCAAAAACTACTGAGAAGTCATTGACTGCTCTTTCCAACTGCAGCTACAAACTTTCACCAGCTTGCACTAGGAAATTCACATCCCAGCAGCTCAAGTTCTGCAGCACAGAAATTTTTAGAAAATTTTTACAGGGGTTAGTCTGAATTTAACAGAATTATCCTAGTTAATCCATCAGTATAAACTTCATTTCTTTCTCATCACGGTCTCCAACTTCAACAAACATTACAATTTGTTGAAATTGTAAAAAAAAAATTACACAAGGGTGTGAATAGCTTCCAAAATGGGTCCTCCCCAATGGTTCTGAGCCATGCAGGGTTTGGGGAAGATGAGGTGAAAATAAAACCAGCTTGGCTGTGAAGGTCCCATTTTGTGCATGGCAGTGTCCTCACTGCTCCTCCAGACACTGAAAATCACTCCTCATTCCACAGGGCCACTAAACAGGGAGAGCAAATCAGAATTTTTGCAGAGTTTCTCCTTTAAATCTGATCACTGCAATCCTTCCTTTCATTCTTAGAGCAACTGGAAACGTGTCCATTACTCACAGGCAGAGGAGCCAAGCCTACCAAGAATGATTTGGCAAGGACTGGAGATGAATCACAGCACATCTCTGCAGCAGGAGCCCATTGTCAATGGAATCAGCTAATTTTCAAAACACATTTGTTTCCAGCATGCAAAGATTAGGAGAAAAAGGGAAAGAACCTGGAAAGTTCCAGGAGCTCCCCTGTGCTGGATGCTGTAATTCAGGTGGGCTGGTACAGGGAGTGCTCAGAGAAATCAGGTTATTAGCACTGAAAACCACCTGCAAAGGGGGCTAATCTGGGGTTTGTTTATTTTTAAAACAAGAGGGAAAGGTTGAGGTGAAAACACTCACTAAAATAGAGCTGAGCTGGTCTGGCCTGTCACCCTCAATGCCAGACAATCCACAGAGCACTAACTATTGGTTTTAACTGAGAAAATTAATTTCTAATTGAAGGCRCTTTAACTTGTCAGTGGAGGATTGAAATTCTGTAAGATTCCTCCTTCTGAAAGCCGTTGCCTTTGGAATCTTCCTCATTTCCCCCTGTTTGGGTCACCTGGATTAGCCAGCTTCCACTGCTGCCTGCCATCCATGCTGAACCAGGACTTTGGGGCCAATTCTCTCTTTTTTAAAAATCTTTGTTCCTTCTTTCTGCTCCTTCAGCTGGGCAGATCCTGGTGGAGAGTCGCACCCACACTGGTGTGAGGCAGACTCAGGGGCACTAATCTGGGTTTTATGCACAGGTCCAAGTGAGGAAAAGCTCTGTGAAACCTGTGCTGCCACTCAGCAATCTCAATTCCTTTCACTGCCCAGTCCCAGACCTCATCCCATCACAAAGGCAGAGCCAGGAGAGCTCTGGGAAGCTGATTGCAGGAGCTGCCACTCCGAGAGCTTCCTTCAGTGGGAAGGATTAGAGCGTCCTCAAAACGTCAATCAGATATCAAAGATACATGAAGATTGAAAAATAAATGTACCATTTATAAAAATAAGTCTTTGGGAGACACACTTAAAGAGAAATGTGTCCCCAAAATAAACACAATCCACTGCCCAACTTCATTACTGCCACTGACAGAGCTCCAAGCACAGCAACCCATGTAGCAAACAAGCCCACTAAATCCTCATTAATACCCCATTTCCATTTGCCATGARTAAGAACCTCCCACAGCCGATGTGAGCTCATCCCTCCCACCAGGCAGGTCCCTCCCCACCCATAGGGGACACAAGTGTCCCCAGCAGGAATCAGGAATGTGCTGCTGCTCTTGCACAGGAGCTGCAGCAGCCCCCAGCCCTCAGCCTGTTGAGTTTTCTGTTGTTTGGGTTTTAATTCACTTTCCTAAGATTGCTTTTCATTCACTTGGTGACAGGTAGTTATTTGTTTGCAGGGTTCCATTTGACATTTATTGTTAGTGTAAAACACTAATAATAATAATTAGTGCCTTTTTAGAGTTGTCTGAGGTTTTAGTGCTGGTGCATTGTTAATATAAAACATCCCAGTGCTTGGCTGTGTATAGGATAGTATGATAGTATTTAAATATAACCAAGGGGCTCATTATGCTGTGACCAGATTGCAGTATCTTTGAGCCTCCTGTTAGCAAGCCAAGATTTAACATCCTCTAAACTTGTCTGCAATGCTAATACTTTCTGGAAAAAGGGGGGGTGGGGGGAAACTACCAAAAAAAACCCTTAAACAAAACTGAAGGACAAACAAAAACTAGACAAAAACACASCCTTTTTTATTCACTTAGAGTTTAAGAGCCAAAGCAAGTTTAATGCCAAGAGGACGGGAATAAGTGAGAATAAATGCACCCTACAGCTGCTTGTAGAACCTCCAGGTACCCAGAACATGCTTGTGCAGCCACATCTTCATGTTTGGGAGCAGAGCACTCCAGAGCAGCTCAGAATTACCCCAGTTATCCCCCTGCCTCAGATAATCAATGTTTGGGAGCAGAGCACTCCAGAGCAGCTCAGAGCTACCCCAGTTATCCCCCTGCCTCAGATAATCAATGTTTGGGAGCAGAGCACTCCAGAGCAGCTCAGAATTACCCCAGTTATCCCCCTGCCTCAGATAATCATTCCCATAACAGGACCAATGAGGCTCTGGACAGGGCTTCCAGAGCATCTCATTAAAGAGATTTGCAATTCTCCTGGGGGTTCAGGCACGTTGTCAGACACTCCTTCCTTGGCTGGGTGCTCTTCACAAGCAAATTAAGGAAAACTCCCCCTATAGAGATGGCTGGACGCAGTTTTTAWTATCAGGAATCAATTATAGCTAAAGCAAATAGGCTTTGCTGGTTTGGGTTGCTTGACCTTCCAGGAGAGATTACCTAGGCACTGAAAATGAGGCTCCAAGTGGGATTGGCAGTGCCTGGCTCATGAGGAGCTCACTGTCCAGCTCCTCTCCTGCAGTTCACCTCTAACCAGAGCTGGGAGCTGGAGCCAGCCCTCACTTCTGCTGGGGGAGCTCAGGGATGATCTCATCTCCCCAGAACCCTGCTTTTGGACAGGTCTGGTTCCAGGAAGATGCAGAAGTCAGATCTGTGCCAGCTGACACTGCACAGCCCCACCTTTGCCTYCTGGAGGAGGAACAGGAGAGCCTGGATGGAAGGTCAGAGGCAGGGAAGGCAGAGCTGAGATTTAATTTTAAAAAGAATTGCACCACACAGTTATTACTTTGAAAAACACACCTGAAGAGCTGGGGCTGGGTGCAAGGTGAGCTCTCGCCATACTGCCATGAGCAGAAACACCAAATAATGGGAAGGAAAGAAAGAAAGGGAAATAAAGGAGTAGCTGAGCATTTCTTTCATTGCAGAGCCARCTCAGCCTAACTTGAGGAAGTAGCATTTATTGTGACAAACTGAGTCTAGACAAGATCTGTCAGGTTCAGCTGCACTGCATGGCTTTAGGTGCACACGTTTTTACTACAGATTGTAAGCAGAGACATATGAAACAAGAATCTCAACATTGAGCCCTGCTGGATCCTCCAGGCTTTCTGCCTGCACACATTTGCATGAAGTGCTTGTCACTGGAGRATCTTGACAGCCACAGGGTTAAACTGCTCCCCTTTCCCATCTGTGCCTTCCCGAGGCCATTGGGCAACACCAACTCCCCAGCTATCAATGGATTCTTCATTTTAGGAGCTGCTCACCCACTGACACCCTCAGCACTTGCTGTGTTCAGCTCCAGTGCTCCAAGAGTGGAGTTCAACAAACCCCTTTTAAAAATWCCCTTTTGTGCCAACTGCAAGCCCTGAGCCAACTTCTTTGGCTCTTCCTCTGCCCAACCCAGTCAAGGTTGCAGCAGCTTGAGAAGGAAATTAAAGGTGGATTTTTTTTGGTTGGGGTTTTGCCTCTTTGGATGTTTGTTTTCCACCATWTTTGGCAAATAAAACAAGAGCCTGGAAGGACCAAAAAAGTCCAGTATTCTCCAAAGCTTAGGGGATGCATGAAATTACAGAAATATTCTAGCAAACAGAGCAGCTGTTGACATTGCTAGGAAGTCCTAGAAAGGATCACAACTGGTACCATTCAAATCCTTTCCAGAGGGAAAACAGGAATTACAACTKGTCAATAAAGCCAGTTTAGGTTAAGGGGGTTTTCTTTAACACTCCACTTGGAACACCTTGTTTAAAACTCAAGTTTAGAGTGATAAGGGAACAAAAGAGGGTAAAGCCTACATGGAATATTTGGCTAAGAAATCAACTTTTACTTTCTGAAAAATATGGATGTGCCCCTTTTCCCTTGATTCTGCTGTGCAAATGCTTAGAAAACCTGGAAAGCTCAGTCAGCTTTAATTGGGGCCTAACAAGGTTGGGATGAAGTTTGTATTCCATGGTTCTAGACACCCAGCCAGATCTGCTGCTGACAAGAACAGAAGCAAAAMTCTTTGGGGAAAAGAGAAAAAGATAAAGCCAAAATCTGCTGAAATCTGTTTTGATTGTGTGACCCAGATACCAGCAGGGAAATAACAAACGTTTGCTGTATGTTACACTTGGCTTTCTATTRCAGAGCTGAGCCTCAAATGACCCCAGAGCATCCATTTGCTGGATTAGAAACTTTCTCAGAAAGCACCAGAAGCCAAGATGTTCCCACTGATGGGCTTGTCTTTAAAAGCAGAACTCTACAGAGGGTGAAAATTCCTGTTTACAAATGGGTAACTTCCATGGCTTCTACTAGAAAAAAAAATTAAAAGATCCAAGGATAAAATGGCACCAAGAAAAAAAAAAAAGCATCTGTATTTTCCTTTTAAATTCTGTATCTATTAGGAAAAGCTTTGGACAAAGTGAAGAGTATTCTGAGAGGATTGCCTCCCTTTCACAAGATTTTTTTATTTCTGCAAGTTCCAATCTTTTCCTTTCTATCCCCTTCAATCCAGCAAATCCTGAAAAAGTACCAATCCCAATCAGGGTTTTCACAAAAACTGGAGAATTTTGTCAAAAGTTTCACAACTCCAGTTGAAAGCYTTTCCCTCCTGAAGCTGCACATTTRTTTCCTRGGCTCTGACAGCATCATGAGATAACCTGTGGGATGAGGCTGTACCCCCAAGCCCTGGCTCCGTTGGTGCCCACCAGTTCAGGGGAGGAAATCCTGGGCTTTCCCAAAGTTCCCTCCATTTCCCCAGCCCTCTCCCCAGCCCTGAGTGACCCAGGAGTGGTTTCCAGCCCCCTGCCCAGGGGATGTGATGCAGCAGGACAGGATTGATGCAGCCTGACCTGACACATCAGCACGCTGCTTGTCACGCGTGGAACTCAGCAAGAAAAATGCAATCAGCTCCCTTGGCATGTCCATAATAACTGAGGATTTCTCCTTTCCTCATTAGCTCCAGTTGCTCCAGCATTTCCCACACTCAATTCTGTCACCATAAGACAGCAACTCACCTGCTCCTGAAACAGCATTTGGGCTGTGATCCCAAATCTTTACAGGGTGTTTTCTCCCCTGTGTAAGATTTTGGGTGAAGCAAAGGCTGAAGATTTAAATTGCAGGTTTGCCACCACCTAACATAAAGCAGGGTGCACATCCCATCCCTCCTGTAAATTAGGGAATGACAGCAGCTTGTCACACCTCGGGGGCCAGCAGGAGCCTTCCACACCAAAGTGCTAAAAGCTGAGCCRGTGCTAATGACTCGCCCTCAATTTCCTTTCAGTGGATGCTGGACTCCTCTCCTTGAGTTTCTATTTAAAAGGCATGAAAAAAAGGAATGGAAATCAAGCTTATGCAGGGTTTACCTGCAGTTCTGAGCTGCTGTGTACTACAAGGCAGCAGACTGGCACTGCCAGYGTGTACTTTATGGCTATTCTGCTCCTACAACTCTATTTTTATCAATAAAAAGTGATAAAGGTCCTACAGCACCTCAAAGGCAGCTGTAAAAGCCATTACATACTTATTGTCCCTGGACATTTTTTCCTTGGCACTTCATTTRAACTATAAGACTCCAAGAGGAGCCTGCAGAAATATTCTCATTCTTCAGAAAGTGTCCAGGGCTCCCTGCTCTGCCTCTCACAGCAGCCTCTGAGGGGCTTCAGCAGTGTCAGTGGAAGCTCTGTTGGATCAGGAGCCAGACACAGCAATCAGATCCCAGGTTATTTCACACTCAAGTCAGCATATGGGAGGGAAGGTAAAGGTTAGTTGGCATGTTAATAAAAATGACTTGAAACAATTCCAGTTGGTGTCACTTTCAAGTAGAAGGATATTCTCCAAATGGCAGAGTTGTCAGCAAATGCTGGATGGGGCCCAATSTTCAGGTGTTTCCAATATCCTGCACAAGCTGCAGACAGGCAGCAGCACCCCAGGGTTTCACTGGTGCTGGACAAACCCCTCAGCTCCTCCCTGGCAATTCCTGCAGCCCTGCCCAGGGACAGCTCTGTCTCAGCACTGCAGCAGGCAGGGGAAGCAGGCTCCCATGAAATCCCCTCTCTCCAAGGCTCTCTTTAAGTGTGCTTAACCTTTTTCATCTTGCTATGCCCATTGCTGCTTGCCTCAAGCATTTCTGTCCCCACAGAAGAGGTTTCATTCTTTCTTCCTATAAATAATATCCASAAACAGCTGCCATCACTTCGAACTCATTAACAAAAAGCCCAAAATCASAAAACCAATCACAGCCTGAGACTTGTCCAAGAGCTGCTTGGTCTGTGGAGGAAACAAGGACACAATGGAAGGGAGGCACTCTGAAATGCAGAGTGGGAGGGCTCAGCAGAACAGGATTCAGACTGGCACCACTCTGAAGTGGCAGCTCTTACTCCAAGAGATAAACTAGATYAATTATTGCTCAAGATTTGGTATATTGCTGGAGCTCAAACAGCCCAGCAAAAAAAAAAAAAAAATAAATGGGATCAGGTGATAAGGAAGTGAAAGGCTCCCTGGAAGTGTGAACAAGCAAGGGCAAACCYGAGCTGTATTTCAGCAAACACACACCTCTGTGGCCAGCTAATATTCCAAACATCAATTACCAGGGCTGGTCTGCAGAGCAGCAGCTGTTGACTTTGAAGAGTGGAGGAGATTTTGTTAAGYAAGGCAGCTCCACTGTGATAAACCCAGCAGAGGCAGCCCCAGAAGGCTCAGGTTGGGGCTGTTTGACTTCCAGATCAACCCAGGCTGGCTAAAGCTCCCTGAGAGCCAGGCCCACGGCCTTTCTGTGCTGGACAATGTTATCGTGGGCAAACACCCACACASAGGAGGAGGAGGAGGTTCAGCTCCAGCTGAGGAGGGGCAATGCAGCTCAGCTTTGGCCCCTCAGCCCTTGTTTGAGCTCAGCTGTGCTCCACAGAGCTCAGCAGCCCAAAGCACCTGAGCTGGGCATTAATCACCTGCTGATATGGATATTGTGTGCCTGGGGTGGGCAAGTCAAGCTCTGTGTTTGCTTTGCTCCAGCTCAATTTCCTCTGGAAACCAACACAAAGTGAAAGCCACACACAATAAAGGCAAAGCCAGACACTGACAGCCTCAAAACTGCTCAAGTCTTCTTCAAGCTCAAGTTAAGAGTGAATTCACACCAACCAAATACTCATTTTACTGAAAGCTTTCATGACACATTCACCTACATACCATGTATTTAATTTCCACCACTGGTCTTAGAAAATCCTAAAAAAACAGGTAAGGAAGGACAAATAAAAGCTACCCAGACATGAAACTCGATAAGACATTTTATAGAAAAATTACTTCCACCTTGAGAGGAAATCCTGACATTCTAACACCATATTTGGGTTATTTAATGCAGTCATTCTAAGCTTGCTAAATCCCTTTTTCTCCCCCCAGWAATTTCTGTTATAGTGTCTTAAGGGAGGATAGAGTTAAAAAAAACCCAACAAATTAGAGCAGGAAAGCAGCTCCCCACCTTTTTAAGTGCCACAGCTTCACAAGAAGAAGCTTTTATATGCTGTGTAGTAAGTGTTAGCAGTTTGTGACATTTCTAGTCTGTCCAGGGTGTAACTGGTACATGACAGGTCAAGTCTGTCACCTTCATAAAAGCAAAGAACATCTACACTGGCACACTGCACTGTGGAGTCCCTCTGAGAATTACCAATGTCACACCAAATACCATCAGCAAAATTTATCTTCTCTCCATCCCTGCCATTTGGAGGAGCTTCCAAAAAAATTCAGATTATGTTTACATGGAGACACCTTCTCTCCTTACTCCTGTAAAGCAAATGCCATGAACCAAAGCTTGAATCCAGATTTAATTTGTCCTTGTGGCATCTGTAATTAAAACACCGTTCTCTTTGGGGAATAGCTGGAAAATTAAGGTTATTGTTGCCCTTGTAATTAATTAAATATCATCATATGCTTGCTCTTATAAAAATGATCAGTCTTCAGATTTTGATGCTCCCTCATAAAGCAAATGGTGAAATAAAGATGAATGAATTGCAAACAGGTGAATTAATGATTAGCCAAGAATTCTTCAGATTGAATTCTGTAACATCAGTGGAAAATCCTGGCACATTGGACTCTGCTTTGGGCTCACATGAAGAGAGKGCTCAGGTGAGGGAACTTTTCTCTATCCAGAGAGATTTGGATAAACCAGGTGGGAGGAGAGGAAGTGAAACCATCCTCAGGTAGCTGGTCAAGCATTCAGCAAGGAAACACCACTCCTTATGGGCCTGTCCCAGACACACCAGCTGGCTTTATCTAAATTAGAAATGGCATGAAAAGCAAGGGATCTGCAAGGGAGATGGGGGGTATGAACAATGGGCCCTGAGTCCATTATTCATATCCTGAATAAAGCCCCGAGTCCTTTCCAGCCAGTGCCAGCCCTGCACAGCGTGGGAGATGCTCCAGTGAGGTGTTGGATGTTCTGCCAGTGCCTTTCCTGCCCTGCCCCTTGTTCTGGCAGTGCAGGGGCTCCATGGCCAGATGGGCAGCCCCAGCACTCCTCCCGTGGCAGAAATTTGCCAGAGGTTTTCCTTGTGGCCCTTGACCTGCTGCAAAACCCCAGCTCCAAAGGAGCCCGGYTCCCAAGCTCAGCCCTTGCCCATCRTTTCTGTTGTTCAGTGAGCAGGAAAGAATAAAAAGGATTGATTCGGAGGAYAAATTCTATTTATTTAACAAGGAGACAGAAGAAGGAGGATATTTAGAGCTACCCTAAAAGATCAATTCCCTAAATCCTTGGTTTCTAATATCATTKGGGATGGCAGCTGAATGTTACAGACCTGTTAATCAGCTATTCAAATGCATTTGTTGGGCATTAATGCAGAGCTGGCCTTTGCTGTGGGTAATGYCACCAGGAGCTGTTTTAGGGAGCAGCAGCCCCCTTGCCAGTCCTGTGCAGGGCCTTCCACAGCTCAGCTCCCACCAGGAGCATCTCTGCAGGGGAAGGCTCTGCCTTCCCTCCACCCTGTCCCAGTGGAGCTGCAGCCTCACCCGTGCACAGCATTCACTCCTCAGAGGCACAGACTCGTGTCTGCTGTCACCAGCCACAGCCACCCAGCCCTGGGGACAGCCCTGGGGCCTGCTCAGGTGCTTGCTGACCTGTCACTACAGGACACGAGAGAACACAAGCTCACACCGCTGCTCTCAAGGTGAAGAAAAAAGGGAAGTTTTATTTCTGACTCCAACATTTATGGTTTTCCAAGAGTGACAGCGGATTGGAGGGTGACAGTGCCACCTCTCCAGTGACACTGGACAAACCAACAGTCCATCAACTTTCTCCTCCTCCATAAAAGAATGCAAAACAATGAGTTATTTACAGAAAGGGTGTGAGAAAGTTCACTACAAGAATGTCAACATCGGAAGGCTTAGAAAATCTTAAAAAACCAGGGTGACATTGACCAAAGCCTGTGTCACACTGCATCCCAAGCCAATCCTGCCGCTGGTTTTATCACCTCCTTATCACTTAARCCCATCCTGAGGTAGGCTCTCCACAGCAAAGCAATTTAAAGGTGTTTCTTGCCYAGTTCAGGGTTTTTAGGCTGGGCAGGATGTCCCTCACACCTGGTTTGTGCTCCAAACCCATCCCCTGAAGGAACAGAGCTCCAGAGAGGGGCAGTGCTGAACCACACAGGCCCAGCCTTCCCAGGCCACCTGTGGCAACAGAGAGATGTCTGAAATACCAGCTACTGAATGACTTCTGTGTGCAGCCACAGCAACCTGCTCTTGGGGATGTTTTATGCATCAGATCCACTTACACAGCAATTTCCATGGGRAAACAATTACAGACTCGTGCTTGTTGTCCAGCCTGCACAAGAAATGCTGACTGCCCTGTCGTGGGATCTTCAGGAGCAGCCTAATTCTTCACTGGAAAATAAGACTATATTTAGTGCCTCTACAAAGTCCTGTGTGTTTTATCAGTGTTACAGTCCCTGGCTTCCACCTTCCTCTCCCTCATCCACACCCCAAGAGGTGTCCTCAGAGCAACAGTTTGCAGAATTATTTTTCCCATGATTTGTCTAAGTAGATAATTTAAAATACATTGCTAGCATGCACCAATAGTACACATATTAAAAAGTTAATCCATGTTTTTCCTGCTAACCTTAGTTTTACCTTGTCTTCCTACCATCCACGGCACACGGGGTGGGGATCAAAGCATCAGAGGGGAAATCAGAAAATGAGGTTTTTGATGCTCATTCTGTTGTAAAAGCGTTGCCTTGTGTCATTGTGCCCTGGAATTGCCCTGCAATCTGAGAGGTTACAGAAATTCTCTGGGGCACCTGTGCCTTGAGCACCCCTCCAATGCCAGGTGAGACACCAGGAGGAGAATGGGAAAGAAGGGAAACATCCAGGGAAAGAAGGGAACACATTCAGGGAAAGAAGGGAACACATCCAGGGAAAGAAGGGAACACATCCAGGGGGAATAGAGAGCCAAGGGAAATAGGGAGCAATTTATTAACAATTTCAATAGCAGAGAGGGTCCCAAATCACCCCCACTGTAGTTCTGGTGTGGCTGCAGGGCACTCCAGAGCACCCCAAAGCCTTTCCCCATCTTCCTCCTGGCCAGGAGGTTATCAGCCAGCTCATTCTGTAAATCTGCTTCCACAGCAGCCAGGGGGCACAGGCAGGGTGTCAGCAACTGTGACACAAGGACAGGAGCCCCTTAGAGCACTGCAGTCCCTCTGGAGCAGCAGCGCTGTGACCTGAGCACCTCAATCCTCCGCTGCTGCCCAGGTAAACCAGAGCCCCAGCTCGTTTTAGCTCCCACCTTTGCTCCTGGTATTAATACCTTTAAAAGAGCAGTGAGGAGGAGCATTAAGTCTCAGTTCTCTTTTTTCTCATTGTTGGCTCAATGGGCTGTTAGCTAAAACACACAAAAGAAAGGAAAGCTGCCTGACTTGAGACCTGCTGAAGAGGCTTTTGCTTACACTGCCTGCATCTCTTTGTTTATCTGACTGCATTGTTTTGCTTCAATAGTTATATTTAGAGCATTCATAAAAAGGATGAAATAGGTTTTTTTTTTTCCAAGAAGCTGTGGCTATAGCTGAGTTCTACTGAGCTCTGCAAACAAAGAACTGAGCAAACAAAGAAAAAWTCCAGACAGGAGTGGGGACTCCTGCCCCAGCCTGAGCCAACGCAAGTGGCCTTGGATTGAACACGTGAAGGGCAGCACCAAAAAAGGACAAGTGCAAGAGGTGGGCTGGGAGTCCCTGCTCTGACAGGTTCACCTGGATGCTCACCTGGCTAAGTCTGCTCACTTTGAGGGCATTTCCACATGGAARTGGATATACAAGCAACGGGCTGCAAGAGGGTAATTATTATTTTGCATTTGCACTTGACAAACGTGACTGAATTACTTCTCTCAATACTGCTGGAATAATGGAGGTGCAGCTCAGCAAACAGCCAAGAGTTGAGCCATAAATCCCATAAAGCTTACACAGAACCTCAGAACCTCACTCCATATCCACCAACATTCTCCCCCATTAGATATGCACAAGCTGGAAAAGGAAATGCACATTTTTAGCAATTTTATTTTCACAAAGTTTCATTGTTGGAGCTGATGGRTGCACAGAGAAGCTGGAATAGCTCMTCTGTAAACTCCAAGTGCCAGCAGGGATGCAGGCCGAGACTGAGCCCTGACCCAAGCAGGGATGATTTACAGAGTGCCACAGAGCTGGCTGCTGTGGGCTGAGGCCTTTTCACCCTTCCACCAGCACATCCCCCTAGGAGCTCACCCCTATTCCCCCAAAAAGGGGTGATGCTCAAAACTATTCAGGTAAAAGGATAAGCAGCTCTTTGCAGGTGTTGAAATCCCTGCCACAGTATTTGTTATTAACCCACCCCAGTGCTGAGTGGGCACCAGGAAGGTGCCCAGGGAAGCTGAGCAGTTGTTCTAAGGAGGGTGGTGCATCAGTGCTGAGCCCAATCTGCATCACAGAACAATCAAAGCACTGCTATGGCAGTCATTACACAGGCACAGGTGAGTGCAGAGTCTGGAGCTAAAGCTCTGCAGCACAGGCACAACCACCACTTTCATTTGTCACCGCAAGAGAAGACATGAAAAAACATATAGGTAGTGAAAGTTAAGAATAACAGGTTAATAATTAAGGYAGCACAGACTTCTCCATGCTGAAACAGGAACAGAAAGGCAGCACACAGCATCTGTGCCATGAGAACACAACAAAAGCAGGAGCTCTGTGAAGGCACAGGGGGGACATGGGTAGGAATTCCAGGGTGGGGGCTTATTTTACAGACATCTTTTATGGAAAATCCTTTCCTTAGGATTTTTCCTCCTGAGAAGCTGAGAGGCCTCAGGAACAAAATGTAACCAATGATTAACTGCTGCTGTGGGATGCAACAGGTGCATCTGTGATTGGTCTCATGTGGATGTTTCTAATTAATGGCCAATCACAGTCAGCTGGCTTGGACAGAGCCAAGCCACAAACCTTTGTTATCATTCCTTCTTATTCTATTCTTAGCTGAGCTAGCCTTCTGATGAAATCCTTTCTTCTATTCTTTTAGTATTGTTTTAATATAATATATATAATAAAATAATAAACCAATGGAGTCAGATCCTCGTCTCTTCCCTCATCCTAAGACCCCTGTGAACACAGTCACAGGCTTATTCCTCACCAGGACATGCCAGTATTTTTGCAGTTCTCAGAGACCAGGTTTGTGACAGGGTTATCTCTCTAAGGCCCATCCWGACTTTCCCTCCTCCCCTCCCCAGACTCAGGCAGGCTCTGTCAGAGCTGAGCACCAGGAGCCAGAGCCTGCCTGGCTCCTTGGCCTCTGAGGCTGGGTGCTGCAGAGGTGACACTGCCTTTCCCTCTGCTAAAGGAGGAGACAGCCCCAGAGGCAGCTCCAAGCACTCAAATGATGGAATAACCCTCCTGAACTGGCACAGGGGCAGAGAGACACACACAGGAGGGAAGCAGGGGAGTGGAGACAACAGGAGGCAAAAGTGAGGAGGATGGGGARGAAGGGAACACATCCAGGGGAAATGGAGAGCCCAGGTAGGAGCAGGGAGGCACAGCAAGAGGGTGAGCACAATTTTAACAGCAGAGAGGGCCCCAAAGACAACAAAGCTCTAATTGGAACAGCAGCATAACAAGTGGCAACACCAGCCCTGTATTTGTAAACTTTTATATCACATCCAGGCACAGTGGGAGGGGAAAGAAGCAGAACTAATTTCCTCCTCCAGAGAGGGAGTCAGAGCTGCATTTCCAGGCTTTTGTTCCCTTTTGCCTGCCACCCCTGCACGCTCAGCAGCCTCCCCACCACACCACCCTTCCTGCAGGCCCTGTGTCCTCTCCCAGGGGAATTTCATCATCTCCAAACATTCACCCCATGGACACCGTGGGAGATGCACTGAGGAACCAGACAAGCTGTCACTGCTTTGGAGGGTTTAAGCTGCTCTGCTTTCATCCACCTGCAGATGTGAGTGTTCCTGCCTGTCCTTCTCCCCTGCTCAGCCCTGTTCCCCAGGCTCAGCCCTGCCAGGTTATCTGCAACACAAGGTAGCGAGAGGCCCTGCTTAGGAAAAGGGACCAGAATCTGTCTTGACAAGTGTTTTGCATGCAGTTAAACAGACAAATGTATTCTGCTGCCAGCCTCTTGCAGGAATTTGACTTGATGCCTGTCACCAAACAGCTTCTTTTGCACTAGAAGAATTACAAAACACTCATACCCTATAATGATCAAAAAGAGAGCCCCATGCCCAYGTTAGATTCCGGAGATGCAATCCACACTCCCTTGCAAGCTAATCACATCTGAGCCTACACAAAATTAGGAGATGCGTTTCTGAGGGTGAAACAGACACTGCACTGTTGTGTGATGAGAAGGCCACTGCTCCTGCACTCCTGCTGGCAGCACTGACACCTGCACAGGGCATCACCATGCACAGGGACAGCCTCTCCTCCATCCTGCTCACCCCTGACCACACAGGGCACAGCTCAGAGGGGTGTAAATCTAATGCYCTTGGGCAAACTCAGCCACATGTAAATAACGTGACTTTTACCAACCCATTTCAGTGGGGTGTGCACCCCTGAGTCCAGTTCCTCAGCTGTTTTTCCATCCACCACTTGTATCTGTGTTATGCTCAAGATGCTCATKGGAATATCTCCTGTTGTGCAGATATTATGTATTTATATATATAAATATAGGAATATTTATATATTTCTAAAAGAAACTCTTTTAGAAGAGCTCAAAAATAACACTGGTATTTATTTGTTGCAAGTATGAGCTCTCAAGAGAGACAAAGTCTCTTCCTCATTTCACTTTCTGTATCATTTCCACTCTGCCCTTTCTCAGGGAGCACAGTGCCCCCAAACCTCAGCACCACAGAGACATCAGTGGTACAAAGCATCTCAGGCTCACCTGGAAACTGGGGCTCTTCAGTTATCACTAAATACTCAATTAAAGGCTAAAAAACAAGACAGTGGCACTTATATGGCAAGAGCTACCCAACCCCACTTTGTATGGATTGGGATCTTGCAGTCAGTGAAACCCAAGATGATGCAAGATCCACCTGAAGCTGTGTTAAAGGATTCCCCAGTTTCCTTATGCCCAAGGAGTTTATTCAGGTGCTCTCCCACCTCCATTTGGCCACCCATTTTTACCCAATTTCCCTCCACTTCAGAACTACCAGATTTTTGTGGCTATCTGCTGAAATTTATTATCCCTGACAGTGTTATTTCATTCAGTTTGTTTCCATGGGCAATCAAACAAAAGGACACAGTGGTGCCCTCCCTTTCTTGGTCTGCACATTGGGTTAATCCCTACCTGCAGCATTTAACAGCCCCAGCCCAGCTGGGTGTTTGCAGCAGAGGCAGTGCCAGCAGTGCCAGGTCACCCAGCAGCCCACAGAGCCCCAGCTCCTTCCACAACTCCCTCACTTTTTAACCTCTCCAAGAAGAAAGACAACAAATGGACCGAGCCAGCTCCCAGAAATGATAACCACTTTGTCACTGGTGGCTGTGACAGAATGTGAGCTGGCAGCTCTGCCAGCCCCTRGTGCTGCCCATGTCTGGGGCCATGCTTGGGTTGGCCCATCCTCTGTGACTGTGACACAGCAGCGCCCACAGGCACTGCAGAGCTTTCAGCATTGCAGCTAAACCCCCATTTGGGGAGGATTTACAGCCTGCCTCTGAGTGGTGTCTGGCTGAAACGTGGCATCCAAAGTCTGGCCATARGAGCCCTGCCATGGAATCGTAAATCCATTGGGCTATTTTTAAATTAGAAGGCTAAAAAATACAAATGAAGTTCACCATTTGCTGACACATCTTTGATCTCAGAAGGAATGTGAATTCCAGAGGCCAACTCTTCAGCTGATGTAAATCAGCACAGCTACACTGGCATCAGTGGAGCTCCAGTGATTTACATGCTACAAATCTGTCCCTGTATTTATTAATGGAATATTTGTAGGCAGCTTTCAGGTCAGGCCTTCACTGTCGATGTAACCTACTGGAATCAATGGGGAGTTGCTCATACAAATGCAAAATAAGACTTGGGTTTCTTTCTTYACACTCCTGATTATTTAATTTTTAATTAAGACAGAATTGCAGAGCACAAGCCTAACCATGGAGCACCCAGAGCTTTTCARGCAGCTCTTCTTGGTTGAGACCCCAATGAGATTTACAAGGCAGCTGTAGGACATGCATCAATTGCTACTTTTCATCTTTATAGGTTGATCCATAGAGCAATCTGTGCTATTGCTGATCTATATTTATACCACAGGCCTATATTTTAGCCATTTCATAGGGAGACCTGCTAAAACTTCAAACAAAAACAATCTGAAGAACAGAGAGGAAGATTTGGTGTTCCATCCAGAGCTCCCTGCACATTCCTCCTGTCTCCCACATTATCTCCTGCATTTTATGGCAGAAAGGGCCAAAGATCTGCCTCAGGTGCTTCAGCCCTGTGTGTGCAGGGTGCCAGGGGCWGGAGAGCCCAGCCAGGACCAGGGAGGGAGAGGAGCCCCAAAACCAGGGCACCCCCTCAATTCCAGYGTGCCCCAATTTCCCCCAGCACCTTTTGGCACTGCTTCCATCCCTCCCCGTGCTGGGATCCCAAAAGGGACCAGTGACATTGCCAGACCTGTGTGGAGCTGGGGTTTATGTAGAACATATGCTAAACAGGCTATTTGCATGTTCATGGCTGCACATGCCCTCACAGAGGTGGAGCTGCCCAGCACATTGTGCAGCCATTTCTGAACCCCCTCCCTGGGTCCCTCCCCAGGTATTCTAAAGGTGGAATTTTGTATTTTTTTTTTGTAAAGGTGGCATTTTGTATTTTATTTTGGTAAAGGTGGAATTCTGTATTTTTTTGGTAAAGGTGGAATTCTGTATTTTTTTGGTAAAGGTGGCATTTTGTATTTAGTGCTGCTCTCACCACAAACCAGGCTCTGGGAGCACATCAAGGCCTCTCTCCTGGGGTGTATGCAGAAAGCAGCCTGGCATTAATTGATGCCATGCCCAAGATAGAAATGTTTGCTTCACTCACTACATTCCTTCATTTACTGAATAATTCAGCTTCTATACAGGCTCAGCTGACCTTTGCTTGATAAAGTCATATTTCCAAGCATTTGCTTGCATTTGGTGTTTTTAATCAGGTTCAAGTCCACTCGTTCCACATCAGAGCAGGGAATAATGATGCAGATCCGTGGTTTAGCCAAATGATGTTCCTTACAGCACACACACTTCCCCCAAATCACCGAGTTGTTAACTAAAGTGTAAGAGAATTTATGATGCTAAATAAAACCAGGGGAAAGAAAAAAAAAAAAGATGTTTTAATAAGATGAAAATCCAAATGTTAAAATAATGAGCCATCTGTATGGGTGGCCCTCTCCTGAGAGATGCCAAGAGCTTTACCATCTGTGAAACATTTACCAGCTGTTTCCTTCCTTTTTCGTGAGAACAGAAGAAATCCTTGCAGTTGGTGTTTCTAACTGACACATCCCAGAGAAGGAAACAGGTTTGTTCCACAGCAGGGACCTCTCCCAAAGCCAGCCTGGCTGGAAGGAACCGAATATTTCRGTGAGCATCGCTGCTCTGCTTCAGAAAGCTCTGCCCAAACAACGGCCCAGAGCACGCAAAAATGGGAGACAAAGCAGCCCAAAACCCACAAACTGCTTTTGGGAATTATCTACTGAATATTTGATCTAAACATTTATTGTTTYGCCTTTTTTAAACCCCAATCTGTTACAGGAATTCAGGATAAATTCATAACCCTTCTGAAGCTTAGAGGCACCTGCAGTGAATAAGTATAATCCAAATATTAATTGCTCAGAACTGGACCTTGTTTTCTCTCTTCTGAGCATCTGATAGCTGCAGTCAGCACCTCCCTGCAGCTCCTCACCTGGCACCACCCGAGCCAGGGCTGCTCTGGGTCAGACAGGGCTGATGCTCTCCAGGGTTTGGGCTGCTGGTAACACAGATCAAAGGCTRCCCAATCAATACAACTTTAATCCATGAAAGGCTATCTCATCTTGCATTGTTTGTACCCCGACGTGCTGCAGCCCTAATTGCACAGCATTTAATTATTTCCTTGGTGTTCTCTCATTTCGCTGGCTGCCCAYGCCAGTTGAACATAACTTCAGCAGAATTAGCCCTTAAATTCCAAGCTGATGAAATTTGCCCATGGAAGTGAGAACTGAATTCTGCACAGAAATTCCCTTTATGTCTTCCAAATTCTTTTTTTTTTTTTTCAAGAGACTTGTGAAGTGAGTCAGGGGGAAAGGGAAAAAAAGTAAAAAAAAGATCTTATAATCAATTTGACAGTCCATGGTTGTGTAAGGAGCAGCCTTTGGTGATCATTTCTATCCCAAACACCASCACAGCCTGCACTTCCCAACAGGAAACCTGCAGCAGGCTTGGGAACAGCCCCCAGCCTCACTCACCACACCCACAGCAGCAGAGGGGCCAAGAGAGGAACCAGAGCAGGGAGGTTAAATACAAATGGAAATGGAGGAGTCATTTGTGCCCTCTTGGGCTAACCAGCCTCCCCAGTGTAGCACCCACCTGCCAATGAGTAACCTGTTCTTTCTCCTGGAAATGAGAACTGAGACCTTAAACTTCAGGTAATAGCAAAGTAATATCAAATTTCAAGTCATATCAAAGAATAGGGCAAGTTTTTTGCTAGGCACTCTCCTAGTAACATGTATTGTAAATATGTATTAGTAATATATATTTTTATATATATAATTTTACACTTAAATAGTAGAGGGGAGTAATTTAAAGAAGAATGGTAAGGTTTGATAACTTGTACAATATTCTAGAGCATCACTTTCAAATGAAACTACCTTTTACCAGGAAATCTTCAAAAACCAGTGAAAATTAAGTTTGATGCCACTCTTGAAAAGGAAGTTCTGGGAAGCACCCTGTCAATATTTATCCCCAGAGAAAGTGAGGCATGAAGGAGCACAGATTTCAGGCTGATGTAACTACTCTGATCTCTAAGCCAGCAAATCAGCCCAGCTGCAGGGGAGCCCTCATGGTCCCTGAGCCCTCCTGCTCTGCTTTAGGTGCCAGGAAAACCTTGGGGTGCAGGGTGCTGTGGGAAACAGGGCTTGCTGTGCTTGGAGGTCAAGTGATTTTAACTCTTTACATGCCCTGGAGCCCTGAGCTCCTGCACTYACACCAGTTTTGCTGGGGTTGCTGCAGAAGGGGCAGGGAAAGCCCCAGTGCCAGGGCTGAGGTGTGCAGAGCTCACCCTGCAGGGCTCTGCTCATGAGCTGTCACTGCCAGCCCTCAGGCTCTCCTGAACGTGTGCAATTAGTCAGCTGGGAGTAACAAACCCCCAGGTTTTATAGGTGTTTAGAGTTTGGGCATCTGCTCAGATGGAGAGAACCACAGAAGGATCTTGGGCAGCATCAAGTCCCACCACTCCTGCAGCAGAGCCAAGTTTGCCACTGAATCTTGTCCCCAAGAGCCACATKGACACAAACCCYTCCAGGAATGGGGGCTCCAGCAGTGCCCTGGGCAGCTGGGCAGGGCTGCACAATTCCCTCAGGAGAGAAATTCTCCCTAATATCCAACTTAWACCTCTCATCTCCACACACCAGCTCATGTTCAGCTATAAAAACCCAAGCTGAGTGAGCTAAGAACAAACAATAGCCAGGTTTCTAAATGAAGCCATCTTAAATTTTTTTTGTTGCTATTTTCAAACCTCTCAGGGTGATTTTCCATGGTTTTCAATCCCTTACATTGCCTCCAGCATGCATCTGCATGTGTGCATTAACCCACTGTGCTCTCAGTTCTGYTCTGTAGCACAAAGGTGCCTCTGAGCAGAGCCCACCTGGAACATCCCCACCCACAGGGAAAGCCTCACTTGGCATTTGAGATTCCTGTGTCCCCAGGGAGGGTCACACCTCGCTGTTCTGTGTGAAAGCTGCAGCTTTAGCAGTTAGTACATCTCAGTGACACCAGTTACAGCACCCAGAGTTAAATTCTGGATGATAAAAATGGTTTGTGAGAAGCACAGGCTCCCCTCCCTGCTGCTGGAGCTGCTCAGTGGGTTGGAGGAACAGCAGAGCAGACTCGGGAACAACGAGGTGACAGGGGCAGGCTTCCTGCTGAGTCAGGGGCTGCTCAGTGCTCCTGCTCCGTGGGTGTTTGAGATGTAAACTCACAGAATCCAAGCCCTCAGCACAGCTAAAAATCCCATTTCCCTMGCTGGGAGGGTGGCTGTGCTCACCAGAGTGTCCTGGATGAGCTCCAGCACAGGTACCTGCATTCTGCTTTGGCAAATTCTCCCTCCATTTCCAATTAGGAGAGGGATTCATCATCTTTTGGCTTTGTGCTGCTCCCCTGGCAGGGGTGAACAAAGGCAGCAGTTGACACTGATCAACTTTTTGACACATTGCTGTAAAAATGGGCTGGCTCGGTAAGGGCTGGGGAATAGGAACACCTCAGGGGGAGAGCCCTGCGAGTTCAGCCAGGGACAGAGGGGCCTGTCTCTTATACACATCTAGATGTGTATAAGAGACAGCCTCAGGGGAGAGCCCTGCGAGTTCAGCCAGGGACAGAGGGGCTCTGCCAGGAGCTCCAGGAACTGAGAGAAACAGCAACAGCCCCAGGACAGAGCTCCCAGGGCATCGTGGAACAAAACCTGGGCAGCATTCCCACAGACTCCTGCTCCTCCTCTCTCTGCTCCCAGGTAACACAGGGAGGGCTCAGAGAACAGACCCAGAGCCCACATTTAAGTTTGCCAGGGGCAAATGGCTCTGTAAACCTTGTAAACCTGTGTGTAGTCCATGACACTAAAGCACAGCCCTGACTGCCAGAGGAAGCACAGGACACTGAGCAAATCAGTCATCAATACATAAAAAAAGAAATAAAATTCCAGCATTTCTGCCCAGCTGGGAATGCCAACCAAGATCTGGAGATGCTCCTGACCAAGAGGTTTCACCTAAAAAATGCCACTGTGCAATTTACATGCTCCAACACCTCAAAATGATCATTTCTGCTGGTCCAGAGGGTCCTGAAGAGCAGCTAAGGGACAAGAGTGCAACACCCATGCAGGCAGGCTGACATTTCACATCAATGGAGTGACCAAAACAGAGCAGTTGTAAGAACCCCCTGTGAGTAGCCTGGCTTTGCTGACCCCGTCCTTCTCCTATCTGTACAATATTTATGATCCTGCCTCTCTCAGCTCCTGCATGGAGCATCCCAAGGCAATTCACAGGCCAGGTGCTGTGTAGGTGGGTGCTGTGTGGGTTTCCCCTGTGCTCAGCTCATGCTCAGCCAGGCCTGAACACCCTGGGAGCCAAGAGGAGCAGTCTGTGCCAAGCTGCAGAGGCAGCCTGGGACCAGAACACCTTCTCTGAAAAGGCTCTGGCTAATAGCTGCTGATAGAGAGAGTGCAGAATAGAAAGAGTGCAAAACCTGTGCACAAAAACATCTCTGGCTCATTGGGAGCTCACACCTCGTTTGTGTACTCCTGATCTCCAGCTCATCATCAGTTCATGCCATGGACACCCAGGAAAGGCACAATTCCCACCAAAGGGAGAGAAACCAAACTGTATTTCTGGCACCTSCTCGGGAGCTCATTTGTCAGCAGATTTGCTGTTTTCCAGGAAGATGTGCTTTACAGCTTTTGTGTTGTTTATTAACTCCCCAGTCTCAGCAGTCTGCTGGGATCTCCCCCCTGAGAGGGGCACAGACCCAGCCCCAGCACTCCCAGGGCTCTCCAGAGCCTCCCTCAGCCTCTCCGTGGGGAAAAGCACCCACATTTCACTCTGGGCTGGATTTCTGCAGCACTCCAGGCTCCACAGCTCCCATTTGCCTCTCCACTGTCAATCCTCATGTGCTGTCAGTCTCTTTTGCTTTTTACTTCGGTAAAAAGAAGCAGAAAACCCAATGTAAAATTCAAATAGGGCTGGGAAGTACATTTGGTATCAGATTGCCTCAAAGCCTCCTGCAGCTTTTTGCAAAACGAAGCCCATGTTCTCCCAAGTTCTTGGGCACATCTGGAGTTTCACAGTTTTGGATCAAACCAGATGACAGCAGTCTGTCAAAAGACAGCCAGTAAGCCCATCACACAGATATGCAAAAGAATTAAATGAAGAAAACTCTTTTGAACCCAAAATAGAATTTTTATGTAACACAGAAATAGTTCTTTTCCCAAACTTCCTTTCATGGGAAGGACAGAAAGTTGATTCTCTCTGTCTGAGAACAACACTTTGGCTTTGCTGCTGACAGTCTTTGGGAATAGAGAGGCAGGAGCATTTTCTGGGAGCTGTGGGCTCATTTCACACACATGAAAGGCAGGGCTTGTCTTGTGCACCATGGGGAGAGGGGATGGAAACCACCCCAAGACCTGGGGCCACCCTCAGGAGCCCCACTCCCACCCCAAAGTTTTGCATCTCAAGCACTGAAAATTGTAATTAAATCAAAGCACACAAAATGAACACACAAAATAGGCAGACTAGTTTGTTGGGGAAGGACTTTTTGGTTAATTTTGAGAGAGGGTGGCTCACAGCACTGTACTTGGCCTCAGAAATTTAATTGTACCTAAATTAAGGCTGAAAGCTGATCAGGTTGGATTAAAGCCTAGTGGGATTCTGAAACAGATTTCTCGCTCTGTCCTCTGCTAATATTTTTCCAAACTGCTTTTTTGGCAATCCTTTCCTTTTTGCACCCAGTTTTCCCTGTAAATGAGCAGTGAAATTCCAAAGGACTCTATCAGGAGTTAAAATCACTCRGTATATATTTGCCAGCGCATGCAGTATTTATTTTTAAACAGTGCCAAAAGTGTTTATAGATAGAAACAACAGGACAACCCATAATTAAATAACTGTTTCTGCTACATCTGCTATTTAGCAACTTGAAGGAAAATAATTTCCCAACAACAAATAGGGATGGTCAAGAAAGCTCTCAAGTTTGGGCCCATTATTACCATATAAAACAACATATTAGTTGCTTAGCTACCAATCATAAAGGAAGGCCAATTAAAAATGAAAGAATCTTAACTAGCTGCATGGAATATAAAAGTGAAAAGTTAAAAGCTGTCAGGTGGTTAGTGGAGAGAATACTGAGCAGTGATTGACAAACTGGGCTTGCTTTGCTTCAAATTTGGCTTTGATTCAATAAATGATTGACACACTGATGTCGTCTGAAATAGCAGATTGTGCTTTGGAGAGGCTATTTAGCAGCCCATTGATTGACAGGTTACTAAAATTGTCCCATGGACAGAGGTAACCAAACAGAGCTATATTTTGACAGGTGGGCTTTTTTTTTTTTTCCTTTTTTTTCACCTGTATTTGCTATACCATTTATATTAAAAGCAGGAGCAGAGAAAGGACCATAAAAGTGTCATTCAACCTCCATGAAAATGGCTCAATGGTTCCTTTTGTAATATTGCTCCGCAAACCTAAAATTCCATTCCCCCATTAAATATAATTTTTTAAAATGGAAAACCCTAAAAGCAAACCTGAACAAACTCATATTTCTCTCTCAGAAAGCCTTTGCACAAAAAATAACAACCAARCACTTTCCCAAGGGGTCCCAGGCACCAGAGTCAGCTCTGTCTCTGGGAAGGAGGCATCACCCTGAGCCTGGGCTCAGCTCTGCCAGGAGCTCACCAGGGGATGGAGCACACCTGAATTTGGGCTCTCCAGCCCCGAGGGGTGTGCAGAGCCCCTCCAGCCTCCTCTGAGCGGCTGGGAGAGCACAGGAGGGTGGCAGGAGCTGGCCCCAAGTGACACAGGGGCTCCAGAAGTGCCCCGTCACTTAGGAGCAAAGGGAAGGATATTCCAGCCAGAGAGAGACATTAAAAAACTCCCAGAACTTTGCTTTAACCAAAGAAAGAGAACCACACAGCACTTCTTCTAAATAACCACAAATACAGCATTGTTACTCCACAGTCCAAAACAAATCAATTTCCAGGTTTTTATCACTCTTATTTTCAAACCTTTTAACACAAACSCAATTATTATTGTTTAACGATAAGTCTTGTAGTGTCTGAACGCCTTACTTTTCATTCCTAAATTTSYAATTAGGAAAGTACTTTTCCYCAGYTTTTACTCTTAGTGCTTTAGACTTTCACATTTCTGARGTGTTCTTTTATAACTTTCAGTCATTTCTRYAGAAARCTCTTTGCTTTCCATCTCCAGCTTCTCAATTGATTGTGATCCACTGACAAAACTCAATTTTTTTAAAACTAAAGATGCAATTATTACAGAGAAAGCATTAACTGTGTTTACCAACTTAGGCATCAACACTTCAGTTTAGCACCTGAGTTTCTCTCTGCTTTTAGAGAGAAAGAAATTATCTTTTTCCTTCAGAGAAAYTCCTTCACAGAACAAATTCAAACCAGGCCACAGTAAAAGCACAAGCAAAAAAAACAGAACTGAAAATCACTTACCTGGGAGAATGACGTGCAGAGCCAAGCTGGGCTGAGCAGCAGAAGGGAAAATCCTCTCCCTGGAGCATCCCAAGCCTCCCAAAAGCTGGCACTGCCTGGTGGATCGCTTAAATGGTGCCCCTGCCCTGCTCCAGCCGCTGCTCATTGGGGGAACTGCAGCAGCTCCTTGGGATCTGCATCACAAAATGTTTGGATGGAGATTGGGAACACCTGGGGCCAGCGAGCCCCACCCAGAAATGAACGTTCAGTCGTTGGACCCAGGTGCAAACGTTCTCACAAATATAAGGAAYAAACTTTGGGCAGTTCTGTAGAAAGAAACCCCATTGCTTTCCTTCAGTTTTCACAGATTTCTTGTTTGAACTCTTGAGTTCTGCCATACAAAAACTTCCATCCTTACATCAATTTATTAAAATTACATTTCAATTGAAACACTTTGATGGCTTSAAATTGAGCATTTTGTCCCTTTCAGTGGCKTTAGATTTTCAGTTAAGCTTTCTCAGCATTGTTTATTAAACAAATGTGTTTGGTATGTGTAAACTGTGCTTGTCCATTTATCTTGACTAGAATGGAAAAAACTCCCAAGATGACTTGGGGGACATGGGACAAGTGACAATTTGGGGAATTACAGATTTTTAACATATTTAGTTRAATATAATAATATTTATAATATMATATATTTAATAATAKAATTATTATAAATATAATAAATTAGCCTCACCTKTTCCCCATTTATAAGCAACACAATCCTGAAGGCTTTACAAAGCACCACAACCAYTTTAGGGCCACATTATTTTACAGATATATCAATTATTCCAATTTTCAGCATAAATTCATTCAGTAGCTATAAATAATAAAAATAACCATACTAATAAAAGACAAAAAATTGCTGCTGGCATCATGGACAGCCAAATACAGTCCCTGTGCTGTTCATTTCCTCATTTCAAATTAAGCTCTGCACGGTCATATTTTAGATTTACTGGGAAAAAAMCCCTGATATCATCTTCAAACTTCTCCTCTGCAGCAGCCACACAGACATTGCATAAAACATCACCACTTATAATTTGAACAGTCCAAGTTTATTTTTAAGAATCTTTTAAAACAGATTTTTCAATGAAATCCGGTATTTTAAGAAAAAAGGAGCTGGAAGAACACTGCCTCCTTGATGATGCTTTTGCTTCCTAAAAATGAAAAGTTTCAGCTTTCCTTTTTTAAAATTATGTCTTTTTCCAAGGACTTGTTGAAGAYTATGGCCAATTTCTGCCCAGTCCCAGTTAATTGTAATTATTTTCAAAAATTCTAACTAGCTTGCTGTTTTTTAAGAAAGAAAATAAATACACAAGTCCAASTCCCTGCWGATCAGGGACTTTATATCCACTGAAGAAAATAGGTTTGTGGATTGTGGYGTGAACAACTTTTAGATCCAACTAATTTAATTAGCTGCTTTTGCTRGTTTGTTGGGAGATGATACCACAGATATCACCTGCTGTACTTATTTCAGAAAAAGCAGAGCRCTTATTTCTGGTTTCTTTCAAACTGGAGACTTGTTGTGACTTAAGGAAGGAGAAATTCAGTTCAGAAAAGGAAAGCTTCCAGGCTGTTTCAGCCTTTGCAGGAGTGMATGGTAATTTCTGGAGCTGCTGTGGGTAGAGGTGAGCAGGGTGTGCAGCTCTCAGTGGGATCAGGTGTGACACCTCAGCTGGTGGCACTGGGGAGAAATGAGCCCCAGATGTGGCTGCAGAAGGGGGCTGCAGCCAGAGCCCTGCAAACCCTGCACTGCTTGAAATTCTCCTTACTTGGCCCCAAAAGAGGAGATTTTGCAGTGATGTGGGAGCYCAAACCCCAGGGCCTGTTTTGCAGCCAAAGGGTGAACCCTGCAGTGAAGATCAGAAGGGAAAGAGCTCTGGAAATGCTCTCTTGACTCAAAGCAGAAATTATTGGTGATAGCAGCATTTCATCCCAGGAGGGGAAATTTAAYCTTCCCTACCACCCCACCAAACATATCTGTGTACAGACCACGGGGAAAAAGGATTTTGCCCCAGTGCTACTGTTCCACCCTTTTGTGGGGAGAAGGATTATTCTATAGCACAGCATGGAATATTCTTACAAAAGCAAAATCCTAAAGATATATTCTGTAAACAAATGAGTATTTGTTTAAATGTGAAAAAAGTGCAGCAAAAACTTAGATCTGAGTTCCTCACAGTGGCCATGAACACACAGGGAAAGAATTACAAAGAGAAAGTCACCAAATGAGATACAACTCGGAGGAACATAATAAGGAGAAAGTGTTTGGTAAGTGCCTTCTCTATGCAGGAAAAGACCCAGGAAAGATTACATCTGTCACTCAGCAAAGGGAGAAAGTTTCTGACAGATCACCCTAAGAAAGCCTTTTTTACTTTCATCTTCGCCCTGGGAATCAGCTGTGATCAGATTGCAAAAATAATCCGGGCCAGTGTCAGAGGAGGGGAGCTCTGGCTGCAGGAGGAGGAGAGTTTGAGACTACTTAGAAAGCACAGAGAAAAGGTCAGGACATTAAACAGGTCTCAGAAGAATCTCAGGATACCAGTGGCCATCCCTGAAATCTTGTGGAGGCCCAGCTGTTTCCAGAAAAGAGCTCAAGGATCATCCAGTCCCAGCTGTGCCTGGTCCCCACCTTGTCCCCAGCCCAGAGCAYTGAGTGCCACGTTCCTGAGCAACCTCCAGGGATGGGCACTCCAAACCTCCCTGGGCAGCCCCTGCCAAAGCCTGAGCATCCTTTCCATGRAGAAATTCCTCCTGGTGTCCAGCCTGAGCCTCCCCTGGCACAGCTTGAGGCCATTTTCCCTTGTCCTGTCCCTGTTCCCTGGGTGACACATCCTCCAGATGACTTGCAGGGAGTTGGAAGARGTAGGAAAATCACACTCCAGAATTATCCCCTCACGGCCCATTGTCAGGCTGGAATCATGTCTGGAGTGTGTCCTGGGCCTGGCAATATCCAACACTTTTATTAATGTCTCAGGAGGTGGAACAGCAAATATTGAGCAGCAGATCTGCAGATGGTGCCGAGCCAGGGGGGACGGCAGCAGCCTTTGAAGGCAGCATTGTAATCCAGAACGAGCCTGACAAATTGCAGGAACACTCGGAAAAAATAGGATGCAATTCAAGATGAATCAGTGCAAAGTTGTCACTGATGCATAATCAACTGCTCAAATATAGGATGGGGACAACTGATTACAAAGCAGTTCTGCAGGAAAGCAGCTGGGGCTGCACTGAATCAGGAGCTCTCCGTGAGTCAACGGTGTCATGCTGCTGCAGAAAGGGYGGGTGTCAAACTGGGACATGTAAACAGCAGTGTCATGTGTTAGACATGTGAAGTAATCCCACTCGCTGCTGGGGAGGTGGAAAACGCAATCCAGCAGTCAGGTTCTGGCACTGCACCTCAAATCATATGTTGTCCAGCCACGGAGCAGGGAAATGAGGGCCGGGGAATGTGATGTGCAAGGGATGGCTGAAGAAGTGGGGATGGTTTGGGAATGGGGGGAACATGGCTGCAAAGATGTTAAAAACTGCCTCAAAGAGGAAGGGAAGAAACTGTTCTCCATTTTATTTGAGAAGGCCCCCAAAAGAAACAGTTTTCCAGCAGTAGGATGAATTTTTTCATGGCAAAGCCACWGGAAGAGGTTGCCCAGAGGAGTTGTTGAATCTGCATCATGTTGGTCAAAKGTGCCTCTATGGAATGAGCACAGTCAAAGCTGTTCCTAGGCAGGGACTGGAACAGATCTACAGTGTTCTCTATTTTCTCTAAAGAATCCTCAGTCTGCCCTCAACTTGATTCTTTCAAAAACATTGTAACCCAAATCCTTTTCAAAATAACTTTCCTCCAATAATTCTAAAAAGAAAGAAGTAAACACTGAGGCTGACAATGCCATTAACTGGCAATACTGAACATTTTTTTTATTTATCAAATCAAATATTTCTAACCCTTTCTTTGTTTGCAGGACTTACCAGAATTTCCACTTTTTCTTTCTCTACAGTGGTAGGGAAAGCATGAAAGGGGTCACCAACACTGTGAATTTCATTCAAGAGGAGTTGTGTACCTACATATATATAACTTCTAGAGGGGAAAAAAAAGGAAGGAAAGAAAACAATCCCCACGGTTAATTATCAGAAGAACAGTCACAGAAAGAAAGATGGACAACAAAAATAAGGARGATAAAACACTGCAAGTCACAGGGCTGAGCTTGTTGTGGCTGCACTGATGGGAACTGTTATCAGAGTCAGGTACACAAAGAGCATTTGGCCCTTTATTGCACACAGAAGTGGCTGTAAACTTTCCTGCAAGGCACAACAACTCACACACATTAGGCTGAAAAATCRGACCCAAACCAGCCCAAACTACAGCAAGAGAGGATTTTCACAATCCCAGGTCACACTGTTGCTCCATGTAATCTGCACCTAASCAAGAAATTGAAAATCCTCTAAGAACATACCTACTTGATTGTATATTGCTATATTTGGGGGGAAAAAAATCCTTCTGGATCCCAGTGGGGAATTCAGCTCATGCCCTGAAGCATGAGATTTGATTACTCTTTTTTGAACATGCATAACTGCCATTGCTATTACTGGTCATAACATTTTGTCAGGAAAGAGAAATATTATTCTGCAATGTAATAAAAATAGATAAAATTCAATATAGCTTCAGAATCATTTGCTGCATTTCCAAAGTAAACATTAAGCACCCATCGAGATTATTCCATTGGATAAGCCAAGGAAGCCTCCAGTGCTATCTGTTCATTTTATTATCTCTAATTTTCAAGAGTGCAAAAATGCTTTCAGTAAATATTATGGGTTCTTCCTGTGCTAAAAGAGATGCTAAATGACCTTCACCAACTTTGTTATAAATAACAGGAGCAGGGAGCACACGCACGCTGGGTAGTTCCAGCTCTATTCAAACCTATCAGCCAATTCTGACCAGTGGATAAAAATGGACACCAGACTCTGCTTGCTTTTTCCCCCCCTTCTTCATAATCCCAGCCCAGTTCCCTCTTGAAAGGCATTCTGTTCTGTCAGCCATAATGGCATCTGCTGGTGGAGACAGGAAGCCATAAATCTGTAGGGTTCCTCTCGACCAAGCCTTGTTAATGCTCCCATTTATCACCGAGGATAGGGTGCCATCTCACTCCTGCTCCACTCACAAGTCCATCTCCTCAATTCCCCTTTCCCCAAGGAGYAACCATTTAAAACAGTGACTTTCTCATCTTGCACGTGGAGGCTGCGAGCGGCACCGATACAAATCCCGTCCCCGGCGTGCACGTTTGGATTGGAGCCACGGCTCTGGAGAACAATAGCTGCTCCTCTGATCCCAGAGCACGCTGAACTGCTGCCCTGCCTGAAGCACGGCTCCTGCCTCTGCAACTTGCACAGGAGCAGCACATGGAGAGGTTAAAATAGCACAGGACTCTTGTTTGCCACCCCCTCGTGCCTGCGAGTGTCCCAGCACCCACACCGTGTCCCACGGTTTGGGAGAAATCTTACTACAGCATCACTGGGTTAAACTGCATTTAATCCTTCACAATCCTTCACAATGAACAATCCATCAGAGGTGCAGCACCTTYCTGAGCAGCCAGGGAGGACAGGAAACAGAACACCAGCCAGAGGTATCTGCAGTTTTCTGATTTGGGAACCAACATGCAGAAGCTGGAGGGTTCAAAATCTCAAATCAAGACACACGAAATGTGAAGGGAAAATCTTTGCTACCCTGTGCTGAACTACCTGATCCAGGCCCAGGCTGCACTTCCCAAGGCAGGTAGTGTGTCATTGCTCCTCATCCCAGGGCAGGGATAATTGTCCCACTGCTGTGGCCCCTCCTGGCCCTGTGTTTACACSTGCCTGGGCTGGAGACAAAGTGGAAATCCCCGGTGTGCACCAGCAGGGTTTCACACCTGCTGCACACAGGTATCCAAGATCCCCACAATTCCCACTGATTCGAGCAGGGCTGTTCACTCCGGGGTGAGTTATGCCAGGCAGAAGTGGAAAAATGAGTATTTTATAGTAGTGTTTTTTTATTTTATCTTTCAAATTAAGCATTTGCTTGCACCAATAAATACTTTGTTATTGCATATAAAAATTGCTGGAGTTCATACAGGGAAGGCAATCAAATAATTTCAGTGACACCAGTTAGGGGGACACTTTCACAAACACAGTCTGGTGTTGGGCTGCTGGACACAAAGGTCACTTGGGGGTTGCAGGCCTGTGCCTTGCAGATGTCCCAGTGACACCAGCTACAACACAGTGGCTCTTGCTGGTGCTTTGTAACTGACAGATATATTAAATATATTTACATTTGTCATTATATTTATTTATATATTTATATTTGAGAGGGATGTAAATTATTCCTATTAACCCCAACAGTTTCATTAGAAAGAATCAAATGCCAAAACAGAAAAAAAAAAAAAAAGGCTAAAAACTCATTTCTACAGCAACCTCTTGGTTTAAGACATGGAGTATCAGAAAAGCCACTTTTAGRAGGTCTTATACAAATTATAGTTGAATACATAGAAATTAGTCTATCCTTTCCACCTCAAATACCATTTAAACCCTCAAGGTGTTCACAGCAGCTGAAGGAAAAGCTGATGGATGGATCTGACTCTCCCTAAATCCAGGTGCCGGGGCAAATTCGGGGAGCAGAGGGCTTTCATCCGAACTTCACCAAACGTCGATGTCCAACCCTCTGATACCTTCATGTTCCTACGGCTGGGACACCTCAGGGTGCAGAGTGACACCCTGGGCAGGGAAGGGACCTGGTCACCAGCCCCGGGCTATCCACAGGCGGGAGGGAGCACCTGGGGGAGCATCCCCCTGTCCCCAGCCCCGGGCACACCTGGGGGAGCATCCCCCGGTCCCCAGCCCCGGGCACACCTGGGGGAGCATCCCCCAGCCCCGGGCACACCTGGGGGAGCATCCCCCTGTCCCCAGCCCCGGGCACACCTTGGGGAGCATCCCCCAGCCCCGGGCACACCTGGGGGAGCATCCCCCGGTCCCCAGCCCCGGTCCTTAGCCCCGGGCACACCTGAGGAGCGCCCCGGTGACCCGGCAGCCGCGGGCAGCCCAGCGGCAGGAGCGCACCGGGCCGCCCAGCGGGACCCGTGCTGCAAATCCCTCTTTTCCCCGGGACCCGCCCTGTSTCGGGTGGATCGCACGGAGCGCCCCGGCCCCGGCTGCCCGCAGCGCCCTCGCTCGGGAAGCGCATCCTGCGGGGCCGGGGGTCACCCCGGGGGGGTCCCGCGTGTGCGGAGGAAGGTCCCGCAAATGGAGCGGATGGTCCCGCATCGGGGGGTGGTCCTGTATGGGGGGTGTCCCCGCGTTGGGGGGGGTTCGAAGAGGGGGTGTCCCTGCGTGGGGAGCGGTGTGAGGAGGGGGTGTCCCCGCGTTGGGGGGTTCGGAGAGGGGGTGTCCCCGCGTGGGGAGCGGTGTCCCCGCGGGGCCGGCGGGGCGGCGGCGGCGCTGG